>VWZK01017247.1:0-24664 GCA_013396935.1 Baryphthengus martii
AGACAGGGATGAGGAGCAGAATGGAGCCCCCATAATGCAAGAGGAAATGTTCAATGTCCTACCATACCACTTAGACACAAACATGTCTATGGGGCTGGATGACATCCACTCAAGGTTACTGAGGGAGCTATCAGAAGTGCTTACCAAGCCACTTTCCATCATTTACCAGCACTTCTGCCTAATCTGGAAGGTTAGGTGGACTGGAGGTTAGCAAATGTGACAGCCATCTACAAGAAGGGCAAGAAGGAGGATCCAGGGAACTACAGGCCTGTCATCCTGACCTTGGTACCAAGGAGATTATGGAACAGATTATCTTGAGTGTCATGTGACACATACAGGACAATCAGATGATCAGGTCCAGTAAGCATGGGCTTCTGAAAGGCAAGTCCTGCTTGACTAACCTAATCTCCTTTTATGACAAGGTGACCACTTAGTGGATGAGGGAAAGACTCTGGATGTTTTCTACCTGGAATTTAGTAAAGCCTTTGACACCATTTCTCACAGCATTCTGGGACTAGGAAAGTGGTTGTCCCCCTGCACTCAGCACTGATAAGGCTGCACCTTAAATGCTCTGTTCAGTTTTGGGCCTCTCACTACAAGAAGGACACTGAGATGCTGGAGTATGTCCAAAGAAGGACAACAAAGCTGGTGAAGGTTCTAGAGCACAAGTCTTATGAGGAGCAGCTGTGGGAACTGAGGTTGTTCAGCCTGGAGAAAGGAGGCTGAGGGGAGACCTTATTGCTCTCTACAGCTACTTGAAAGGAGGTTGTAGTGAGGTGGACGTTGCTCTCTTCTCCTAAGTAACAAGTGATAGGACAAGACGAAATAGCCTCAAGTTGCTCCAGGGGAGGTTTAAGTTGGATATTAGGAAAAATTTCTTTGGTGAAAGAGTTGTCAAACCTTGGACCAGGCTGCCCAGGGAAGTGGTGGTGTCACCATCTTTTGAGGTATTTAAAAGATGTGTAGATGTCGTGCTTAGGGACATGGTTTAGTGGTGACCATACAGTGCTGGGTTAACAGCTGGACTGTATGATCTTCAGGGTCTCTTCCAGCTAGAACAGTTCTATGATTCTATGATTCTATTCATTATATGTTTGTTACTTTTACGATGCAGTACCTTTGGTAATTGCAGGGCATTAGCATATAAATAACTATTGCACAGTAGCATACTGGAAAGCGTCAAACAGTTGGGAAAGTTTTCTTCCTTCTCTACCTCTCTTTTTTATTTGCTTTGGGGTGATTTCAAGGAATTTGGACTCAGTTTAAACTTTTGAGGTTTTAACCCATTTACAAACTTTGGAAGCATGTCTGCACCAATTCCACTTGGCTGTTGTGTTTCCCAAGAATGCTAGAGTTTTGTTAGTTAATGACAAAGACTTTCTTACAACAATAAGCTTGCAGGCTATTAATTTGGGAACAAAGCAGAAAAAAAAAAAAAAAAAAGAAAGAAAATTAGATTTGATAGCTTTTTGTTTCCAAAACTTTTTAAATAATTTGAGGTACATGCTTCTTTTATCTTTCATTTTTAGAAGAAATATGGTTACGATAAAGATATTTTTACTGGAAAATAAACATCTTAAAGTTAAACTGCATACCATTGCTGTACATCCCAACTCCCAGTTTTACAAGTCTTGCTAACTAAATTCTTTATTAAAATATCATTATGGTTTTAAACATATGATGCTGGTCTTATGACTTTGTGCACTTTACATGGATACTAAGATACTGCAGAATTTAATGGAGTTCCATGTTTTTTGCAGCTATGTGACACAATTAACTGCTTAACCTTACTAAAGGTTTATATTAACCAGGTTTTATTTACTTGACATAGTCTGTTAACCTCAGATTCAAAGTCGTGTAATAGGGAATTATTAGTAAAATAACTGTAAAGACCTCTTTGGGAAAAATGCCTTCTTCAGTTTTGTCCCACTGCTGGGATTTATTTTGTGGCTAAAAAATAATTTATGGAACTCAAAATGTATTTAATTTATGAAATTCAGAATGTATTTACCATTGCACATAGATATTTTATATTAAAGATATTCTCTGTGGAATCTAAACTGAATTAAATCCAATAACTTGTTTCCACTTGCAAAATAACATTTTTATTGTGGAATTAAGAAAAAGAAGGCACAGAGAGTTTGTCAAGGGTAAGTAGTATGGAGTGGTGTTTGGGTTTTTCTGACACCAACCAGCTACCACGTAGTAAGCGTTATTTTCTTGTCTCAGAAAAGCTTTTTTGTAAAGCTTATCTCCTGACGTTTCCATTCTTGGAGGTTTGATTTCCTTGAATTATTACCACATTTTAAACATTTTTGGCTTGAATTGATTTAATAATTCTTAAAGTTCACCATGCTGCATCAAAATATCAAGAGTTTGTGTTGATAAACATCCTATACATGGTTACTGATCGATCTTTGCATGTTTCACATACCTGTGATTTTATTTCAATTTTTAATCATTCAATATGTACATCAATTGACAAATCAACAGGATTCAAATCATCATCTTCCTCACTAGCCAACCAATTTTTCAGAAATACATTTAAGATAAATGCGTTAAGGAAGTCAAATGTTTGACACTGTGACAAACAGAACTGGTCAGTCTGACAAGTACTTTTTTTTGTAAAAAACCTCATTATCTGAGGAGACTAAGAAAGTGCTAATCTTTTGGGTCACAAAAAGCTTAGCTCTAGGGGATTGTTCACAAAGCATAGTACAGTAGTAGCTGGTTTTGAGGTAGAAGTTTAGTTGTTATATTCTACATTTGTGAAAAACTGACCATTAATGAGTGATTTTTGCAACTCTTGACGATAATTTGCATATATTTTAAAATTACAGATGAAATTATGTGCAAAATGATCTAGGAGCAGGAAGGACTAAATAGGGTTACAGAATCCAGCAGTCAAAATTCACCAATATTAGACACAGTCTTCACTACCCTCTTATTTTTCTCATGAAATTAAGCTTGTAAATACACTAATGTTATGTCTCCAGAAATTACTTTCTCTTTCTCATCTCTCTTTGCAACTTTTGTATTCTCTCCAACACATTTTGTAGAAGGTATGTATAAATGTACAAGTGTAACCAATACACAAAATAGCTTCAGTTAAACATTTTCGTATGTGCATTTTTAACTGGCCTCATGAAGAAATATCTACAAAATTTTTAACTTTGCTAACCCAGACATAAAAGTTTTCCGCACACATTAAGTTATGAAGGTGATCCTGGAAAAACAAACCAACAAAGTCAGCTTGGCCTTGTTAACTGTACTCAGTAGAGCAGTAATTGAGGAAATGAAAAATGTGAGCATTATTCAGAATGTCTGAGATGGTGTAGAGCTTCACTCAAGGTGGTAGGAGGTGTCTAAGGTAGAAAAAATACTTTTTAAATATATCTTGAATCAGTGAGACTTGAACACTCTGGATGGTACAGCTGGAGAGTTCAGATGCGTGTTTTAATAGCAATTATTTCCTTGCCACTAGATCAGTCTTGACATAGTGGTTTGTGGTGTCTATTGTATGCATTGATGTCTCTTACCATGAGGTTCATCCCCATCAGAACTTTATAATCCTCAGTGAAATCT
This sequence comes from Baryphthengus martii, assembly GCA_013396935.1. Lineage (NCBI taxonomy): Eukaryota > Metazoa > Chordata > Aves > Coraciiformes > Momotidae > Baryphthengus > Baryphthengus martii. The sequence continues at coordinate 3,586 of VWZK01017247.1, forward strand.
TTCTTAATTTCTTTCTTCTGAAAAATGTGAATACACCATTTGCTAGTACCAAGGCTGTTCCTGAACTAATATAGTACTGCCCTGGGTAGATGATTCAGTGTACTGTCAGTACCAAAGCAAGCCCACGTCCAGCAATTCTTTTGCTACCTCCAAAGCCATAGAGATGGACACAAAACAGGTCAGGCTAAGCATGAAAGAAGCATGCAGAAAAATGTTAGAAGCTCCCAATGCTTTGGTTTTGTTGTGATTTCTTAAAACAAAATTCATCACTCCTGGTCTGAACTACTCTCCTACCTTGTTTAGGAAAATAGGTAACTGTGTAAGCCAGGAGTTGTGAATATCAAAAATTTACTATCCATTCAAACAGGACAATGGTTCTCTGGACTGTAGGGCATATGAGGGAAAAATACGCTTCACTGATAAGTGGTATTTGTGTCATAAAGAATAAACAAGTCAGCATAGTGGTTAAAGGATGGCTTTCCTTCTTCATTAAAGAACATTACTCTTTTCATTAAAGGATGCTACCTCTGCTACTCCACTAGGGATGACAAATTGTTGGAGGGAGGGTAATAATTGTGCCTGTTATGTAGCAGATTTCTGTTTCAGTTCAAGTTTGTGTTGATAATGCTGAACCTCAATACTTTTACTGAGAGAAAAGTCATTATTATTGGTGGTATTAGTGTTATTGCAAGGGGAAAAAGATACCGCATGCTTGGAACAGAGAGGTTTGATGTGATAGTTGTAAAGCACATATCTCAGCAAAACCAGACTGAAGTGCTGAACTGTTTCTCTGATAACACTGATATGTCCAGAATCAACATGGAAATGAGTCAGTTTAATGGTTTGAGAAAGAGTGAGACTGTTTCTACCCATGAACCTAGAGAAGAGTGTGTCAGTCTTAACAAAATTTGATTGAAGACATATGCCAAGGCAGAATAAAAAAAAAAAAAAAAGCATATTTATACTAAATTGTACTCATGTTTATTTTAATTATAAAGTTTAGAGTATATTTTGAAACATTGTTTTCAGAGCCACTAGGGTATGGCAAAAAAAAAATAAAATAGAAATGGAACAGATTTGTAGAATTAAATATGACATATGCTATTGCTTTTCCCAACTTAAAGAGAGGAGAGAAAAACCAAAATAAACAGATAAACAGATGGCTGAATGGTACGATTTTTAGCTGAACATTTGGCAGGCAGCTAAAAGTTGTTAAAGGAATTGATGAAAAATGTTATAGAGCACACTATTGAGCCTTGTATTTTAGCAGTTTCAAGTAGTGAACTTGTGTTTGGATACCAAAAATATTTCAGAGGTGGAAGAAAAATTGAAAAACATTTGATTACTTGCTCTATAAAAACATATCCTTGTCTCTATGCCTCTATCAATTTCTTTGTATTTTCCTTATTTTAGTCATGCATTATTGATATATTGATGGTTGTATAAGCCCAAGCTTCCTATGACTTAGTAAAATCTGTAACTAATTCATGGACATCTCTTCCTTCCACTGGGAGAACTATGATTCAAAGAAAGCTACAGCTCCTCTTTAGGATGAACTCAAAGAAGGACAAACTCCTTCCAGGAAACTCCAGCCCACAGTGAGTTACGCTTCTTGATGGTACTTAACTCTTTCAATATGGTGTAAACGATCCATTACTTATATGTCAGAACAGCATTCTGTGTGACCTTTCTGAGGCAACCATTGCAAAGGAGATACAAGAAGGAACCCCAGAAATTCCTATACTAGTCTCATGCCTTTACTCCTCCTCTGGACTGTCTGGTGATTTTGAGATCTCCATAGCAGCACTGTCTATGGAGTATGTTGGCTTTAGTGCTGTCACAGCACCAGTTCATTTGGTCCTCCTGCTGGAGTGTCTAGCAAAGGCATGACACTGTAGGACAAGGTACTCTCTCAAAGCGTGTTACTTTTAAGAGCTTCAATGGTGAGACAAGAAAACTGTCTGAAGAAAGCTATTTCTGGGCTTCTCACCCCTCTTCAGCACTGCAGAGCAAGAATATAAACACATGAGTGTCTGTATTGTAGCAGAGCCATTGTTCTGCCCTGTTGCAGAAGCCTGAAATTTTTCTTCTTGACAAGAGTTATTTGCCCAAGAACAGTTAAGTGAAAAAGTGATTTTCTTTGTAGCTTGGGTATGGAAGATTATTTTGATAATATTCTGTTCTATGCGTTAAAAGATACTCCTCAAAATAGATTGTAACTCTTTGTCCTTGATCGTGAGATAATCCTTATCTCAAATATAATGAAGTCATACAATGCCTGAGCTGCAGCTGTAACTATTTGTAATGACTGCACATTAATTAACATTGTCAATATAGAAGTAAAACTCTCATTTCATTTAGTCTAGGACATCAGCCATAAGTATGTCTTCACTAAGTTTGACATGGTTTGTCGAAGGCATGTCATGTACTTTGTAACTTTTTTGCTTCCTCAGGAGCTGTTGAAATGCAGAATGCAGCTGGATGGATATATCTTGATTATGGAAACTGTCTTTTGGAGCCTTTGTTTATTTGCTCAGCAATGTGCATGAACAGAGGACAGGTTAAAGGCCAACATCTTTGGAACCATGGAAAGAAACACAGAGTGCTAAATAAAGAGTTACCGGTGCTAGAGAAAGCTGCTGAGAATGCACAAGCTGTGCACGCATCAAGTACTGTATCTATCCTCTCAAAGTCACATATTCACCCCAAAAAATAACAAAAACTCATTGTGAATGGTTTCTTTTACCAGTCATTTTTTTTCTTAAATCAGATGTGTATGTCTTTGGATTATAGGTACGTATATTGAATATTGACTTTTCAGGGTAACTCAGAAACTGAACTGAACATGGAAAGAAAGAAAGAATGGAAAATTAGATTAATAGTTGCGCACCTGTTCCTTAACTTTGCTCCTCAAGCTATCAGTGTGCAACTCAGTTAGATGTCACTGAAGTCGTTTGAAAGCTGCTAACACTTATACTCACCTCTAGACTTATAAGGGCCAAAGCTTAAGGTGTCTTAACAATAAACATTTCTAGCAATATGGTCTTCAAAGAGGAGAAACCACAACAGATGGTACATTTTAAAGCTGCATAACCCTTGAATCTACACGTGATGAACGGGTTCCAAAGTTAATGACTTATTTAGGAAAGTTTTTCGAGGTTAAAACTTCTGTGATTTGTTAAATGGACGAACATCACTTATTGTCAAGGTTATTCTAAGTAAAATTTACACTGGAAGCATTTTAGAAGGACATTTTTATTTTTTTTTTCCCACTGAATAGCTGTTTGAATCTTTCAGCCACATGGCTTCTAACACATACACATGTCTAGTAGAAGTTGCTTTTCACCTCATCCTACTTCATTATCCAGTCTGTCAAAGAAACAGTATCCCAATAGCTATGAAAAAGCCACACACAATATCTACTGTATGTTATTGTTGGCATCCTGGATTGGCATGTCTGCTACAATTAAATAGAAGCTCTAAAAGATTCCCAGTTTAGTGCTCTTTGTAAGGACTGGGAAAGAGTAAAGCGTGCTCAAGAGAAAGAGGATAATAGTGGTCACATACTATGTGGTGCAGAGCAAGTACATTGATGGGGAAAAGAACATGCTATGGGGAAATACAAAGGAGAAAGAAAATTTTAGACGGAAAAAAATTCTAGCAAAGTTAGATTTGCTGTTCATGAAGGATCAGGTGAAATTGGAATTAAAACTTATGTTTGCATTATAAACGGCAGGGGTATGATCTTGGGGATTTCAAAATTTTCTAAGTAGATCTTCAATCATAGTGTCAACAATAAAAAAAGGTAGTTATGACATGTCAGGTTTCTTCACTTCTCGAAAAGGCAAAATTTACAAACAAATTCACATAATTTAAGAATATTGTTTGCAAAAGACCTGTGGAATTCTTCCTTCTCCATAGTATTGTGCACATTTTTTTAATCCTTCAGCTTTTGTAACAAGAAAAAAATACTATGTTGTTAAACTGTACTAGAAGACTACATCAAAATAGATTCTGAAGCTGAAAATGTAGAAGTTTTAATGCTTTTGAAGGATAAAAGGTGATTTTTGGAACTACAGAAGTGGTTGTTCTTTTAAAATTCTTTTTTTTTAATATCAAGTAGAAAAAAGTTGCATTGAAAAAGAAAATATATTCAAGAACTTTTTCAGTGTTCAGATTCTTTTAAAATTGCTTTATTTTAAAGATTTATTGATGTAAGTATGCCTCTAAACATATCAGAAGCTCATGACTAAAATCAAAGGACGTTATTGAAACTTACATGCTGAGAGTAAAAGACAGGTCTAAGGCACTTGCATTACAGTGCAATTAGTCCCACCTGGACCCTACATGTCAAGTACTCTTTTTCTGTACATAAATAATTTTATCTTTTATGATTATCACCTTCTGCCTGAGGCTTAATCTCTGCCAAGTTGTTCCATATTGTTTGGTAGCAATTCCAAAGATCTTGGTGCCAAACCCCACAATCCCTGTGCAGGTCACAGATATATCAGCCATTTCATTTAAACATTTACTTAAAAGGTTGGACCAGATGATCCTTGAGGTCCCTTCCAACTTGGCATTCTTTGATTCTATGATATCACCAGGGACAAGTTTGATGTGGTATTTTGAGTAGTGCTGTGCAGTAGGCAGTGTGAGCTCCCTTGTGCACATCTCAGGGTGCCCAGCCACCGAAGCTGGTCACTGATATATTGATGTTGTCTCTCATCATGGTTGTCAAGACTGAGCCTTGCATTCAGTCTCACTCAGTTTCTCAGGCAACGTCCGCAAGATGTAGGATCAGAGTGTGGTTTGAAGTGTTCAGCCTTACACTACATAGTTCTGGCCCACTGATCACCCAGATCAAAGGATCTGTTCCAGTGTGGATTTTGATTGTCAAGAGCATTGCAGATGTCATAGTGAGGGCACAATGTGTACCTACTTAGTCGCATCAGTTCTGAAAATTTCCGTATTCTGTATCTGTTACTAAATACATGTAACAGATAAACAATGCCACTGACTTTAAAACTGTTCCTCAGCTGGTGTTGGTTAGAAATTGGAGGCTACTAATGGTGAAAAACTGAGCAGAGATTCCAAAGGATTGTGGTGTTTATTCTATAATGCTCAATGTACACTGTGAAAAATATACAGCTACATCAGCTGTTATCCTCTTGTAAAAATCTTTTGAAATGTGTTGTATAACGCAACCAAAACTAAGAAAAAATTATTAAAGAGATCAGCACAGGAATGAAATTTTCATGAAAAAAAAAATATTATATTTTTGCTGTTTTAAGAATAAGTTTCAAGAAAAATCTCGGAGTAACCGTATCAGCTCACTCTAGCCTCACTGCCTACCCAGTATAAATCCCACTCATTCATCTAAAAGACTTTGAACACAGCTTCCATCTGTAGAGTGTCAAGGAGAGGAATGCACATGTGTCCTAGTCAAAATACTGAATCAGCATTTGCACAGAAGTGCTCCTTTAGGACTATCTGGATTAAAACTGACTCTTACAGTGTCAGTGCTCTTATGTAGTTCTACAGGATGTTTGTATGCAAGCTGAAGTTTTACTAACATCCGTGGAAGCGAGGAAACTCAGAACTGTTTTTGAAATGTTGTATTTGAACATATTGAATTTCTGGGAAGATGGTGTGTGGGTTTATCCATGCAATATTTTTTCGCTTTAGCTTATAAAATGTTGGAGAGCCCTGTCTCATAAACCAGGACTGAACACCACTAGGCCAAAGCCTTTCTCATGCAAAATAAATACTTTTCTGTTCGTACCGTATAGATGTACCATACATCTGTCCTGTGTGGGGGCTAAGACAAAGGGTTACTTTTAGCAAACATGGCATTTTTTTTTGGAACGTGTTTCAGCCTTCTTGAAATATGGTTATCTTTTCAGTGTTCCACAGCTGGTAAGTTGTTCTATCATTTTAATATATATTTTTAAACTCAATTTTGCCATTATGTCTGAAGAACTAAACCTTCTGTAGTATCTATATGACCTTATTGAACATTCTATAATATTTGATTTTTTAAATATCCACATCATCGTAAGGTAAAGTGAACTGTTATTCTAAACAAACCATCTTCATTCTATAATCATAAGATTTATGCTGCATAAGATAGCTGCAGCAGAAAGTGAATATTTGGTAAGTATTCAACCTTCAATGAAGTCTGACCTCCATAAGGTAATTATTTTTCTAGATTGTAGTTTAATATTGAAGAGTCACTTAAAGGACTTCCGATTTCAGTGATCTAAACCTTGTTATTGACATCATATTTCTCATGTCTGGCTCATAAACAGTACAAGGTGGTGAATCCTACTTTGGACCAAATAATCGCATGTTTGATTTTGGCATTTTTGACAAGAATATGCCTGAGAATGTGCCAAGAATACATTTGTTGATAGTGGTATTTGGATAATGAGGCATTCACTTCAGTCTGCCCTTTGTTCTCAGTCTAGTCTCCCATAATTCTGGATGCTTCAGATGAACCTCGGACTAAAGAAGTAAAAAAAATATTTCATTCTAAATTCCACTTACTGGAGTGAAATTGCTGCTGTAGTTAATATGCTGCTGTGGTTAATCAGTTACAGCCTAACGACAGACAATTAATTCAGTTAAGTTTCTGTAGTGTAAGAGTAGTGTAATTAATGCAAAATGATTTTTTAATTAAAGACACTAGATTTGTAGCTTCATCCTAGACAAAAATTCTTTCTATCTTATTGCTTTTTACTCCCATAGGTATGGTAAATGGAAAGAAAATCATATCAACACATTTTATTTTAATTAGTTGCTTTGTTTTGTTTTTTCTTTTTAAATTTACATGTACTATGGCATCTTTTTTCAAAATAGTATGTAATTTTTCTTCTCCCTGCCAGGAAGCAGGGTCATTAAGGTACGCAGACACGTGTGGTAGATCTGAATACTCTGCCCCAACCCCTGGTAGTTTGTGCGTGCACCCCATCTCTTCTTCATACTCTCGAACTGTTTTTATCTCTTTTGCTTCATTGTTCTTTCCACCTCTTTCTCTGCCACCGTCATGATCCTACTTGGATGGAATTGATGTCTGAGTTGTTAATCTTCATCTCCATTCTCTAGAGAGGGATCATTTATAGATGGGTACACTGCTCCCATTCATGCCATTTCCATGCAATCTGTCAGGCTGGGAGGAACTGAATTTCTGGAGGAGATTTCTGATCTGCAATCTGTCCTTGGAGTGATATTTGTGTAACAATTCTCTATATCTGTCCATTCAACGTTGCGAAAAATGGTGAAGGCAGGTCTGTCCTGAAGTCATTTGGATTATAAAGAAGACTCTACATGAATAAATATTTGTTAAAGTTGAATAATGATGAAGAGATTAAGTTAGTGTAGTGATTTTCATCAGTTATTCAAGTAATAAAATGAGATAAAGTAGGAAATATTTGAAGTGCCTAAAGGCCATTAAAAAATTTATTTATGATCCTAAGCCTTATTAAGAATATAAGCAACTTAACCTTCAAAGTAGCAGTCATTTTAACAAATATGTGCAGCCTAAGGCCTCTTCAAGTCTTTAGACATTTTGATTTTCCCTAAATAAAACTCTACCCAAATAAATGCTTTTTTTTGCTGAGATTCTTCTTCATTTTTTTTTTTTTTTTTTAACTCTGAGGACTCCATAAAACTTATGTATTACTTACTGACAAATTGGAAAGGAAGTTTATTTATCAATTAACAAACAGCCCTCTGCAGGATATTCCATCTGAGCAGAGGAAAACAGCTAGATCTACAGAAATGACCTTTACCACCACAGCAACAGGCAAGTCAGAATTCTTTCATGATAACAAAGAATTGGAACAAGGCCATGATTAAGGAATTTGCAGATATGAAGAACTGGTTATCTTCTTCTGTGTCTCTGTTATGTGTAGACCCAAAATATTTGCCATCAATGATGTGATGGAATGTATAGATTACACTGAAACTCACAATACAAGAACACTTCCACATAAAAATTATCTGACCTTCTCATGATCTGAATAAATCATTGCTTCGACTCTCAAGGAATTTTTCTTTGGCATTGATTGCATTATCTGAAATATTCTTCTGCCTAGACACATGACAAGGAACAGGTTAATATTCTGTAACTGGTAGGATATTAATTTATTTCAAAGTGCACATTCCGTATTCAGTTGAGTATGGCATGAAGTAATGAGTTGTGTGTGTCCTTTGAGTATTCATTCTCTGAAAGCGTATTGCAGACAATGGGCAATGTCTTCCAGGAAATTTTTTCACAGTTAACTCCCAGAAGGGTGTAACAACAACAGCTCTGCCTATGAAAGTATTTTATATAACATAGCATTTGCTTTATTTGGATGAATATTATGTAAAGATATTTTACAAATAAGATATTGTAAAATACTGTGTTTTGTTAAATGTAAGGACTTCCTCTCAATATGCAACTTGAAGAGGAACCTTAGAACATTTACATTCCAGTAGCTAGATATGCTGTAGATTTAAAAAGTGTAATGGGTAAAATAATTGCAGAAGACAATGTTAGCAAACTAATTGAGGTATAAAGAAGAGATGAGGATAAATGCATGACGTTGCTTTAGATTTTTGAGAATATAGGAATATATTTCAATATGTTATTGCTAAATTTTAGTAAGAATTAGTAGATTAACAACTGCAACATTAATGTAAAAATTGTTTGGCAAAAGTGACTTACTAAGGAAATACTCAAGGCAATGCATGTGTTCATATATAGTTTACCCATAGTTTAGCTCATAAATACCTGACTCAAACATTTTTAAGTTATATGAATATCTGTGATATTCTCCAAAATCTAATGTGTCCCTGATGTTGACTTGCAGATAGCATTTTCAGAAAAGTAAGAGGAAATTGGCAAAAATATCTGTGAAGTATTTGCTGTCATGTTAACCAATGTCATCCACAATGTTGTTTCACATTGATTTAAACTCAACTGGAATTAAAAGCAATGGTTTTCATCACTGACATAAATTTTTGCAATACCTGAAGATCACCACTGATGTCTGTTTAATGTAGAGTTTCTAACCGACACATAAACATTTCTTCTCACTTAAATATGTGGCTAGATGAAGTGAAAGGATTTTTTTTTTCATTTTAGAGGAACTGAAACATATATAAAGTTATTTACCTCAAACATCCAACCAATATTTGTCTCTCCCAAATTCCCCTCTCAGTAGTCCAACTCTGCAACCGATCTACTTTCTATGGCGGACTTCACAGGAATACTTTTTAAACTTGTCTTTTTAAATATTTAGGTAGAACAAATGCAGCTTTTTTAAAAACCTAATCGGGGGATATGAGAGACAATTAAGTTTAAGACTTATCTCCTAGGGGAAAGCAGCTATGTTTGTCGATAAATAATGTAAAATATCCATCTCAGATCTCTTCTTCTATCAGTAAGGAGACACCTGAGAAGAAAGTAGTAGTCTGTTCTGATGGTAAAGTTCCTGTCTGCCACTCCACCCTTCAATGCGTGAGTTTAAACAACCACATTAATGTATTCAGCCATTTTTTTCTTTAAACATCCTCAACTGACATAGCTGTTCTCTCAGAGACCTGAATACACCAGGAGGTGGGTTTTTTTATTCAGTGGGTTGGGATTAGCCCACACAGGCACAGTCATTATACTCACTGCCTTTTATAAATACAGCAGTGTCAAGTTTTGAGTTGTACCCTGAATATGTTTTCATTGGCTAAACAGGAGCTGTCCCGATTGCTTTGTGCCCCAGAAACCACTCTTCTTTAAGAAGCAGGATTTAGCTGATTTTCAACATTACCTTTGAAAGAGGTATGATATGACGATTAAAAATTATCAGTTTTTTTGACTTGCTTGTCTACTTGTGGCATTTAGCAGGCCAAACAGACTGTCTGTAGAAAGGACTATTTTTATTTTTTGAGAAAATCTGTGCTGGAAGTTTTCAGTTATCAAATCTGGCAAGAAGCAGATATGGCTTAGAAGTGTGTTTTGAACACTAAAGGCCAAAGCTGCTGTTTGGTTATGCCAAGCTTGTGGTCAGCCACAGGACCATGATAGTCAAAGCAAGCTCTTCTACCTTAAGTTTTGCCTGTGGGATAGGTGTCTCGGTTTGATACTGTGTTGATATTCCCAGTTGTGCAGCTACTAATTTGCAAGCTACACAAAAGATAGAGCTAAATTATTTTTCAGTTACATATTTTCTGACGTTTCAGTAGTAATTGGCAAAAAAAAAAAAAAAATGATTTCCAAAGTGATTGATCCTTACTGTTGATAGTGTTTTTTAAACTGTGAGTAGAAAATACCATTGCCCTGTCTTTATTTCTCATGAATTGCTATCAGATTTGACATGACATTCTCATGACCTCACGAGCTGAATAAAAATGAGGATCCTAAACTTTCTTACTTGACTCTCAATAAGTTTTATGGTTAAAGCTGTCTGCCAAAGAACTTTACACTACTCTGCCTTTGTTCTCAAAATATCTCCAGAAGAGTCTGCTTATGAAAGCACCTAAATATCGTAGGTCTTCAAGTGATGCTATTGAACACAATCTGATATGTATTCTACTAGTGATGGCTGTCTGCAATGTATTATCTTTTTATAGGTCAGTGGCTTAACACACAAATATTGTGTTGTGAGAAAAATAGTATGTATTATTTCAATTTTTAGAGTTCCTTTTATGAAAAATATTCACTGCGCTATCACTCACCATTTCCACTGTTACAGAGTCAACATACATGTGTAGATCGGCTATATGAACCTTTTCTGTCCATTTTCCTATGCAAATGTTCTAAATACAGCCTACATAATGTCTGCAGTGTTTCTCCCACAGTCCTCACAGTTCTTGGACACATGTAGATGAGTAGAGAGACTTTTGTCTCTCTACTAGAGAGACAAGTAGAGAGACTTTCAAAAACAGAAAATCCATACAAACCTTATATATGCTCTATTAGCTTCAGCTAGAATTCATAATATCTTATACTATAGTCTATTATGAGAGTGTTTCTAATGCTACTATGTTCATCATTCTGATATTTCAAATACAGGTTTGATAAGACAAACGAATATTTTCTACTGCAACATCAAGAACCAAATAGTTTAGCCGAGAAAGGAAGTGGTGACAAGCATAGCCAACAGCATTCATACTGGCATGCTCCATGAATACAAGGGAAACTCTCTTCCAATGTGACTGTTTCACTGGCCTGAACGTATTGGGAAGCACCTCCCTGTCCTATCCAGATCTTCAGGGTCCAATATCTGTTACATCAACAATTATAGTTACCAGTAAAATTCCGGACCATATCAGTCAAAGAATACATTGATCTACTGATTGATTTAGCAAAGTAACTAGTTAATGACAGTTACACATCAGATGAAGAGTTTGAGGTTTGTAACCTGCATGGACAAGTTCCAGTTACAAGGCAAAGAGAATTCCTTTAACGTGTAAATGGTCCTTCAGTCGTTTGCTTCTACTCAGATTGTTTTATGTTTGTTTCTGAATGACAATGTTATTAATGTCCAATTGGTGATATTTAAGTGTTTATGATGTCAGAGAAACCAAGCTAAATTGATTTCTTTTTGTTTTATTTTTTAAAATTTCTTTTCTGACAAATTAAATACACATCAACTTTACCTTCCAACTGGCCAAAATTGCAGTGTTTTTCAGCTTTATTTGGGTTGTTGTGTCCTGTCAGACCTGGGATGGCTGTTTGTTAGGTGTGATACCACATTTTCTCCATTATGTGGAATTTTTATCTGTGTACTTTGCTCTGATGTTGTGAGAGATATGATGTGAGTAGTCAGGAAAAAACACTTTATGCCTGCTTTGTACTGTTAAGTATTTCTGATTTTCTGATGGCTTAGTACAATTTTTTGAATAACAAAGAAGCTGGACAAGAGCCTGAGATGTAGGTTCATTAAGTTTACAATTTTTCAACTTTCCCTTTACCGGATGTGAGTGAATATTATATTTTTTGCACACAGTTGTTTTTTTTCCTGTGGAAATACTTGTAAAAAATGAAGATATTTTTTGTGTGAAATATTTGAAGCAGAATTGTCTCATATTTTGCTTTAGCTAATCTGGCAGAAATGTTGTTTTTTTCCCACACACATACCCTTGTACAAATGGAAAGCCTTATTTTTTGATTGAACCATAGAACTCATTGGTGTGACTGTAAGAATATTTAATGTTTTCAAAATACACTCGAAGACTTTTGGTAGTGTCAAAACATAGCTAATTGTTTTTCTGCATGATTAAGAAAGAGTAAAGCAGGCTTCTCATATGAATGGCTGTTCCAGTCGATGTTTTTAATTGGAAAAATTCATAGTTTTAATTACTAAGTAGCTATACAAATAATGCCTTATATTTCTCTTAAATAATAGCATAGTGTGATAGTCAAAGCTCTGTTTATCAAAACTTAAATATAGCAGTATTATCCTAAAGTTAAAAAAAAAAAAAAAAAAAATATTATCCAAAAAAAAAAAAAAAAAAAAAAAAAAAAAAAGTGGGATAGCTAGATTTTTAAAAGAATACTTTTGATTTTTCCTGAGTCATTATTTCATCTTGTATGACAATTAAAAGTCAGATTTGCTACCTGTGCTTAGGGTAAGGGCAAAATCTTCCTCAATTAGTTCCACTTTGCGTCATCCTGGCAAGGATCTTGCCTCCTTGTAAGTCAATGGCAGAACTTCATCAACTTCACTTGAGTCAGGATTTCATTCAATGAATAATTAGGGATAAATCATGAGACTCTTGTTTTTCATTCTTAATGATCACAAATAAGATCCATGAAAAGCCCACTGAAGTCAATTGGAAGAGTAATGTTACTTTCAATAGACATTAGTTCAGGCTTCTTATTTTGTACACAGGCACTTGTGTAATTTTTTTTTTGTAAAGGCTTTTGGATTTGCTATGGCACTTTCCCATCTACAGAGTTCCCACAGTGTCCCATATTCCTGAGCTACAAAGTAGACGGTATTGAGTGAGTTGTACTTCTAAAATTATGTCAGTTCGCTATTAGCATTGTGTGACGCTCCCTGTTGGTAACCATCCCTAGTTCAGAAGAACAAGTGATTGTTTTCTGATGCAGATTTCCCTCCTCCATTTCTGCTTAACATTGAGTTTAGTAATTTGGCCCTGTATTCTCTCCTCTCCTATTACCCAACAATTGCTTTGGTCTTCCAGTATTTTCTGCTTATCATCTCCCACATTTCTCATCATTTCTTGCTTACAGTGTAGCCTCAGTATATACCTCTTACAATTTTACTGGTAATTTATCTACTTCTCTCATTGCAGGACAGCTTAGGGGTGTAAGACAGAGAAAGGAAGCAGCTGAGCGAACTGAACATCTCTTTTTCTTTTTGATATAGAAGAGAAGAATTGCTGAAATCAAAGTCAAGATTTAGGATGGGCATTCACATGTGGGGCTCTGTATTGGGCTAAAGTTGAATCATTGTTTTAAGAATTGAAGGGAGAAGAAGATGGCAACACTATATGGCTGCAATGTCTCAATGTTGTTATCATGTAATATAGAATTTCAGGACTAATGTCAGCCTGAAGAATGTGGCCTCTGGATAAGTATTTGATTTCTTTCAGAACCAGAAAGAAACAAAGCCAAGCAAATATGGAAGAGCAGAGAGGAAGCAGGGGAAAGGCAATATATACTGAACTGTTGAGGAAGCCATGCTTTTTTTTTCCCCCATCTTTTGGATTGTTGCCTAAAATTATCCATCCTTGTACCTATTTGCACAGCAAAAAAAGATCATTCTATCACAGAATCCCTCAGGTGAGAAGGTCCCTCGGGATGTGTCCACTCCAGCATCCTCTCCATAACAGGAACAGTTCTGGAATCAGATAGAAAGCAGACAGCAAGCATGGTCTTCCAGTAAGATGGAAATTCCTTTATAAAGAGTGTTTTAACAGGTTATTTTTAACCCTAAGTATACCATATGATTTCTCTGTGTTAGATTTCATAAATTCTTTGTATTAATTATTTTAGGTATGTACAGTGGATGGTGTCACGGTCATTACGTCTGTGAGAAACAAAAGTTTCTCTGTAAACTTCTGACCTAAAGGAGAATGATGAATAAAACTAACTAGTGCAAGACGATTTACAAAAATATTTTTCAAATTTGGAATTTCCTATGCTTCACAGACTATAAATTTCTGTTTCCAATTTTATACTGTGTCATCATATTACTTCAGTTATGAAAAAGTTCGGTGGTGTTATAGTTTAACCCCAACTGGAAACTAAGCACCACCCAGCCACTTGCTCATTACTCCCTACAGGGAAAGGGGAAAGAGTTGGAAAGGTAAAAGTAAGAAAATTCATGAGTCGAGATAAAGACAGTTTAATAAATAAAGCAAAAGCCGTGCACACAAACAAAACCAAACAAACCCATTAGTAGGCAAGTGTTCAGCCATCTCCAGGAGATCAGGGCTACATCACATGTAACATTTACTTGGGAAGATAGACACCATCACTCCAAACGTCCCCTCTTCCTTCTTCTCTCCCCAGCTTTATATGCTGAGCATTACATCATATGTTACAGAATGTTTGTTTGGTCAGTTGGGGTCAGCTGTCCCAGCTGTGTCCCTTCCCAATTTCTTGTGCGTCCCCCAACCTACTTGCTGGTGGGGTGGTGTGAGAAGCAGAGAATGCCTTGGCTCTGTATGAATGCTACTCAGCAGTAACTGAAACATCCCTGTGTTATCAGTGCTGTTTCCAGCACGAATCTAAAGCATAGTCACATACTATCTACTATGAAGAAAATTGACTCTATCCCAACCAAAACCAGCACAGATGGATTATCTGTAATCCCAGAAAGCAGTAAAAAAATCACATAAGGGCTTTTCCAGTCTTCAGGACAATTTTGGAAAATCTGTATTTCCTCCTTACTGACCAAGATATTATCAATAAGATTTGTACAGTACATTCTATACATATTTATGTGTATTTTTAATAATAATCACATGTTAAGATAGGTATTCATTTGACTAGAGTAATGTAAATAAATCTTTATTCAATTTTTTTCTGTTTGGATAGAAATTAAAGAAATTTCTATCTATCTGAAAAGCATGGGTAATATTGAGTAGATGCAAGCTTTAAAACCATGATCAATACTGTACATGCACTAGTGAATCTTTCTAGGTCAAATTGCTTCCAGTACATAACTTAAGATTCCTACACAGACCTTTTCTGTCTATTGGCTACAATTATTACATGTGTTTCGTATTGTGGTCTATTGACCTTGATAAACAACCAAACACCCTCCCACTTAGTCTCTCCTCTCACCCCCCAACAGGATGTAGGAGAGAATAGAAAAAGCAAAAGCAGGAAATCTTGTTGGTTCACATAAAGGCAAATTAATAACTGAGAGGAAAAAAAGCAAAAAATTATGCAAGGCAATTATTCATCACCTATCATAAGCAGAATGATGTTCATCCAGTCTCCATGCAATGACTACTTTAGAAAGATGAAAAATCCAGGTTTTATTTCAGAGAACAATATCATACAGTCTGAACTATCCCTTTGGTAAATTCAGATCAGCTGTCCCAGCTGCATTCCTTTTCAGCCTCTCGCCCATTCCCAGCCTACCCACTGAGGTAGGTGAGAAACACTGCAGGCAGTGAGAAACAAAGAAAATCTTGAGACTATGCACTGTTCAGCAAACACCTGAAAATGCTGGTGTGTTATCAATACTGCTTTAGTGACAAATCCAAAACACAGCAGTGTACAGGCTGCTTTGAATAAGGTTAGCACCATCCCAGCAAGACCCAGTACCCATATAAACGAATGGCTTGTCTGTATGTTTCTTCTTCGTAAATTTCTAGCATCATAAATACTGAAAAAAAATTACTAATTAAAGTTTACTCAATATAATTAAGTGACCTTTATCAAATGTTGCCAAATGTTGACTTTGATCAAAGTAGAAAATAACATGGAACTTACTTATTTTTTAAAAAACAGAGGCAATTGGAGAGCTTGTCTTAGCATATCAGTATCAGTGATCCACAGACAATTGTCATCATCTTTTGACCGAGCTTTTACTTCTAATATTGTAAACAGCTTGAGCTGATAACAGAATTCTAAAGAAGGTTTAACAGACTACCACAAAAAATACCTTTGCACATTATTTAATAGCATAACAAGATTGATCCTCGAAAAGATCAAGCTAAACCTTGAATATCTAATACAGTCAGAGTTCTTTCTTAAAACAAATGGAGTGGGGGATGAAAAGTTAGAGTGTTCAGACAGGCAAAGAGAAAGGAAAATCTAAATTATTATTTTCCAATCACTTCAAGTATTTCTTTTGCATATTTATTAACAATAGCTTTATATTTATCAAATAATTATAAATGTGTTCTGGTCAGATCATGCATGTATACCTTGAGGAGCACTTGGTTAGGATTAGCTTAAGTTCTTCTGGGACAGCCTCTCCAGTTGGACAGCTGTCACAAATAGCAGCTATTCTAATATGTGGTATTGAATCATTTCTAAATTGCATGCTGATGGAAGTCCTCAGGTCTCTTTTCTTGTAGGGGTAAAAGGATGGTAATTACCATCTCATCTCTGGCTAGAGGCTGTTCTTTGTCTAATCAAGTCTTGAAGTTTTTCAAAGATGAGTGTTCACAACCTTGATGGGTTACAATTTTATTGATCTTAGCCTTCTCTTCAGTAAACAAAATAAGACAAGTTTAGTGTACTTTCCCCATGTAGGTCACATACTCCAGACTCCGCTCAGTTTGGTCTGCTGATTTGTCTTTAGCTTCTACACATCCGTCTCGAATTGGGGAACACACAATTGAATACAGTATTCTATCTGTGACTGTCAGCACCAAGTAGAAGGTGCTAATAATTTTTCTCAGTCTGCTGTCCATGATACTCCTAATACAGCTCTGAGCATTGTCTTGTTCACAATGAGTTCAGCCTGTCATTCAGTATAATTCCAGGTCCTTTTTAGCAATGTTTTTATTAATCTGTTCTTTCCCTGCAGGGTTGTGTTGCTCTCAGTGAAGAGCTTTGCATTTCTCCCTACTGAAGATATCTGTTAACCTAGTACTCAACTTTCTGTGGTTTCCTCTGGATTGAAACTCTGTGTTCGTTGTGTCAGCCACTCCCCTTGTTTTATTATGAATCATTACTTTACTGATAGTGTAGCCTGTGTCATCACTGACAACACTGACAAAGTTGTTGGATTGAGGGGATTCCCTATACAAAGCCCTGTGATTTTTCTCATATTATCAGGTGAATATTGAGGAACAGATGAGTATCCTTCCATGTACAGCAGACAGATCAATTTTTATATCATCTTTCAGGTGATATTTCCTCAGCTTCCCAATGAATCTGTCATAACTGTTCAGTTTATTGTAGAAAGCTCTGAGGCTCATCAAGGTTGATTTGTCTGTTGTAACTGCATTTTGACTATTCCCAATTATTTTCTTGTCTTTTGCGTGCTTGGAAATGAATTCCAGGATGTTGTGCTCCATGACCTTTTCAAGGTCTGAGATGAGAAAAACTGGCTTGTAGTGTCCTAAGTTTTCCTTCTCGCTTTTTCTGAAGTTGAGTTTAATATTAATCTTTTCCTCTAGTCTTCATAAACCTTCCCTATTGGCTGTGATTTTTCACAGGTGTTAAAAAAGGGACACGCAATAGCATTTGCCAGATATTTTTTCAGTTGCAAATGAATCTCATCCAGTTCCATGCATTTCTGTGTACATACAACTTCTGTAGTAATCCTTATCGTGCTGCTCCCTCACTGTTGGCTACTCCTCTCCATCCTAAACTATGCTGACATATACAAAGGTCAGAGAGCAGACTTCACTTCTCTGTCCGACATGATGGATGAAGGGCACAAAACTAACAGATTTCTGTTGCCATTCCTTCTGTTGCTAATACTGGTTTCCAACTCCTGTACACCCTCTTTTTGTTATTTAGGTCACTGGGAAGCTTCCCATTTAGTCAAGCAGGCCTTCTGCCAAGATTCCATTTTCCTCCACAACAAAGTAAGTTTCTGAAACAGTCAACAAATTATCTGTAAAAACCATTCAGCTCTTCTGGGAAGCCTTCCCTTCCATGTTTCCTTCTCAGAAAAAAACTCTCTCACTGCTTTATGAAAAAGCCACAGTCCATTGCCCTGAAGTAGAGTCCTAACTCTGCTGCTTACCCTCCCCCTTTCCTGCAGATCTAGACTTAAACATCTCATGATTGCTTCAACTCAAGCTGATTATTTTGTTTGTTCTACTTACCCGTTCTAAACAGTAGAGTGATTTTAGAATGTCAGGATGGTACTAAAATTGATTGTCAAACAGATATCAGTGCCTTTTTAGTTTGCCAATTACAGCCGTCTAGGTAACCATAGTTAAGAAAAATAAATATTAAAAACAACTAGGGTGAAAAATAGATTCTATATTAAATTGTTGACCTGCTCCTACTAAATTTTCCATTTAAAACATGCAAATCTCAGGGCACTGAATGTAGAACTGTGTTCAAAAATGTATACCTGGATATTGAAGAAATGAAAGATAGCCTTAGAAGGAATTTTTTTTTAAATTAACTTTAACGTTGGTTTCAGAGTGTATTAATTAACACCAATAAGGCTGCTGATACTTTGCCCATCCTCATTTTCAGCACTGTTTATACTGTAGCAGATTCCAATAACAGAGTTAAATATTAGGGAAGCAAACACTGATTCTTCTTTGCTTTGTTTAGAAAATTTGAAATGGTTTTGGATAATTTAACCAAAAAATGTTGCAGGCAATTGCAATAAAGCATATGACATGATATAATATTGTTAAATAAATCTCAGTAAGTTTTCTAGGCCAGAGCAAAGCTTGCACAAAATAGACTTATTTTTTTGTTGTTGTTTAGTACCATGATAGGAGGAAATTCTTTAATGTCAGCTGAAATATTATATTTGATCTGAACAAAATAACAATTGACTGATTTTTATATTTAAGTCTTTTTAATACCATTACATTAAAACTGAAAATCAGTGTTTTGATTTAAAAGTTTTCAAGAATAGCATTGTGACTGATCAATAAATCCCTACAATAGAAGGCGGCTCTGAGGAGATGGGCAAGGACTATGTGCTGGTGAAGCTCGGGTAGAAATGTAGGGAGCAACTGACCACAGTTGATGCTAACAAAGCTGAGCTTATCTTAGTGCAGAAGGGACCAGAGGATGGTCTCTGTTTTACATAAATGATTGTTATCAGTTGAGTGAATCAACTCATTATGTAAACTTTTTTTCCCCCTGGCTTAATAAAAAGAGTGTGAATCTTTTCCCAAGGCAACCAGACCAGCATGGGAAAATATGAGTGACTTACCCAACATAAGGTATAAGAATTGAACAAGAAAAAGAGCTTTGTAGAAAGCAGTGGAGTTTGTCTTCAACTCATCTACTCCTTCGTGGCTATTCAGAACATGCAACATCATGATGGTGAGCATGTAAGAACCACTATTGAGAATCACGGATATACTGTGATTCAGCTGTATATTGCAACTACTATATTTGGATAAGTGTACTTGTAATGTGACTTCAGCGTATTGCTGTGCCACTCTGTTCAATTAAAAATCCAGTGCAGCGTCAAACATCTACAGATAAATAAATTTGGATTAAACACTAAACCCTCATTAAGTGGAATGTCTAAGAGAATCTTCTTGGAGGCTGTTGGATTCTGACAGGATTCCAAAGGCCTTTCCAGTCAAAACTAGGTTTTGATAAGATGAGAGCCTGGGCAGTATGCAAAATGACTGGATTTTAATAGATTAAAATAATTAGGAGAGGTATTCCAGTAGCTGCTAGTGTAAAAATAAAGTCAAATATATAAAATAACTAGTAAATAAATAAAGCAACAGATTTATTTCTGTTCTGAGGAGATTTGAGTCGGTTGGAGAGAAGTTAGGCAAAATTTTCCCAATTAAATCTGTTTTGATTTCAGTAGACAAGGGACAAAATCTATAATTAATACCGCTGATGTAATTTTGGTCTTTTTCTTTTTTGGAGAGTTGGCAGCAGAGAAAAGGGAACATAGATGTTTTGACCTCTTAGGCCACAACAGGAACTGACTTGCAAATTTCTGTAAAACAAGAGCTATATGGTTCTAGCTCTCCTTTCTTCTGTGTGTTCCTATCTCTCCAGTTGCAGAATTGCTTCACAGTGCTTTACAGTTACAGGCAAGAACAACTTGTCAAAAGTTATGTTTTGTTTTTAGCAAAACATTTGCAAATATATTTGCTTTGCTTTACTTTAGATTTATATGATACTTTGGTAATATAAACAAACTCAACTCCATGTAAACATATCTATAAGATAAAAGCAATAGTATTGGATAAGAAACCACCTTTCTTAAATTAGCAGAACTGAGAATCCACTATTGTATGAGAAAAATATTGCATCCTATTGCATCATATTGCACCCCTGAGTTTTTAAAAAAGCAATTAAATGCCATCAATGTAACTATTTGTCATATAATCATAGAATGGTTTAGGTTGGAAGGGACCTCCGAAGGTCATCTAGTCCAATCCCCTGCAGTAAGCAGGGTCATCCTCAACTAGATCAGGTTGCTCAGAGCTTTGTCAAGCCTCATCTTGAATATCTCCAGGCATGGGGCCCCAACTACCTCCCTGGGAAACCTGTTCCAGTGTTTCACTGCCCTCATGGTAAAGAACTTGTTCCTAATATCCAATCCAAATCTACCCTTCTCTAATTTAAAACCATTGCACCTCGTCCTGTCACTACAGGCCTTTGTGAACAGTCCCTCTCCAGCCTTCCTGTAGGCCCCCTTCAGGTATGGGAAGGTTGCTAATAGGTCACCCCAGAGCCTTCTCTTCTCCAGGCTGAACAAACCCAGCTCTGTCAGCCTGTCCTCATAGGAGAGGTGTTGCAACCCCCTGATTGTTTTCGTGGTCCTCCTCTGGACTTGTTTTATCAGGTCCATGTTCTTCTTGTGCTGAGGGATCCAAAGCTGGACACAGTACTCCAGGTGAGGTCTGACCAGAGCAGAGTAGAGGGGCAGAATCACCTCTCTCATTCTGCTGGCCACACTTCTTTTGATGTACCCCAGGGTGC
>VWZK01017247.1:24725-54777 GCA_013396935.1 Baryphthengus martii
ATTGGCCTTCTGGGCTGCAAGTACACACTATCTACTCATGTCTAGCTTTTCACTCACCAACACTCCCAAGTCCTTTTCTGCAGGGCTGCTTTCTATCACCTCATCCGCCAACCTGTATTGATGATGTGGATTGCTCCAGCCCAAGTGCAGGACCCTGCACTTGGTCTTGTTGAACCTCATGAGGTTCACCCGGGCCCACCTCTCCAGCTTGTCCAGATCCTTCTGAATGCCATCCCGTCTCTCTGGCATAATGACAGCACCACTCATCTTGGTGTCATCTGCAAACTTGTTGATAGTGCACTCGATCCCACTATCTATATCATTGATAAAGGTATTAAACATTATGGGTCCCAGTATGAACCCTTGAGGGACACCACTCGTCACTGCTCTCCATCTGGACTTCGAGCCATTGACCACTACCATTGACCATTGACCACTGGATGATGTGATCATCCAGCCAATTCCTTATCAACAGAACAGTCCACTCATCAAATCCATATCTCTCTAATCTGGTGTGTAGGATGTTGGGGGGGATCATGTCAAAGGCCTTGCATAGGTCGTCCCTTAATAATTTGTCAATTATTTGATTTAGAATACTTGTATATTTTTGAAAGATTTCCTCAGCTTACTAACTCAACACCACAGAAATCTCTATATATTTCCTTCACCAATACTACTGAAGAATATAAAACCTGTGAGTTCAATTCTAGACTTATTTCTCTCATCTGTAGAATTTATACAGAATGTCTATATGTTAATTTTTATTTCTTATTTTGCAGTGCAGTTGCAGATAATGCACAAGTGTGAGAATCTAGACAGTAATGTGCCAGACTGATACTTAGGGCTTGCTCTGATATGATGAGCTCTTTTTGCAAAAATTGCTTTTTTTGCTCACTTTCAAATACGTCCGTGCTTAAGAAACCTTACTGTTGTCTCAGTGAGCAGACTTCTGCATATATTTCACCCACAGATTTATGACTTTATCTTCATAAAAGATATGCAAGAAAAAGCAACTAAGTCTGAGCACCTGGATCACGCCAGGTATTTTACATTCTTCTTATCTATGTTATATACAGTCAGCATTCTAGATTTATTTTCAATTGAGCCTTAATATTAATGCTTTCTATTTTCCAAGTAAAAGAAATACCAGAAAACTATGTGAAGCATTCTAAACTTTTCACTCAAATGTCTTTATATGGGTAACTTTAATGGGTAGGCTACCATTAGCCTCTGGTAAACCGAAATCTTTGGTTGCAGAGCCAAGCTAAACTTGGCTTCAGAAGCCAAAACATAAACTGTGCCACTAGAGCTGACTGTACATATATGAAAAGGAAAATAAGGACTACTCGTACACAGAATTTCTGTGGCAAAAAAATTTATGTCCTGCCTATTCTCAACTTCTTCATAGATTCCTGCTACTTTACTGTTAGTCAAAACTATGAAAACAAAAATTTGGAATATGTAAACAATCTGTCATATTCAAGGTAGAGTATAACAAAAATACAGCAATGTGACATGATATAGTTCCCTGAAATATCAATGTTACCAGTCAACTGACTATCAAACAAGGATCTGTGCTATTTTCAGTCAAGTATATCCCAGAATGTGTCATTGTTTCTCCATATGCTTCTCCACATGTCACTCTGCTCCATTTTTCCTCCTCTTCTCTGCAACACATACTTTTCCCAGTATTTTATATATATAGATGTACACATAGACAGAAGTCAGAGAGGCTATTCCAACATATTGAGTCACTGGGAACTGTGTTGCTGTGAGCTAGCTGCGGCAAAGCAGGAATATGGCTAGAAGAAGGTGACTGAGGCAAGCTCAAGGGCCGGAACAGAAAGAGAAATTTCTTGGGTTTGCTCCTTACTTTCTCCTGCTGTACTTGATCCTGCACTTCCTTGCAGCACTGTACATGCCCAGCATTATAACCAGAAACACCCCATTGGAGGAGCTCTGTATTTACTGCAATATCTTTGCATTACAATACACCATTTGAAGAACTAATGCAGTAGTTGTTGCTATGGTTGGAAATGCATGAGTTTTGGTGTGAGAAAGCCAACAACAAGGGCATTAAAAGGAAGAGGGAAAGCGATAATGTAACATTAGAAACCCATTTAAAAATGCCTCAATCCATTTTTCCTTAAATAAGTCTGCCATCATTTCAATTTCTAATATTTTGTGGTTAACCAGAGCTAGAAAAATAATGGTCTTATCCTACCTACTGATGTTGATTGCAAACATCCTCATGAACTTCAGTGGGATCTGGAAGTAGTCTTTCATGCCTTGTATCTAGTAGTTAAGAGACGGAGAGAGTTAGCTTTCCTTGGTATATGGTTTCTGGCACTAGCTCTGGTTTGTGTTTTGTTTTATTTCGAGTTTGGGGTTTTTTTCCTCCTCAAATGTATAAACCTCAACCCTTACTTTTCCATCTCAATGTCCAAAGTATTTGCAAGCACCATGCTAGGGAGTGACTGACAAAAAAGTTTTCCTTCTCCCGTAAAAGTTTAGCCTCTCCCTGAATGGTGGTCCTAACAACTACTGACTTTTTACAACAAACTTTAAGAGGCCTGCGACTTTTGTTGCACTGGGAAAAATAAATACTAATAGTATCAAGACAAATAATGCAGCAATTTAAGGAAGCAAGTGGAGATAATATTTATCAAAGGAATCTTTAATCGTCTTTAGACATTAAAAATGTGGAAAAAAATTCACCACTTATTACTACATAGAAAAAAAAGACAACATTTTTCTTTCAGGAAGGAGTTTTTCTCCATTTGTGGAGAAAAAAATGTTATTGATTTTTTGTCTTGAGGGTCATACGTGAAATTGTACTTTGACCCCTAAATGAATTAATATATTATGAAAATTACTTCTGTAAACAAGAAAAAAATATGATTAAAATTATTACTGGAGATAGTTGTAGTTCTTGTTTGTCATAAGAGTTGTATTTGTCATCTGTGTGTAAAACACCCTTACCTTTAATCAAACACCAGTTACGAGCATGTTTATAATACTTATAAACTATACATAATACATAATACATGTTTATAATACTTATAAACTACTTATACACTTACATAGTTTCTTTTGCGAAAGCACATAACTGAAGTATATTTTAGAAATTAATTCTGGTATGTAGACGTTATGAAAAAGAGAAAGAAGGAAACTCTTTTATAATTCTAGGTTGCTAAGGAGCATACAACAGTCATGATGCTGTCTTTAGTGGGAGCAAATCAGAACCATAAATTTTGAGTTTACTAAAAGAAATAATGGTCTTACAAAAATTGCAAGTTAATTTTAAGAAAAGTGTATTAAAATTATGATTTTCTTACCCTTCAAAGAGAAATATTGGCTGAAATAGTTATTTCAATTGCTGCAATGTAATTTTAAATTGCTTTTTTTCCCCCCTTAATATTATTATACACTAACTAACTGCTCTCTAAGAAGGAAGATTTGTGTTCACTCTATAATTGTGTTTTGTATTAATTAAAACAAACAAACAAACAAGCAAGCTCATCAGCACTAATTCAGCACCTACAGCTAAACAAATATTTGAAGATTATGAAAACACAAAGATTAACAGCCATACTTTGGTAAAATAAATTACTACAATCAATACTTGAACACAGATTACATCACTCAAAGTCTCAAACAGGCAACAATCTCTATTAAAATCAGAATTACGTATCTAAGACAGTGACCTATTCAATGTTAAGAGGCTACAGAGTTGAAGTCAAGGAGACAGCATACCTTACCCGTGCTGTGCTGATCTTCTTCATTTTCCACTTATTCAGAAGTAAAAGTTTTAGAAAGCTTGTCTAGCTGGATAGAGAAGATGGAAAGTGTCGACTATTGGTTACCATTTTTTACAATCTGAAGACATGCTTTCAACTGTCCCATGTTATTTTCAAATTTCATAATGATGTTATGTTGCAAAAGAAGTAGAATATAAAAAATAAAGACAAATATTGATGAAAAAAAATAAACAACAAGTATTAAACTCATTTTACTCCCATCTCTTACTGTAATGGTACAGGAAAAAGCTCCATGGGTCCTGATGATTAACCATTTGTTGGTTTATAATTGCTCATGTCTTCTTATATGAAATAGCACGTTTTGATGCCTGCAATGGCCCCATTTAGACATATTGTTAACTGTAACTCTTAATAGCATTGAAGTTTCCTGCTGCGTTAGAATATTTGAACGCAAAGAAATCAGGTCACTGGAGAAATTTACATCCTCAAATATCTATTTAAGATTATTTTGTGTATATATGTGTGTACACATACTGTGTATATTTATGCGAATAGAACCTTTTTGTCATGGGAAAAATGTTTGGAATGCAGTATGATTCATGAAGATATTATCACTACAATTCATCAATCTCTTTTTACTTTTGGAAACTGAATCTCTTTTGAGTTAGACATGGCAGAAGTTCATAAACCAAACAAGAGCAGAGTCACCATGAAAGGAAACATTCCAAACCTTTGCAATCAAAGTAAGTTTATTACAAGGGAGCGAACAAGAGAAGAAAAAAAAGAAAAAAAAAGCTTTCAAGTGTTCACAAAAGGACAAAAGTTACTTGAAGGCAAGAGCACAGTAAAACAAGTGTTGGAAAAAGGGCAGGAATATGGTCATAAACATATAGGACAAAGATTGTTGACCTATTAGCTTCATGTAATATTTCTATAAATGGCGGAACTCCCCAGAGAAGTAAAAAATCTTTGAAGTCTCCTTTAAAGACTGCAGCTTAGGAAAGCATTTTTCTTAGATGCATGGAAATAAGTTTTGATCTAAAAAGTGAATCTGTAGTTTTATTGGTGTTTTTTTTCATGTTTGAAAGCATTTAAACATAAACTTAAACTTGTGTTTCACTTGGGACAAATTCATTCCTTCTTTCAGATGAGGAACAAGGGAAAGTTCCAACAATTTCTTCAAAAGAAACTCGTGACTTCCAGGTTTTTTTGGCAGGCAGATTATTTGCTCTGTGGAATTTAAAGTGAACTTTCTACTACATTCACACAATATTCATACATAATTTTCTCATATTTTCCTATATTTACAGCTATGTAGTGGAAAGCACTGTGTGCAAAAGTCATAAGAACTTCCCTGCTTGGAGCCTAGATTGTCAACAGAGCCCACAGACCACCCCACCTTCAGCTGTGAAATTCAAGAACCTACTCATTGAGATATATTGACTGTACTGGCTTGGCATAGCCACATAAGCATAGAGAGAGGCTTTATTTTGCTGTTCAGCTGTGTCATTGGGACTATACTGATTCCTGCTCCATTGGAGGATGACAAATCTAAAGATCTCTTAGGTCATTCTTTCCTGTGATAAACAGAACCTTGATTATCCAAGTTCTATTCAGATACAGAAAACAAAAAGCACAAATGTCAACTACCTAAAAATGTCAAGATAAGTAAATATCTCTGGTAACTTCCAGTGGAAGCACTTGCTTGCCATGAAGAGCAGTATGGGTGAAAACATAAGCTGACTGGAAAACATAATGAGTGAGAGACAGAGGTTTACCAGAACTGGAAGTCAAAGCCTAGGAGACAAGGAGGAAGAGCTCAAGAAGGTATGGCAGTGGACAGGAAGATTATTATTGTTTTTTATTGTTCGGGATTTTTTTGTAATAAGTAAGAAATTACTAGTCATACTACTACAGCTGAGCTAAAGATACTGATTCACTTGAGCATTTTTTTTTCTTCTATAAAGAAAATTTCAAATCCAAGTAATGATAAAATGTGTTCCCAGAAACGGGTTCCGCAGATATCTTCCTTCGGGTATTTTCTTTAGGAACAGAAAACTAAAACAAATGTAAAAGAGTAGAAGTAATTCACTGTTAAAAATAACGTTTTGTTAAGAAAGAATCTGAATTGAAACAATCCAATATATTGCAGTTGTGTAAATTGAGATATTCTGAGCTGCAAATATGAAGACAGACCGCCCTTGCCATTCCTGAATTTATTGAAAAGCCTCTTTTAGTGTTCTTCAGAAACAGTATTCTAGGAAGTCTAATTGTGCAGTATCCAACCCTCTTCCTGTTCTTTTTACTGTAGTATTTAGTGGTAAGTAGCCAGCGTCATTAATTAATTTGCTGTAGTATTTCCATGTTCAGTGACCTCCTGTTTCAAATAACTTTCCAAATAAGTAGTTACTCATTCAAACAAAGTTCAATACTAAGAAAATACTTAACTAAGTCTTTGCTTTATCAAGTGTATATATGAGAGATCCATTTTAAGATGTATGCCAATGTAGCAAAATGGTAATGACACCATTGAATTAAAGGTGTCATTGAATAAAGTCTTCTAGATAATGTCCTCCACAGCAAAACTTCATTAATAGTTTTATGATAAGGTGAAAGGTTTTTCTATGGATTACAAGATAAGGCAACAAATAGTGCAGAAGTGCAATAAGTGCTTCTTGGATTAACAGCAATTTAATTATCTGATAAGATGCTAATAGATTTGAAAATCCAGAGTTCTTTGTGACTCAGTTTAAAGAAGATCAAACAGAACTTAGCACAGAGGATTTGAAAGAACAGGCAGTATCTCAGAAACTTCTATTAATCGAAAATTCAAGCCCCTGACGGGCTTTGTATTCTACTGTGGTTTATTTATTGACAGTTTTCCAACACTGAGTAAGTTGCATAAAAGGTTCTACAAATTAAACTTTCTTCAGATGTTTAATGCACAAAGAGATAAATGCTGTAATGGGGGTATTTTCAGTCCTTTTCTTTGCAATAATTACCAACACTGAAACAGTAATGAGGACAGGGTAAATGGGGCAAGTGGTAGGAGAGGGAGAGGGGGATGGAGGACTGTAAGTCTTGAAGCGTTGCCACTAACAACCCTGTGGAGCCTACTCAGTGGTATTTGCACAATGGGAGAAAGATTTACCAAACCATATCTGTGGGCTTTTATGTTAAACTAAAAGTCATTGATACTTATTGTTCTATAATATGAGAATTTAAGGAAGAACAATTCTCTGAACATTTATAGTTTAACTCTTCTTCGAATAACAATAAGAAAAAAAGGGGGGGTTTCTGGGAGAAAATATCTTTCATCAAGATACCAAATATTACATCACCTAAATAATTTTCAAACAGTTCTGAAAACCCACAAATTTACTAACATAATAACTTCAAAACTGCAGCAGATAATGTATTCATGAGAGAGATTTAATTCTACTTTTGGGAGGTAACGAAAATAAACAAAACCTGAATAAGAATTTCCATATTTTATCTTAATGTCTCATATTCTCTGGCTTATTTATTTGGATTTGTGGAACAAGGTAAAAGGCGAAGGGATCTAGTCTATGGAACATAGTTCTAGTGACTCATTAGTTTGTTTTGTCTTGCCTGTCCAAGTAGATCTTTTAAAAGGCACCATGACACTTGATCTCTAGAGAAAAACTCTTTGATAAGGTTTCATGAGACTAATGAAACAGAGATTTCTTGAGGCATTTTAAGGTCAATTCGAAAAGTGCCAAATAGATTTCCAGTCACCTACTGATGAATATATTAACCAATTTACGTAAACTTAAAGATATAGAATCTTTCTTTTCCTTTCTCACATTCATTCTCCCGATGTGATCAGACTCAGTGATTTAGTATAATTAATCGGCAACATATGTATGTCCCATTATTTACTTTGTTGCCTTTAAATTTTCTATCTATGTTTAAATGTATTTGAATTAATGGAGGTTTCCTAAGTTTCTCAAAGAGCAGAGAAAGATCAAGGGGTTTTTTTATATATATTTTTTTTTTCTTCAGTATCATAGGTTATCCCATTTGTGAAAGACGATTGATAGCCTATCTGGGCCTTTGCAAATTCAAACTTATAATTTATTCCCCAGCTTCCTTGGAAATCAAACACGAAATAGATAATCCTTAATATGCATTACTGAGTGTTAACTAACTTCAATATACAAGTAACTTATAAGTAATTTAATCTGATCTCCAAAAACTTATTAAGTAACTGTGCTATTCATCCAGGTTTATTTGTTTACTCTGACTTCAGTAATAGAAAACTCTCACTGATTTCAATGACAGCAGAGATAAACACTTTATAGTATCCTTTCCTGATTTACCTTTGTATAGCACTAAAAACACAAGGACTGTAAATAGGCAAAACTGGGTACCAAATGCTTGTGTCTATGGACAGTATAGATATATGGAAAAGACAACATTTATATTTGCTCTGATTGTTTCTAAAACACAGAAGGGAGTGAATATTACTGGAAGGCCTGCAAACTATTTAAAGAGTAAAGCTGTCTTACATACCCTCATAATCAGAGAATGCGTGTATATGGATTATTTTAGTGTTTTGAGCTAAGTTACCAGGCTTTTTTAGTACAG
The DNA here is from genome assembly GCA_013396935.1 of Baryphthengus martii. Taxonomy (NCBI): domain Eukaryota; kingdom Metazoa; phylum Chordata; class Aves; order Coraciiformes; family Momotidae; genus Baryphthengus; species Baryphthengus martii. Next base: position 33,098 of record VWZK01017247.1, read on the forward strand.
ATTACTGTGTCTTCACAGATCAATTATGTACAGAGAACATCTTCAATTTAATTTAATTTATGTATCTTTCCCAGACTTTTATAAGCCTTATCTCTCCCATGGTTAGTCGCATCCTTGGTGCTCTGGCGATAAATTCACCATATGTGTTATAGAGAACATGATAAGTCATTTACATCAGCTGTCTTTCCAATGCCCCATCAAAGGCTTAATTTTGTTCTTTAAAGCTGAAGTTACTGTATATGCAAAAATTAGAAATCATGCTAGTAAATAATTGAATAGGAAATGCATTCTCTCCCTCCACCTTCTTGTTCCTGTCCCATTCTCTCTCTCCCCATCTCCCTCTTCCTTTTTCTCCCTCTCTCCCACCATCTCTAATGCATATATGAGATATGAGGAGTCATAAACATTACATCAGAATGATTAACAATAATATTACTTAATCTGGTAAAAGGTTTGCTTAGAAGAGGGATTGCAGTTATAATAATGTTGTTCATATGGGGACTTCAGTAGCATTATAATATTATTTGTTGACAGTTTGTGAAATAAGTCCTTATCTATTTGCAGGTGTTTATTAGTCATATCTATTTATTTGACAAAATTCAGATGTGCTTCAATCAATGAATTGCTTGTAAATTTTCACGTGTGCTGCTCTCCAAAATTCAGAATTCACCCTTGAGTCTGCTCTCCAAAACTCAGAATACACACTTGAGTTTTTATTATAGAAGATCGCCTGGAATTAATCTTTTTCTTCAGGTTTCTGACAGATAGAATTGTGTTTTAGCGTAAATACCCATCATTACTAAAGTTACATTCAAAATTGTAAATGCTCGTCAATATCAGAGATATTCTTGAAGTTTTTATGTCAATAAATTTCACTGTTAGGAAATCAAGGAACAAAAAAAGAAGACATAAAAACAGTTAAATGACTGTTTAGACTATTTTTCAGCATCTGCCCAGAATTATTTCAGTACCACATTTAGAAACTGTCACATCAGTACCTCATTGCTGCATCAGAAATTCTAACAGATAAAAACCTAGAGATGTGTTCTTTACAAAAATACTACGTGATTAAGAGAAAAAGCTCCCTCAGTTGGACAATAAATAGTTATTTTCAGGACAGGATATTGATTATGATGTTCAAAAGTCAGTTAGTCCTTACTGCTTTCATATATAGACTGCAGAATTTCCTTATTCAAATCCTAGGTGATCTCATCTTTTTCTTGGATCCTGATCGAGCAAAAATCCTTTAAAAACATTTAATAAAAACTTAAAATGTAGGAAAAAAAAACCTAGAAACACAATTATTTGCTATTTATCTAACATTGTTATATAATGCTTAAATATAATTACCTATGACACTTCTGGTACCTCTAAATAAACAACTGAGAACGGAGATACAGGATGTATAAACATTAGGGAAAGTTATTTGGCAAGAAAAGACATTTTCGTTTAAAATATAAAGAATATATCTTGTTTGACCTTACTTGAGTCTCTGGTGGCTAGTTCTGAGTCACTAGGAGAATGTGGCTTGGAATTTACCTTTGACTGACAAGTGGCCTCCCACTGAAGGAACACTGAAAAGTACTGAAGAAGCAACATCCCATATGAACAAGCTGGTTTTGTGGTTTTGTTTGCGACAATTAGCATAACCAAGAGACAGAGCAAATTAAAAGGTTGCACAAATACTCCAAACAGGCAGGTTAGGGCCCCGAAAGATCTTCTACCTGCTTCTAAAGAGCATTCAGACACTGGAGCCTTGTTGGAGCGATAAGGTGAGCTGACAGTAGGAGGGGATTGAGAAGGCTCAGTTCAAGTTGAAGGTATCCAAACAGATCAGTTTCTCCCTATACGTCACCTTCTCCTGGGTTCTTGTTGATGCACAGTGTAACTGCCGGCAGATGTAAAAGAGCTTGTTGTGCAAATAAAAATGATATCTACAATGATGTAGATTTGACACTGAGGAAGCAGGCATTTATCTGCAGAAATTACTGTACATTTGTTGCTACAGAAAAAAGAACGTGTGCCCACGTGGCTAACGTGACATGGTGGACTTCATTTCAGTAGAACAGTTTTAATGAAGTATCTGTCTCCAGTTGTTCTTTGATAGGAAGCCTTTATGAAATGTGCTGAAGCAAGCTATGATGTCCCGGGACAGTCTTCTATGAATGTGTGAGTTTTGTAACAGAAATAAATCCTCTGGTGTAAGAAAGACTTGATGTGAGCAATGTTGATAATGTCTTTATTTAATAATGGATTTGGGGAGCATTTTCTTACAACATGAGATTTGATATAGTATGTATCTATGTAGGTAGGTTAGTTTGTCCGTGCTTCTAGCCTTGCTATATTATTTTTCAGTGCTTTCAAGGGGAAAAAAAATTCATCACATTAAGAAGTTATGGAATTCTCTGTGCTTTGCTTGGCAAACTTTCATATAGCAACTTGAACCCACCTAACTTCAGTCTATCTTTAACATAAATCATCCAAAGGGCTTTAGAAAGACATAAGCTATTGAAAATACACAAAGTGCTCTTTTCCCACAAAACTTCACACATAACAGCTGTTCTCTGTTTTATTAATTCTTTTGAGAATGCAATGATTTGACAAGTTGCAATATGGATTGTATTTATTTAGATCATATTCTGTTTTTTAACAAATATTTCAATAGCTATAGAAACTATTTGAATTTACACTTTTCACTTTACATTTTCATTCCCACACAACTGCATAAAGAAAAATAATGAACTGTAACACCATTGTCCAAGAGTATTTCATAAGAACTGAAAAATATGTTCTGTTCAGCATAGTTTTGAATTTATTTAAGGGAATATTCGTATTTAGAAACAATTTATATCTAGACTACCCAGAGAAAACAGAAATGAGAGGCATTATTTTTTATACATAGTAGCATAAAATAAGCTTATGAAATTAGTGACATTATTGAACATCTGATATAGAGGGGTTGGAGCTGATATTTAATTCACCTGATTTCTGTGGAAATAGATTTTATATTTTTTTTTCGGTGAAATAATGTTTGTTTTTTTCTTGTTAGTTCTTCCTGAATAATTGCAGGAAAAGATTTACTTCTGTTTAAAGGTTGGTCATTCATCTGTTCTTCGTTCAGAAGGATCATCACATAATTTCTGACATGAAACGTCAGACATTCACAGACTATAGAAGATGTTTGCAGCCATTCACAGCAACTAAATCGACTACTTTCTGTAACTATTTCCTATACTAAGTATAGCAAAGGCTACATAGGCCGCAGCCAAGGGAAACACATATCTAGGATATGGTAGACATTCCCTTTTAATGGCATACATTTTGGTAAAAGTAGTTGTTTGTTATTAGAAGGACGTCAGTTTTCTGTAGCTCCATCATGGTTAGATGTCCGGATTTCTCACAGACTTATTTCGAATAGGTCCTGTAGGGATATTGGTGTGTAGCATAGTGTAAGATGTATTCCAGCTGCAGACTCACGTTCAAGAGGCAAACGAGATGCAAAAAGGAGCAAACACAAATATATACAGAGATCATTGTAGTAATTAAAGCTTAAGTTATTTCTAACACCAAAGTACAATAAGCAATAGTGTTCTGCCTTCTTAGAGAGATTAAAGTGCAATTTAGTAACCTGTGTTTACACAGCTAATGTAAATTATTGGAGCACATACATTTCTTATGTATTTATAAATTGTGAAATAGCCATCTAGGATTGTGTTCCCAAAAAATCAAGTCAATGCAGAACATATTAATTTAATTTAACACTACATTTGTAATCTATTGATTTTGTTGTGACAAAGGAAGATACAGAAGTTAATTAGTACTTACGAGTACCGCTGCTGCCATTTGATCTTTCCGAGAAACACTGTTGGGAAGATTTTAATAAGTGGTCCTTATAGGCATTCTCAAGAAGACACTTCTGAAAGTCAAACTTGGGGATTCCATTTCAGTTGTGATTTGGTTCACCAGGCCCATCTAAACTATGAAGAAGATTATTTACCCTTTACATCTAATAGACAAACAGGAACAAATCCCTTGAGTTGGTGCCAGCTCTTGAAAGAGGACCAAGAAAGTGTCCAGAGAAGTTGTTTGTTGCTGATTGTGCCTCTTCTCATCAGTAGTTCTCACTTGAGTTTGTGGTTCTGTATTTTATCTTTTCCCAAACTTTCCAACCACTACACACTAATCCTTCATCAAGAGCAGTGTTGCTAACAGGCCTACATGTATGTCCTCACTATACATTAAGAGTGTTATGCAAAACAAACAAGTGCAGTGTGGGGCAAGTGCTAGAAAACCTGCTTCAGCCTGTAGGGTTTGCGGTTCTCTGGAAGCTGCTTCAGAAAGATGAGTCATGGAAGTACCTCATGGAGTGTGGGTCTCAAGTCTGGTTTTACACAAGTATTTTCTTACTGAAGAAAACCCTCATGACCAGTTGGTTGCACAGACAAGTGCAACTTCAGCTGAAAAACAAACTAGAAAAAATTAAAAATCAGGGGATTTTTTGAAGTATTCATGTTTAATTATTATTACTATTAGTTAATACTATTATTTACATATACCTTTAAGCAACCTCCTGAAAATAAAGATAAAAGTACATATCTTTTGTGGTTTGTATAATCATATATATATAAAATCATCTATAAACATGTGTTTATATATGTGTGTGCATATGTATATATACACAAAGAGCATCTTGAGATATATATTCTGTATCAAGAAACATATTGGTATTTGTTTATTGGATTACTAATATATTATTACATATCTTAATTATAGTCAAAACATTTTAAGTACCTTGAAGATACATATGAACACAGTCATGACAGCAAGTAGAGTTTATAAAAAGAAAGGAAAAAAGGTGGCAGAAATAGCTGTAATGGAAAGTTCAGGGTAAGGTGTATTCATTAAATTTGTTTTACAGTTGTTGAACATAAATGTGGAAATTAATTTACAAAATATATACATTGCTCCTTTTTAGAAATTGCATATTATATTTATTTGGTTTTCAATATTTAACACCACTGTTTTTAAAATTGGCTGGGATATCCTGCTAGCATAGTCCTAAAATCAAGTAATTAAACCCTGGTACCAAAACACCAAATGGGTGCCTAACTGTCATTCTTAGAATAAGTATGATGCTTATTAATTATTCTTCTCTGAGATCTTCCAAATAAGGGCAAGATGCTTGCATAGCTTTGAGGAATATGATTTGCCCACAATATTGTTTTTAACTTCATGCATACTTTAAACATCACAGATGAAGATAACATTCCTTGTGTAAAGAACAGGTCTCTTCAAGCGAGGCTAATCCCACAAAAATTCATGTGCTTGATTTTACGCAACTGCAAGTAGTTTTGCTAAAGGTCTCCCTTTGTAAGGTCAAGCAAAAAGTAAATAAAAACAGATTATAAAGAATGTGTAGTCTTAGAAGGAGGAAAGTTTATTGACTTGAAGAAGGCCAAAATTGTATCCTAAAGCCCTCTTTTTGAAACAGCATTCATCATAAACCACCTGGGATGGGGGTAGTCTCCTCAATGCCATTTATAAAGTACAGTCCATTGAGAATTTCAGGCATTTCTATAATATTTTAATTTTTATTTACCATTTTCTCTCTTTCAGATTAGTAATAGATAGAAAAAAAAATTTGAATAGTATTATGGAGTGGAACAATCTGTGTTGGACTCAGTGGAATCCAATAGAGAAAAACTTTTTAATTTCAGTACACAAGAGAGTATGCTAAGGATTGGAAGTGTTCACAACACCTCTGTTAAAAATGGTAATCCAATAATTGAAAGAATAGGAAATTCTATCATCAATGAAGGTCCAAAACTAATTTGATACTTTGCACATATTGTCCCATTTATGCAAAGTTCTACACATGTATTGACGTTCACTAAGTGAATAGTAGTTAGTATCAGTGTTAAGCATCTGCATGAATCTTTCCACAATGAAACCTCGATTTTGAATGTCGAGCTATTTATGTACCAAGTTCATTTTCTCTACAAGAAGTAACAAATATTCACTAACATCACCAACAATGTGAAAGAAAAACAATTGCAAGAAAAGAAGTTAAAAATCTGGGTTTTACTGCTTTTTGAGATATTTTGATACATTATAATTGTTTTCCTTTAGGAGATCGGTTTTTATTTTTTTATCAAAATCTTGAATCACTTTGTACCAATAAAAACTATGACTCCCTGTCCCACTTTCCAAGGTACCAGTAATTCTTCCAATGGGTTGTTGTTTTCTTTTTTTCCCTCTCTATTTTTTTTTATAGAAATAAATGGATTTATTTTTTCTTTAAATTATTCTTTAAGTCAACAAACTTATTTTCAACAACTCCTGCACTGTTTCTTGTTATTATCTGTCTCCCATAGCCTTAGGCATCTATTTTTGTATTCGTATTTAACATCATAATAGGTCTTATCTAACCATTTTCTTAAGGAACATTTATGTGGCATCTGTTAGGCTGGAATGTTCCAAACTACTCCTGAAAGATGTGCCAATTCGTATTTCACACCCCTGGGGAATTAGTGTCTCTCTCTTTGGGGGACTTTCGAAGATACCACCTGTGAATGCCATTTCCTGGTGTTTAACTGTGTACACTGTGCAGGTGAACATTTACGTAACTTTTATGCGAGAGTCAACATTTAAAATGTCTTCCATTGCAATTTCTTTCTTAATAGTCTCCTGGGATCTGATCCAGCTATGTTACTAAGTATGAGACAAGCTTTACTTTGACTTCAGCAAGACTACCCTATGCTTAAAGTTCGTCATAAATTAACGCACTTTCCAAGATAGGAAATTTGACTATGGTGATTTCATTAGATGATACATTTAGTCGAGTTGTAGGCACAAGAGAGATTTGCTAATAAAATATTTTAAGTAGAACTTTTAAATGGTTAGTGAAAACAGCAGTATTTGGCCTAATTTTTCTCCTTTGGACAATATAACAGAATACACTCTCTGGAAACAGAATCTATGTACAATTTGTGTACTCTTTGTTGAAAATAAAGCAATAAATGACAGAGTGTGAAATAGAAAGAAAAAGGCTTTAACATATTTCCTAATATAAGGAAATACAACTACAATTCCAAATGTTGAATTTATATCAACTCTAAACAGTTAAAATTATATCAGAAGTAATAAATGTAAAAGTCGATGTCTGCTAAAAACAGAAAGATTGTAGTCTAAGAAAGATATTAATTCTGTGTAAAGATTTACGGGATGATATTCTACCTGATAGAGAAGACAGAAAAGCAAGAAAAACAACTACAACAGCTTCTTATTTACTGCTTATTTACTATCTGTAACATGCTGACACTGTTCAAACGGACAAACCTTAAAACTGGTGATGTGTTCATTCATCACAGACAGCACTATTTGTGTCGCATAACTCCTCATTTCCAGTTGACTCTTGTTCAATTTTTTAACTCTGCATCAAAGCCAAAGCCTGACAGAGAAAGAAGAAAACTGCAACAATCTTATCCTTAAACTTAGAGATTAAGTGTGATTTTGCTATTAGACATGATAAAGTAAGATGCACTGCAGTTTTATGTCCTAATGAATTACTAAACATGATCTCAGCACAATGCCACCTCAGTTTTCCACCGCAGACAGGGAAATATTTTTTATTGTTTATGTGTGTTTCAGGAGATGGAAGGACCTTGGCATCCTGAATGTGATGAAAAATATACATTTATCAAGAGAGCATGGACATTTTACCAGTATAGTAGAATACCGCCAGCACCATCACGCATTCTCACTCGGTTTTAAGAAATAACATCAGAGTTGCACTAAATTTTGTGGTAGTAGAGGAAGTATAGCGGCCTATATAATGTTCCACATCTTAAAAACAGAGAACTAAACAGCTTTGTGCTGCTGACAGCCAACAAGAATCATCCCCTTTGATTAAACATTTACAAATTCAGCATGATGTTACTTGTAAAGGTAATAACATTCAAAAAGCTGCTTCTTCAAAAGACTTGTTGACTTATTATTTCAAGATACACATGTATATCAAGAGATTCAATACATCCACTCTATTGATATTGGACATTTCTAGGGTAGACAGAGAATGTTAGAGAGACTCTTCAGTGATTAGCGGAGCTGGCAGTGTGCCCTGGTTAAATGTCCATGTTAATATCCTATGAAGGTGTAATAATTTTAATGTACCTGCAGTACCCTGAGGATCCACTTCCACATTGTTCTCTTTGAAGAGATATTGTCTGAGTACAATCCAGTGAGAAAATTGTTTTCTTAGCCTGCTGAAAATATCCCATAGAAGATCAAACTTTGTTATCCATATGTATATTGTAAGTTATCCTAATAATCACTCTAATCCAGTCATTCATTACATTCTTCAGTGTCAAAAACGACGAAGTTAGAATTTTCTCTTTATAAAGCAAGATTCCTGTCCTTTTAGAACGATTTGTATCTGGTTTATATGGATTTTAAATGCTGAAATAGCGTGGGTTCACAAGAGGATACAGAAACAGGTTTTCGCACTGGTTTTGATTCACCTGGAATTTCGTCAGGTTTGCCTTAAGTGCAGGGTTCAAAGAAAGTTTCAGTGATGTCTTCCAAATTTGGCTTGGGTGAGATTCAAAACCGTAAATCCTTCATTCTTTGCACACATGTATTAGAGCACTCTGCTATGTTCTGCAAGGACGTATACTCAGAACTCATCCCAGGTCTTTTAAAAGTTTGTTTGAAGCAAAGCCAGAATTTGAGCTTGTAATTAAAAGAGAATTGAGGCAGATTTTACCATAATTTGCATTCAGTTGTGAAAGATTTGTGGAATCCTAGGAGGTGGTATTAGGCTTTACTGTTAATTTACTCACCAGCCATGAGCAGGAGGTGTGAAGGAGGAAGTCATGTTGGCCAGATTCTCTCTGATAGATGTAAATGCACTTTCTTCCAGGCATTATACAATGTTCTTACTGAACTTCAGAAGAAAGGTTAGTCTTACACAGAAAAATATAAACTTGATTACATCTGCTTTTGAATTTAGTAAGGTATATCAGAATATGAATTAAGATAAAATCCTGGAAATAAAGAATACAATTCAATGACTTACGTTCCTTATTCCCTTTCCTTTTGATTTGCTGTTACAGCAATAAAATTCAGTACTTTTGAATATATAAACATACTCTTTTAATTTTAAGTCACATCTTTGACCAATTCAGAATTAACATTTTCATTGTTCCTGAACTATGAGCTGTCTTTTTCTGTCTGTAGTTAGTATTCTTATTATGCAACTAGAGAAAATGAAAGAAATGAGATGATCTGTTCTGTAATACTTGTCCTTTAGTGCTAGATTCTGCCACATTACTGAATTACTTTAACAAATCAGTGGGGTTTTTTGTTCTGGGGCCTTCCACTGGCATAAATTAGATAACAATCAGATGAAAGGCATAATTTCATGTACTGTGTTCTTATTCAGCAAATATTAGTTTTCCTTATTTTAATTTCAGAACTAGGCAAACATGTACATAGCTTTGATTTTAATTCTGATATAACTAGTTGAAGTCAAAAGGTGTCTAGTCATTTTTTCCAGAACACTGATCCATATGTATATTTTCTGTCTTAGCTTGTTCGAGCTTTCCATCACAAGAAATCTCTATGGCAACTCAATATATGGAAACAAATGTGAAGTGATTTCGATCCTATGGAATGAAACATGAAGACAATGGAAAAAACTTTCAGGTCAATACACTAGCAATTTTCTTGGCTTCAAAAATGAAAAAGCGTTAAAGATTTTTCATGCAAAAGTTCAGTACAATTAAATAATCACTAAAAGATTAAATCAACATTATTTTGGTGTGAAAAGATAGCATTTCAGAGTACATTCCTCTTTCTTATCTTTCTTTCTTCCCTCAGAGTTTGTCTATCTTGAATTCATTTTAAGAATTTTTTAGAATAACTCATTTAGGAAAAATGAAACATTATCTTCACTTAAAAAGAAATGAGTAAAAGTTTCAGAAGCAGTTGTCTTATTAAGTATCAAAGAGATAACAGACCTCAAATCACATAACCACTTTTCTAAAGAAGCTGTACGTTCTTTCATCATACAGGTACTTTGAAAGTTTTACTGCAAGATCTCCTACTATTCAGAATATTCACAAATGTTAAATGAGGTTTAATGTTACTATTCATTAAGTCTGTGAATCATCTTTCAAAAGCTAGTTTTTATCCTACATTCTAGATTCTTTGCAAATGACCAACAAATCTCACTCTCATTTGTAGTGCTATTTAATTTCCTAAAATTACGTTTTTCTACATAAAGGTATTCTGAGTTAAAATGTATATTTTAGTTTTATGTACATTATTGCACTTAGGTGTTAAATTGCCTGTACAGAAAAAAATCAACATTTGCTTATCTGTAGTTTCAACAGAAGTATCTGTGATTTTATCTTTTTTTCTGGGCTCCTTTGATACACACAGAGGCTTCTTTTCACCTGAGGTCACAGGTGTGTTTACATAATACTTACCTAACATATGTTTAGCATCCTTAGAAAGTTTTAGGCAAAATCAGACACCTGTTCTTCTTTAAATCAAATGCTGTGTCAATTGTATGACTGGAGCCTTACATTTCAGATAAAAAAGATCATTAAAGGCCCTTGGGTCAATACAGAAGTAGTATTTGGATCTGGAGTGAATTTATTTTGCACAATAATCTTTAAATTATTGAAAGTATTATTTCTTTTTCACTAAGACTTTTCAACAACGGGAAATGATTGTCAGATTAAATGTAGCTGTTAAGTAATAACAAAATTTTGACATTCTCATCTTGTTTTCAGAAGAAGAATGCAGAATTGTCCTGATAAGGTATAGGCTCTTTTCCATTGGAATAGTCCTTGTTTGAGGAGATGACTACTGATCTGCACATTACTATTAACCCCAGTGCAGAAGTACAAGACTATAAGGGTGTCTTAGCATTTTGTCATCGCCTATGCCTCAAAAGATGGCAGAAATAAAAGAGCACTTTATGAAGGCTGGGATGAGGGGCCTGGGCCACTTACCCATCTCAGAGGCAACCACAAAGGGGTGATCCCGACTGTTTGACTCCTGTTTTTACAAGAGATAATACTTGGAGAGCCCTCAGAAGAGACTAGAGCTAAAGAAAATCAGTGATGTGAAGGTTAAAAATATTTAGAGGAAGTGTAACTAATATAGATCAAAGATGGTTACATACAACTAGACCAAATATCTCTGGGGTTTTGTCCCTTTTGGAGTAAGTTCGAAGACACTGATTTCTGAAACAGCAGTTCCACTTCGAAGCTATTCCTATAGCCCAACAGTATTTGAACAAACTTAAATACTATAGGGACCTACAAAATCAGTGTATTCAGGAGTTTCTTTGCATATAGAAAATAGGTAGGTAGCAAACCTAGCCAAACATATTTTCTGGTCAACTGTGCAATATCATAACAAATTTCTCCCTAGCTTCCCATATTTAGCAAGATGTATTTTACGTTGACAGCATTTGAAGAGCACTAAGAATATCCTTTTGAATAATTTTCCAATGGCATACCAAAAGCGGTTTGAAAAATTATGTTGAAGTTTGTATACAAATAATGATCCCCAGGGCTTGCAATTTACTGAACATCTTCAGCTGATTTTGAAATAAATAAAACAAAACTGCTTTCCTTGTGCCTGTCTCTACATTTCAATAGGAGTTAATTTCTGGAGAGAGATACTGTCTGTACAGCATCTCACAGTAAGGTTAGGCCTTCTAGAAAACTGTGACAGGCAAGTCAGCTAGTGACACTTTGTGCTTTCCCCCCCTCCCAAGTTATCATGAGTAGTTTCAAATCCATGTACCAAGTGACATCTGAGGTAATGAAAAAGAACAGTTTTATTTTCTAGAAATGTAAAGCTTCTGTACTAAAGCTATGTTAAGCCTCAAAAACCTCTAAATTAGCTGCTGGATGTTTCAGAAATGTAGACAAGTACGTAATTTTGTCAGTCTGTAATGCTTATATATAGGCTTCCTAAGTGTCAGCTGTTCATAGTTTTTATAAATGCCAAACAAATGTGTAACTATGTGACACTGCAACCTAAGTTAATTCTCCAGGCTGAGCTAGGCTGCTCAAGTTGTCATGAGTAACAAACTGAGTGGGAAAGATGTGAAAATCCTAGGAATACATGATGTGATTAGCTACTTAGCAGAAGAGATCTTGAAATAAGGAGAGCAATGTAAGCAAGATTCAGAATAATTCCTATCCAATGTTCAGAAAAGGTTTGGGAAGACACAACTCTTAGGGTGCATTAGCTGCAGAAAGCTTGGGGAAATCTGATAAAAACAAGACTTTAGTTAAGGAATATGTTTTGCAGGAAATCAAAACAAAGAAATTATGTTTCAGCCTTTAAGGAGTGTGGGGAAATTAACATAGATTTATCAGTATTGGACTTCACAGTACTGTGGCAAACACTAAAGACTTTGAAGAGCAAAAATAAAACCCCCCAAAAATTTACTTTTTCAAATCTTGAATTGCACTCCTTTCTCTTCTTCTTTTTGAAGAGATACTGTAGACACCCTTGTAACTAGTAGACTTAGTAGCAGTGCTATCTGCTAGTGAAACTGTCCTTTGTTTCCACTGTAAAACTTTGTCTTCAACATTCATAACTTTGTAGAAATTCTTTCTTCTGGTGTCAGGTATCCAAGTTTCTATGCAAAACTTAATTTTTGTTTCCCAACTTTGATTTGAGGGAGAATACAGGAAAAAGGTTAATGTGTGGGACACAATTGCTAGGGGGATGAAGAAAGTATGTCATGAGCTTAAATAATGTGCTAGAACGTTTTTTATTGAGAAAAAGTCTAGGTCTTTCTTGTTTAAGAATTGAAACTGTTTTACAAAGATGAGCTATCTCTGTGAGAGTGTTTTGCTGTTTGTTTAGTTGTGTGATTGGTTGGGTTGCTTTGCTATGCTGTAAGTGTGCAAATTCTAAGTTTCTTATGATTTTCTTAGTTCCAAGAAATGGATGAGAAGAGGATGTGCTTGCTGCTTAGAAATCATTATATCAGCAAAAAGGACTTTGTCAGTTTAAAGACTCAGCCCAAGAAAAATGAATCTATAGTGACCCTAAACTCATTTTACTGGAAAATAATTGCTAATCTAGCCGATGTGGTCAATTTTTTTCAGCCACAATTATTCAAACATATACACAGTCCAACTGTCAAATAGAAAGCAGAAGAATTCTCACCATTCTTGATAGATTAGCAATGGCCTTATTTTTTTGATCAGCCCTCCCTCTGGGACCAGAGAACACCAACTGATGCAGTGGATGCTTTGGGGAAAAAAAAAAAATAAAAAAAAAATTTGAAAATCATCATTCATAGAAGTGCAGTAGAATCATAGAATCATTAAGGTTGGAAAAGACATCTACAATAATCAAGTCCAACAGGAGAAGTGGAACTTCTCTTTCTCCCACCAAAAAGGTAGCAGATCTGTTTTTCTGTTATCCTTCCTACGGAGAGCAGAGGATGGGGAAAGGGCAATATAAATAATGCCTTGGAGTGAAGTTCTGCCGCATTCCTGGGACACTAGGTGAAGTGATGTTGGGGTGTGAAGGGAACATGGGACAGAGAGCACTTAGTAACATGATCTAGTTGATGTTGTGGTGTTAGATCATAGGCTGGACTTGATGATCTCAGAGGTCTATTCCAGCCTCAATAACTCTGTGATTCCATGAAAAGGAAGGAGTCCGAGGATGCTTACAGAGATGTTTAAGTTTTTTTGCTAGAGTGAGACTTCTCTGTGGAGAGGGTGATGCTGCAGGCTGTTTGGATTCTGTACTATTCTTTTTGCATTCACTCTGTCAGAGCCTGTTGATTGGAGAGAGTTGGGAGGCACTAATATCTGAAACAACATTTCTATTTGTACCCTGGCTCTAGCTGCTGCATTGTACCTGTGTGTGAAAATGCTGGCACAGACATCAAGGGACAGAGCAGGCTGGCTGCCCCTCAGAGCTATGAAAATCTCTGCTGTGAGCCTTGCAGATAAATAAGAACACACAGTGCGAGGCACGCAGTGACTTGCACCTCTGCTGTGTGACAGCCAAGAAGACCTGTGAGAGCGTGAGATGAAGCAACGCTCAAGAATTCCTAACATTAAGAAGTCAGTTCTCTTTAATTTCAATCTACCCTTTACTTACCGACTATCACTAGGCTTGAGTAAATCATAAACTGACGTTTTCCTCTTTGCAAGGCTGGGAAACATCACCAGCAACCTGACTATCTCACATTCCTCATAGGAGTTACTGGACAGCTCTATTCAGTGGAATAAGATTTTGGAGAAAGTGTCTTACAAACTCTAAGAGGTAGCACAACAATTAATGTGGCTTACAAAATATCTAAGTATATATTTTGTAAAAGTCCTTTGGAGAAAGCAAATGCAAAGAATACAGCATTACATGAGCTAGGCATTTCAATTTGTAGATTTTTATAAGCATTTTCAATACATCAATCAAAAAGAAGTGAAGATTGTAAATTGTTTTTCTCCCTCTCAGTTCACATTACCTCCATTCCTGGGGTTAGGAGTTGTGAGACTTGGCTGGTTGTTTAGGATATTTTTCATGAAGCTTAAGCATCTTGAATCAAGTTAGTACATATGAAGATACAGCAGTAAAAAAAAAGTGAAGCCTCTGAAGAGTATTCTGTTTCTTAACCTACCTGTGCTCATCACCTTTTCGTGTTCAGCTCGGGGTTTTTTTGTGTTGTATTTATATTTTAAAGTTTTGCTGTAGAAGTACTGATGTTTCTGTCACAGCAAGTCTTTTCATTCTTTGTTTTCATGATACAGTGACTGCAACTCCTAGCCATCTTATTAAGACAAATAAACTATTTAGTTGCTTCTTCTTCTTGTTGTGGGTTTTTTTGGTTTGTTTTTTGGTGTTTTTTTTCATGGAAGAAATACAGAAACAGAATTGACACTGATAGGGACTTCAAACTGAAGCAAAATAAAAGATGCATAAATGTCTTGTTTTGTGAAAGTGCATAATAAAGAGTAGAGATTAGTAACACTGATTGCAAAGCAAAACATTTTACCTTACCCTTTTACATATGGATTGCCTCTATTGCTTATTTTCACTGAATCGTCTTGCTTAGACGTTGAAAATGCTGGGAAAGAGCTTTTAACACTATTAATACATATTGTTACTGGTCTAGCACTTCTGCACTTGAAATGTTGAGTCAGGCACACAATATTTATTTGTCCGCATTGACACAAATATTTGTTCTGGAAGTCAAGAGGGTAGTAGTCCAGAACATTCGATTCCTCGAATGTTTTGTTGCTTTTGTTTCTGAATTCTTTTTGCCACGCAAGTTTTTTTCACAGCTATTGCTTGTAAAATTGGCTTGAATGCTGCTCAACTCAAAGAAATGATATTTGACAGTAATACATAATTTTTTTTCATCTTCAGAACACAATACATTTACTTGTGTTTAGATTGATCTATTTTGTTAACAATCTACGGTCAATGAATCACAGAACCCTTTTGCAGAAATAGTTTTCAGCTTGCACAGAAATAATTGGAAGAACTCACTTCTTCCATTATTCTCCTAATGATTTGTTTGTAAAGGATGAATGTAATTTTATACATTAGGGTTGATTTGGCTAAATTTTCTATACTTTTATCCTATGAGATTTTGGAAACCATAATGACTTTTAATTGTCATCTGGATGTCATATATTTTTACTACTTTTAGAAAGTATTTTAGTATGTAGAAGCAGTATTATAGCAAAATAAATTATTAATAAATGCTGAAAAATCTGATTAAAAGAATTAATGGTAGTTTTTAAAAACTAAACAGCATTTCTTCCCCCTCTTTTTTAACTATAATGCTTCTTATGAAGGTTTGTAAGAGGCTCATTGACATTTTAGTACCAAGGTTATGAATTTTGGTTTTGATATCGAGATATGTAATAAGCATGAATGTATTGATGTCCATGATATTCTATGGAGATAACAAACATAGCTCTGATACTAAAAAAACAAACAACAAAAATCTGGAAAGTGAGATTTAACTAAACTCTATCCTGTAACACTCTAGTTTCTGGTACCCAAATGAGCCAAAAAAAAATAGAATTAAATTTTATATTTTTAAAGTACATCAAAAGAAATTAATTTTAAACATTCATATGAAGCCTATTGGAGTCCATAAGCTGTTTCCTGATAACATGGTCTCTGAATTTTGATTTATTTAGTCAATGTCGAGGGACTGGACCTTCCAGGCACTGTTGAGGAAACACTTAAGACTACATTTGAGTCTATTATCTCTGTTGAGAAAAGTACTTTAGGGATGTAATTATACACATACTGTATGTTAAACACTTTTCTCAATTAAAGTAGTTTCCTCAAGACAGGTTCTAATTGTAATTAAATATTTCTTACTGAGAATGGAAAGGGTAACTAAACAAAAAAATACTTTTGAATTGAGGCCTCTTCTCCATTATTGTGTAAATAATCGTATAACTCACCCTTAGAAACTAAAGACAAGATTCACAGATTGCCTGTGTGGCATACAGGTCTGTTTATGTTGAGCTGCCCAGTCACAACTCCAGCTCAGCTCCTTAGAGAGACCCATTCACCTGTCCAGAATCTGCGCACAGAGTGTGTCAGAGCCCTGGGCAAAGTTAGAATTCCTGGCAGCGACAATGACAATTTTAAAAATATGTATATATATATAGACAATTATCATCCATTCTGCTTTTCAAAACATTATCTATTTTTTGCAGAGTTCATGATGTTCATATTCCTCCTTTTCCGTTGTCTTGTTTCCATTATGCTTAATTCAATATGCCCATATTAATTCATCCGTTTTAGTTCCTATCGTGCTAATTCATGGTGTCATGAACGTTAGAATTGCAAATTTATGGCATCTTTTTGTAGGTAATATAGAAGTTCACTACTTACGATTTTTGTCCTTTTGGATCCCTTTAGTTTCCTCAGTAGTAAGCAAAGAAATCATCAGCCATGAAAATGACAAAGGAAGTAAATAATTCTGAGGTTGCACTACTGAACTAAACTATATTGTGTTAAAAAAAATTAATAAATTTCTGATATATTTTGCATAATCTCAACTAGAAGAGTTCCAGTAGGATTTGTTTTGCCTTTAATAATATCTGAAATACCGATATGTAAATATCTTCTGTTTTGATTTGTTGGAGGTTTTTCCCTGAAATCGACCAGTTTTTTTAGCAATTCAAAACTTCACCAAGCTGTTGAACGGTAAGGAACGTGGATATATAAACATATAATACATTTGGGAAGGATTCAAACTACATAATCGGGCAGAAATTTGTCTTTTAAAGAGGAAAGATATAGATGATCAGGAATATTTTTGAATACACTAAAAGCATTGAAACTGCAAGGTTATTTTGTCTCTGGCATAAGAGAACTCCTTGTTTTAACGGCTCCCAAATAAAGGTCTGTGAGGCCATGGCTAGAAGACTGTAGATCATTCACTTATACACTGTTTTCCATTCTAGTCTTCATAATGAGTGCTCATGGACTGTGAAATGGTGAGTATTGACCTAAAATATTTGGGATCCACTGCAATATTGGTTTAGGTATATTATGGTGAGCTATATTATATGTAGTTATCTGTAGGGAGAGACTTTTTTTTTTGCCTTTCTCAAAAGATATCAGTCAAGCATCACAGCCCTTCAGGGTTTTTCTTCTACATGATAGAACTAGAGCGGTGAAAGCTATTGTCAAGATTTTCAGAGCTTTTAATCCCTATCCCTAGAATTCAGAATGATTTTGTGAATAAATTAGCACTGTTTAGGATGTTAAATAGATTTGTATCCTGTAAATATCTTGCATTTTCTTTCTCTAAATGCCATTTATTATCCTTTCTGTTTAGTCTGTCTTAAACTTGTTTTCTCTTCATGTGTACTTAAGTTATATTGAGATTAAGTTAACTCTACTGGTAAGATTTTGTGTTCTGTAGAGAACTAGGGTGTTTTCTGTATCAGTTTTCATTTTGTTTCAATACAAACGGGGCAATGGAAAGTTGTGACTCTGATCGTTTATTTCTTTTTGCTACTCCTCTAATGGATTTGCACTATATAAATTGAAGAAAATACTGCATTCTATTATTAAATTTGTCTGGGTTTGAACAAATTCAGAAAAAAACATGTCATGTCATAGCATCTGGCTGTAAGTGCTTAACTGAATGCTCGCTGTAATTCACAAATGAGGTATTTCAGAATTAATTCACTGCAAGCTAACACATCACTGGAATAAATCAATGAGACAATATTACCTAAGTCTGCAGACTGGAGAAATGACTGAGCCTTGGCAGACTGAGTGAGCACAAAAAGGACTCGACACAGGCTTGGCTGGACATGTGAAACTTGACGTAGCCCTACCCAGTACAAGAGCCATCAGACCTGTCTGGTGTGTTAAAGACCACATGTTCAGGACTCCGCTGAGATGACAGAACCCTAGCTCCAAGGACAGCAATATCCTATTTCTGTACTAGTATATGGGATTCTCATCACAGACAGTAAGCTTCTGAGAAGACCTCTGAAGGTAGGAGAGGAGCCAATTTAGAGGTGACAAGGTTACACACCTAAGGAGATAGTAAGTTTTATCAGAAGGTGCAATAGCTGTCAGGTGTGGGAATATGCTCATTGTATGTATCACCAAGCAGTCTCAATAAAACCCAGACAGATCTAGCCATGTGTTAGAAGGATGTTGCTCAGGAATGTTGTATGCACGGTATTTGTTTGAACGGCTAAAGAAAGCGAATGTAATTTGTGCTCTTAGCAAAGGATGGCAAATTAAGTTATCAATAATTATCTCACATAGTAGGCCCACATGAGAACTCCTGACAGTTCAGATATTTCAATTTCAGTCCCTTCTTACCAGTATGTATCATTTTGTTTTGCTGTCAGTAACCAGGGGGTTAATAGGACTAGATCCTCTCAAGACTAATGAAATTTACACAGGGATAGATTATAGTGGCCTTCCAGTACCTGAAGGAAGCCTACAGGAAAGCTGGAGAGGGACTTTGTATAATGGCTTGTGGTGATAGGACAAAAGGCAATGCTTTTAAACTAGAGCAGAGTAGACTTAGATTAGATATTAGGAAGAAGTTGTTTATTATGATGGTGTTGAGATACCGAAACAGGTTGCCCAGAGAAGTTGTGGGAGTCTCATCCCTGGAAGTGTTCGAAACCAAGCTGGATGAGACTTTAAGCAACCTGGTCTAGTGGAAGGTGTCCCTGCCCATCGCAGAGTGGGTGGAACTAGATGATCTTTAAGGTTCCTTCCAACTCAAGCCATTCTGTGATTATGTCATATTTCTTAGTCCTCAATACTTGTCCAGAACCTAAAGCTGATTGCAAAATATAGGATCTCTATCCTATAGAATATCTATGCAATCTAAAGATTGCAGGTTTTTTTTCAGTGTTAGCAACATCGTTGAACAGGTTTATTAAAGATACCAAAGAGAAATTCCATGATATAATCAATCCTTGATTACTTTTCCATTTAGTTTCTGTTTTACTGTAAACCTCAGATAATTTTTTCAAAATCTGCATT
Organism: Baryphthengus martii; assembly: GCA_013396935.1. Taxonomy (NCBI): domain Eukaryota; kingdom Metazoa; phylum Chordata; class Aves; order Coraciiformes; family Momotidae; genus Baryphthengus; species Baryphthengus martii. Next base: position 52,652 of record VWZK01017247.1, read on the forward strand.
AAAATATTAAGAGATTATTAAATAGCTGCATCTATTTAAAAGATGTGTGTTTTCTTAACCAGTTCACTCTCGCATAAGACTGTAAAGACTTGGATTATTTATGTGCAAAAGGAAAATGTCTCTATTGATGTAAACTTCTGGAAACTACGGGTTCAGATAGAGTGATAAAACTTTCGATTTTTTTTTAAACACAAAGAAAGAAATTTCTCTCTGAAGCCAAAGGTCAACATATTAGTAGCAGAATTGTAGTACAGTGTAGTTCACCACTAGATTTCACTACATCAGGAAGTGACAGACAAAAATTTTGCAGCTTAAGTCCTTGCAGTGGGCTTGAATTCAGGCATGTTAAAAAGCTGACTGTGCAAAGTACATTCACAACACCTTCGTGCACCTTTGGAGTATTGTCATGTTTTAAGAAGTGTTTTGTTACAGTTACTTAGCACTCTTGTCCAGGGACACAGTGCCTCTGCAGTTGTGAATGTCAGTGTGAAGCGGCATTGAAGAGTTAGTCGAGAGAAAGATACAGATCTTTGGGCCAGGCTTTTAGGCCTATTGGCTCCTAATATATCAGTTGAACATCTGGAAGGGTATGAAAGGCAGATGGTAATAATAACTGCTCAATTTTAAAAATATATGAAGAGAATTTCAACCTAAGTTTAGTTCCTTGAGAGTCTGAGGATTTAGTTGAAATTGCTCAGCAACAAATTGCATCAAAAGATACTTCAATAGCTTTGATACTATGATATACCCTTCTAAGGGTACCAAAGTCCTCTCTTTGAGATCTGCTAATACCAGTCTGCCAGACAACCAGGTCCAACTTCTGACTTAGCTACAGGTATTTGCTTAGGGTGCCTGTACTTGGGAACATTGTATAGAGTTAGTTACCCTATTCAGGCATAGTCCTCTGAAATAAAATGTACTGGATTTATTTGGTTACTTGGTTTGTGGGTTCTGGAGCATAATTTTGCAGGAAAAATCTGCTATTCTTGCTGAAAATTCCATCATTACAGAGCTTCACACTGTAAGAAGTCCTGTCTATAAGGTTAAAAAAGAAAAAAAACAACAGTGACAGCTGGAAGACTATTAGCACGAGAACTGATCTTTTGAAAGGAAAGCAGCAAATAGTAGAGGATTATAAAAGAGTTAAATGTGAAAGCTTGTGATTTTTGAGGTGGTAGCCTGTAATCAAAGATACTTATCCTTAAGCACATGACAACATTTTGAATGTTATTTTTCTTGTTCCAAACAACAAACAGAAGAGTAGAAGAATGGTGCGTGTCTGGCACGGTATCGTCTGCCCTATGATTTTGTTGGCAGGCTACTGGCTGCAACTGACATCAATGGCAGGTCAGGTAGCTCACAAAAGAAGAGCATTCAATCTTGGCAGTCCACTCAACAGTAAGGACACAGAGTTCCCAGTTTAATTATTGAAATAAAGCAGCAAAAGACTCATTTTTCCCAGAGAACCTTAGAGTAAGTGACTTATCAGGTCATCGCTGGAACTTGTGTCATCATTCACAATTTGAAAGGTTGATGACCACTGTGCTTTGTGTGCCACACTCTACTGCTGGGAATAGCTACTTAATGCCTCTAAGAACGTTGTTAAAGTATTGTTTTGGAAACATGCAAATAATAGGGAACAGTTATCTTATGTTTACAAAAAGGTTGCAGGGAAGTCTTTCTGGAGATTCATTTCTAAAGAAAGCAAAGTAAATAAATGAACAACTCCCTCACACAAGTACACTTTCATTCCTCTCTTTGTTCTACCATTTTAATAGGAAGAGTTTTTACAGAACCTGAGGACACTTGAAACTTCATGTAATCTTGGTTAGCCTGATTTCTACCAAACTGATTTTATCCTAGCAGATGAAGGAAAAAAAAAACAAAATAAAAAGTAGTTGCAATGTGATTCTGATCACAGGAGCTATTTGTGGATTTTATCAATCCCTCTGCTTTTCTCAAAGAATTTATAGGCTGTGGCCCATTTTATTGCTTTTTTTTTTTTCCTGACAAATGACTATATCATCCCACACAGTTCATTTCTTACTTGCAACACAAGTCGTGGTGCTGTGATATTTTTTTTTAGATGATTGTGGTTGGTTTGACCTTGGCTGAGCACCAGGTAC
>VWZK01017249.1:7722-30051 GCA_013396935.1 Baryphthengus martii
GTGTATCTAGGCAAAACAATGCAACCATGAGAAAAAAAAAACAAAACAGGCAGCTAGATAACGAGCCAAATGATTAATAAATAAAAATAAGAAAACAAACAAAAAAATCTGGTTTGCAGTAAATCACTTTGGAGTAAGAAAGCATCCATTACAGGGGGTTGAACTAAATGACGCTTAAAGACCCCTTCCAATCCAAACCATTCTATGATTTAATCTATTCTTTGTACATACACTTATTCACATACACAGACCCCTACTCTTCTCAATTTTTGTGGTTTCCCTACACGCGTAACAGTACAAGACACCTAATACTCTCCTAGAGCTGAGAATTCAGACCTTTTAATCTCTTTTAAATATCTCTACTAAGAAAATGCTTGTGAGGAGTATACGTTGATGAATTTTCGTTTACAGTTTAAAGAGCCAGATCTCTTATATTTATTTTATTGTTCTGGGCCTTGTCTCACCTTTCCTATTTACTTCTAACTATTTTGTTACAATGTATGTGAGCACAGTGAAATCATTTGGTGTATCTTTCCGGACAGCAGCTATAAACACATTAATGTGGAAAGAAAGCATGTGCTTTTGGACAGCATCAGTGCAACTCAAAGGCTTAGCTTCCAGCATCAAAAAATTCTAAAATTCTTTTAATTCAAAGTAAATATGAAGTCAAGGATCTCATACAATACGAGCTGTCAAGTTTTGGCTTGAATTGATCCAAACAAACAAAATAACAATTTAAAACATCTTAGTCTGCCTCTTTGATTATTACTACAGCCAAATATGCTAAATAAATGGGGAAAAAAAACACCCCAATCACCTAGTGTGTAACAACTGGAAATATTCATAGTAAAGTCAGAAATTGTGGAGCTTAGCAGCCGCTGACTTTAATGAACATTTTGAGATTGTTGCAAGTGTTTACAAAAATCATTTAAAAGAGAACAGGACTGGTATATTCTCTGTAAGGATATCTTTCTAGAACTTGAATTTTCTCTTAATATTTCTATTCAGTGAAATCCAAACTAGAAAGCTAATGGTCGGAAGAAAGAATAGTATACATCTAGACTGACAGCACAAGTCCTTTATCAACTCCCACTGTTGTTTTTTAGACAGCTGTATTTCAAACTGAGTTAAATATATAGGATTTTCAAATTTTGATTTTTTTTTTTTTCTAGAAAAGCGTTTAAGTTCACCTCTAAACGTCAGAAATATTCCTACCTACAATTTTAATTCATCCTTCTCTTTTTCTGATATGTAATTTACAGAAGCGTCATCGTCAATTGCACAATCAATATGAATATGTTACCCATAACAAGCCATTTTTCACTGCAGAAATTTCACATCATGTTCTGTTTCAACATATGTCTTATACTGCTCTACTTACTGGTGGGATGAAATAAACAAATAAACTCAACAAGCTACTCAAATTCCTCAGATTGGACAATGACTAATTAGGTGTTAGCATCCAGGAAGGGTGTCAAACCAAAATGTGGACAAATGGATCTTGTTTGCCACACTCTTAATCAAAAAACTACTTATGAAACCTATAACTGGTCATTTTGATAATGGAAAAATAAACAACAAACATGACTCATAAAAGCTGGGATGTGCAGATTTTTTTCCAACTGAAAGTGCCTGGGCAACTTGTAAGGAATCCAAAGCTGATCCTGAAAACTCCAATCAAATGATATTTAACCTCAAGGAAATTATGCGGATGACTACAATAGAGTTTTGATATAAAAAAAAAAATAAGATCCTAACATTGTACATGTACTCTAAACTACAAAAATAAATGAAAAGGGCTGCACTCATTTTGAGAACCAAGATCTAATTTAATGGAAGATAATAAATTGTGCTAATTCCCATCGGCCTGCTTCTACCATTGAATATTTAGCTCTAATTTTTAAACTTGTATTATGAATTAAAAGCCTCTTTCTCCACTACATGGTTTTCCTGTGACCAACAACATCTCACATGTCCAAAAGGGAAGCTGGTTACACAGATTCATGCTTACAGCTCCACTTTAGACTGCTCTTTTTAAAAATAAACCTTTCCAAGGTATGTTATAGAAAAATGTACCATCAATAGCATTAAACTGGAATTTACACTAGGCACTATTATATCAACATCTTAGTCTGTTTCAATAAATATGAAGTAGAATTCAACTCTTCTTCCACCTACTCTCCCCAAATCAATATTAAATATAAACTCAATTTAACACCGCTCTGCCAAAATTTAATAATTTCATTAACTCCACTACCCAACACTCACTAGACTATATAAACTTAATTTTTGGCATATGTGTAGTTTAATTCAAAACCTGAGTTGGACAGCACAATGCAACATTTGGCAATTCGTAATCTTATCTTTGCTTTTGTAGTAATAATGTCTAAACAAAAGTAGACATGTACTGGCAACAGCAAACAGCAGAACTTGTGTCTTTTCCTCTTCACAATTCACAGTATCATGTTGGCATTTGTTATACATTTCTAAGCACATTTTGACAGCTAAAAATGTCCCACTTCATATCTCAATGTAATGGCTGTTTTACATTATATTTTTGTTTCTAATCCACTTAAAAAAATGATGATCCAATTATTTTTGGTACAAAAGAATTCCTTAGAAATTCTGGTAATTAAATCTAGCAACCTGAAGAATTTCTTGAGTGTCCTATGATTTTTTTTGCTGTGATCTCATATAAGTAAATTCAAGACAGCACCTATGCAAGCATTGTCCAAGTTGCTTCAAGCATATGAACCATATCAAACAGATTTAAAAGATTATTGTGCTGCTTCTCTGAAGAAGCAGGAATGAGGTGAGACAGAAGTGAATTGCCACACTTCGAGCTCACTTGCTGACCTTCAAACCCTTCCACAACTTCTTCCTGCACACTCCAAAGCATAAAGCCGTCTCTTCAAAAAGAGTAAAGAAAATGGCATTGGAATGTAAGAACATATCATAACAAGAGATAGAGGGAAGCAGGTACTTGCACTTGCATTTATTTCTTTTGCACAGCAGATAACCGATTTCATGAGAGTTTGGTTGGAAATAAACAACCTTAAATGAGACATGATTTTCCTGAGGATTGTTTATGTGTGAGGACTTTATGATTTTTGTTTTTAACCTAAGACCTACAAGGATGCTGTTAAAAAAAGAGCAATGCAATCTTTACAGAGGAAAAATATTTCTTGAACTAGCAAAAGGTGATGACAGAACCTCAGAAGTTCTTCACAAGTACATTATATGCAGGTGTTCTACCAAAATTACTTCAAGCTTTTATTGAAAAAAAAGAGAAAGATTACGTACTTTAAATATAAAGAAAGCTCTAAAAGCTATTTAGATGTTAGATTTCTGGAGCATAGATGGGAATTGTTTTCCTTGCATATATGAAAGAAATACGGAATACAAAGAATGTGCAGCTGACAAACTTTTTTGAAGCATAAATGACTCTCGCAAAATGTACAATCGTGTGAAGTCTTCAAAATGCAAGCAGATACTGCAGGGGCTGGACAAGCACAATTCTCCTGCTTTGCTAATGATAGCTTCTTCCAGATTGTTTATGTAGTGTGTTGAGAGTGTCAACTGATGTGGATAGTACTGGAAACTTTAAGGCGTAATTAACCTCTGTAGCCTCTTAATGCAGTTTCACCTATAATCCACAGGTCCATATCACAGAAGAGTAAAGAGTTTGTTCAGGCCCAATTTCAACATTTTACAGAGAAGTCACTGATTAAAGCCAGATGTACAGACAGTAAAAGAAAAGGAAAACAAAAAAAAAAATGTCATGTGGTGCCCATTATCTCCATATATCAACTGCAACAGTCCACACTTCTTCTATGACATCTTGATGCATCAGTAGAGTGCTAAGAATAGCTTTGCTTGATATATCTGTCTTAGAATGGCAGGAACAAGTGAAATTATACTTAAAGGCTTCAGGAAATACTGTATTGAAAAGATCTGTTACAATATGAAAACAAAAAAAGTAGTTAACACATTCTTTTCATCCCTCTGCAACACAGAAACACTAGACCTGTAAATACAAATACACAGACACATAAAACACACTGTTTCCTAAAGTGATTTTCCAAATACAAATGTGTGTTTAGCATAAAAAAATCCAAAACTTCAGGACAAAAAGTCCTGGTTGCACAGCTTGCACTGCATCCCGAACAAATGGCATTTGTCTTGTTACTTCTGAAAAAAAGTCAAGGGAAGCAATGTTTTGCTTGGAGAGCAGAAAACAAGTGTGTTTCCTAATGTTTACCCTAAGCCCATCGATGTCATTGGGGAATGAAGCCAAGGAAGTTAAAGTGGAGCTCTACCTGTTCACTTCTACATGTAGAAAAAAGCGTTAATGACCCGTGGGCAGGATTCTGAGTGGAAACCAAGTTCTGTGCACGACATTTAAGACATTATAGGTATGCGCTCTCACTCTCTAGTATCTCTAATTCAGTAATTCATTAACTTTCAGGGACTGAAGGACTAACTGGAGATACCTTTTCCTTCAGTTGTACAGACATTAGTTCCTTGAGCCTCGAGTATTAACTTAGACATTTTACAGACATTCAGACTGCTTGCCTAGAGACTAAGAACTTGGAAACAGGCCTGTGTGAAATACAACATAGTCATTCTCTGTGTTTAGTATCATGTCAGTGAAGAGCCTGATTATTTTGGCAAAGAATACTACAACTGTCTTCTGAGCATTTATTTGCTCACTCTCCAATTATTTTCCTATTTTGAAATTAGTAAGCTATATACGGAATTTTTATGACCAGGCATTAATTCATTTCACAATATCTCTAAATTAATTTCATTTTCCAGAAGAATAATGGCCTTCAACCAGATTTTCAATTCAACTTTCTAAAAATGATGATAAAATGCACTATTTATACTTTTAAAAGAAAAAGAGAAACATCTTGTTAAGCTTACTAGGGTAAAAAAATATTTCTGTTTAGACAGTTTTCATGATATATTTCTAAATAATTTCCACAAAATGTCATGCTTCATCTAAACTGACATAATTTTGTACTTTGATTTTGCAGGAAAATCTGATTTAGTATTTCATATTCAGTCAAACTGGAAAATGCTTTGTCATATTAACATCTTTAAGAAAATGGGGAAAATAAGTTCCTTCCCCAAAATACTCGTAAACCAACATTAGCTTTTCAAATTTTAAGAGAAATCTTACATGCAAATCAATGACAGTAAAACATTATGTGATAAATTGTTTCAATTCACCTTTGTCTACATTATCTGTATACTAGCTATCGCTCTTAACAGAGTACTTCAACCTTTCCAACACTCTGCCCTGTCAAACACACTGTAAACCAGGCCCGTTTCTATAGTCCACACTTCTTTTACTAATTGGGCAGTGGGCAGCCTCAGCCAAGTGGCCGATGTGAGGTCTGTTTGGGGGGTTTGTTAGTTTTGGCAATCTTGGAATTTTTCTTTTGGGTTTGGGACATGATGTACAGCTCTGGTTTAAGACTAGGCACCTAGAAGCAGTTCCAGAAAGACAGGAGAATGAAAGCATTATTTTAAAAGAAAAGGTCATGTCTACATGGAACTAACCAGGAGACCCACAAGAAATACTTCAAATTAAACTGCTCCAGAAAAGCTATTAAACTTGGAGAGCAACACAGTTATGTTTCCAGGGTGCTGCACAGGAATTAATAGGTTCCACCAAGACACATAGCTTATTTGCCTATATGAATAAGCCTTGCATCCAGAATCAACAAGAAGATGGTAGGCTAAGTTTTAACATTGTTCTCTGTCTAGCAATCACAGGATCACAGTGTCACAGAATTATTCAGGCTGGAATAGACCTCTGAGATCATCAAGTCCAGCCTATGACCTAATACCACAACATCAACTAGACCATCTCACTAAGTGTCACATCCAATCTTTCCTTAAACACCTCCAAGGATAGTGACTCCACTACCTCCTTGGGCAGTCCATTCCAGCACCTAATGACCCCTTCTGTGAGGAAGTGCTTCCTAACATACAACCTAACCTCCCTTGGTGCAGCTTCAGGCCGTGCCCTCTCGTCCTGCCACTAGTTGCCTGGAAGAAGAGCCCAAGCACCACCTGAGTACCACTTCCCTTCAGGCAGCTGTAGAGAGTGATAAGGTCTGCCCTCTGAGTCTTCTCTTCTCCAGGTTAAACAAGCTCAGCTCCCTCAGCCTCTCCTCATAAGACTTTCCCTCCAGTCCCTTCATCGGCCTTGCCTCTCTCCTCTGGACCTGCTCCAGCACCTCAATATCTTTCTTGAAGTGAGGGGCCCAGAACTGCACATAGTACTCAAGGTGAGGCCTCAGGAGTGCCGAGTACATGAACTTGACATACCAAATTTAGCAGATCAAAAAGCCAGGAGAGAATCTAACCACCTCCTACATACACGTTACGGTGGTGAACTCCAAAGAAGAAAAGCTGCGGGGCAGTGAAGGATGCTACTAAAGCAAAAGAGTGGAAAGAGTAGTGATGATTATGAAAGTATTTTGATTGAAAATAAGAATTATTACTAGCTGTTAGAGGAGTGAGATTGTGGAACAGCCTTCAGCTGTTCCGTGATGAGTATGGTGAATAAACCTACCTGGTGTTAATTAAACTTGGTAAACTTTTGAACAAATTTATGTGGCAAGGACTGGTGATAAAAAGGGCTATGCTAGGATTCCTAGACGGTTTTCTGTGGCCTGGCTTTTCTGCGGCCTGGCTTCTCTACATCTTCACACGTGTTTAATTAAAGAATATACACCAACCAAGTGCAATGAATGCTCATGATGAGGCTGTGCACACAGCAGAGCTTTCCAGATATCATAAACCACAGCAATGCTTGTGGCTTCCTGATCCTGGGACACAAGGCCTACCTGACCGCTTTGAAGTGATTCGCTAAAAGCTGATGTTAAAACAAAAAGCCAGAGAAAGATGCGTAGAGATATTTTTTGGTGTCACAAATTCACTGGTTAAATATTACATGGCTTTCCCTGTTCTAGGCCAGGAGCCACAAACCACTCCCCAGCTGCCTATGGTTCTCAAAATGCCACAGATAGAATGTTTATAGGTCAGAGAGGCCACGTGGAACTGTAGTAGATGCCATTGCTGTCATATATAGACTGCTGTTCCACTGAAACTGTCTGGCTGAAGCTGTCCAGTAGGAACAGAGTTTGAAATTTACACAGATGAGAAGACAGAGTTTTTAAGGTAGCTGCAGGGCAGAAAAGTTGAGGAGCTTATTGTGTGAATTCAGAGTGTTCCTGCCTCCCCACTGCAGCTTGCAGCACAATGAATTCTTTCTTAATTTCCTTTTCCTCTTTATCCCACCACTGACCTTTTCCTTTGGCTATTTCAGCCTTCTGTAAAGCTAACATCTGCATTTTTCCAGGATTGGTACAACCCACAAAAATCAACTACTATTTTCTCCTGGACTAGGTTCTAAGCTGGTATTATTGCTCTTATAAGGTGCTGAAATGATACTCTTGATAGAAATGTAACTCACAGTGTACGTTGCTAACTTTATATTGCCAATTACATAGAAATACAAGGAAAGCATAACTGAGATCCCGTACTGGTACACTTAGGTACAGGGTCAAAACTCCATCCTCTCTGTTCAAAGTATAGATGATTTTGGTGATTTTATATCAAATGTCACTTCTTTTAAAACTCCTTTTTTTTTTTTTTCCTTCTAAAACATCCTGCATACCTGTTATGAATTATGACTAACGGAAAAGAAAAAAACCCAATTCTATACCAGCCAGTCTTCATGTGATTTCTCCAGCTTAGCTGTTCTCCGAACACTCCAATATACACTTGCTTTAGGTAATATCAGCCAGAATGGCTGAAATCTTGGATTTAAGCCAGTCAGGCCAAAATGTGTGATTTTGCTTGCGGGAAATTATGGAATGCTAACATGAGCTAGTGAGATGTAGTAATCTCCAACAGAGGAGCTGGAACTAGTTTCTTGTGGGATTCTCCTTTGCTCACTCACTCCTGGTAGTGACTCCCTAATTGCAATAGTCTCTATTTTTCAGTATCAGACCTGTTTTTAATGCCTTTCTGTAGGCAATTTTCTTTTATTCCTGGGTGAATACATTTTCTTCAGTTAAAACTCTCCTAAACAGTAACCCATCCATAAAAGCTTAACAATATGCGAAGGAAGCAATTAAAATTATGAATTTAGAATCCATACGCAAAATTTGCCGGTTTTGAGTGTGCACCCCCTAAAGGACACATTCTCTCCAGCTGGCATCTGTAGTGAGTACATTAACAGCACTTAAAACATTTGTCTTTCATGATAAAACAAACTCTGTTCCCAAATTCTTCCAAAAGATAGCTTGTGGGCTACTAGCAGCTCCTAACTTTGCTCATTAAGAACCACTGATTTTCAAACATTGCCAATTTTCTTGACCCCATTGACTGATGAGCATTTTTACTAAGACAAGACACTTTACCTCTGTCTTTAGACAGAATTGTCTCTTGTCTCTTTTCAATCACTTACACAGACTTTTCTTCCACTTTCTGTATTTCTCACTAGCATTAAAGTTGTCATTCACCATGTGATACATGTGCATCTATGTTGGTGTCATAATCTGCTAAACAAAGTAAACAGTATTACATGTAACCCTTCAACTCTCATTTCTATTTAGAACATGAACATCATCCTTTGTATTGTGAGCACAAAATAAGGAACAGAGTAGAATCATCAGTTGAGGGATTTATGGTGGAATAAGTCTGAATAAAGATAAAAGAGAGAAAATCATGGTCTTTAAACTCTCTGCCTCAGTCTCTGAGGAAAGGGAAAATAATACAGCCATATTTCAAGATTTGGTTAGCTAATACCTGTAGAGATGAAAAAGTCTAACTCTGAATAGCAAACCTAAGATCTGTACCATAATGTTTTAAATTTTTCTTTAACAGATGAGAATTTAACTACTTGTTACTGTCATTTTTTTTGCTGCAATTCCACAAACTTTCTGCCACTACTTATCAAAAGTAAACATGGAATTATTGTTCTGAGAATAGTTACATTATTACAGTAAAACAGTTTGTTGGCCCTAACACAGGACTCTGTAAGACTGTCTATTTCTAAAGAGTTCTTATCCAGTTGAAAAGTTCACCTTACTATATCAGTTATTTCTGTTTAGATATATTTTAACTTTTTTGTTCTTAATGGAAGCCAATTAGAAAAATGAGGGCAAGAGGTTAAGCATACATCTGGTCTCCCTATTTAGCATAGAGGTTTATCTTTTGCATGTTGCTGATGATAATTTGGAAGAGGGGGGCACAAAGGAAAAGTGTGACTTCCATGTCCTAACATTTGTTTATTTTTCTGTTATGAAAATGGCAGTCTCCATTTCTCATTTGACGTATGAAATAGCTCTGCCATACAAACCTGTATTTTCCACCTTTGTGTTTAATTGTTGGGGTGAAGAAAAGGAGGTGAAGAAATAAGACAGATCTTACTTGAGCTGATACTTTTTAAAATCTAGGCTATGGCAAGAATGGCTCTCATTATATTTAAGTGAGTTAGTCTGTTTCCTTTAAAGAAGGAGAGGAAAAAAACAAGGAGAGATTAACAAGCCACCAAGGGCCTGCTATAAGGCTTTGACACTTTTAGTGGCTTTTGGCATATGACTTGTGAGGATCAGCTCCCCTTCAAAATCAGAGAACAAAACTACCATTTGGAGAAGGAATGAAAAAAAAAAAAAAAAGAAAAAAATCTCCTGCAATGTCATATTAACTAGGATTCATTAGCAAGGTATTTATTGGAACAAGAGAATAAGTTCTTTAACTGACTAAACTACAAAATTATTATTAGATATCTAGAAGTCTGTAACATTTGTCATTTGTTGCCAGACAAAGTATATGCTATAGTCCAAGACATTCATCTAATGTGTCCAAATACTGCAATAATGTCACAGATCTCTACTTATTCTCAAGATGGTTTAAATCATGAGAGGTCTCACATCATAAACTCAACAGAGCAAGCTCTCAGAGGTGCTCACAGCAATAGCTGCACGAGGATTACACCTGACAATGTAAGTGAACTTTTCAGTTAGGGCCGTCACAGATTCTTTGGAAGCTTCATCTTACGCAGTACATTAATTGCATCATCATGTAATGTACTCTTGCATTATCAGTGTGTCTGCAAGTGTGTAACAGGAGGTTTGCAAGTAGAACCTCCATAGCTTGGCACACAAAGCACATCTATAAATAAAGAGCTTACATATTTATATTTATGATTGGCTACTATGAAAAGCAGAAAGATCCTGAAACTACTATGAAAAACATCTAGTTGAAAAAACCCCAATACTAATGTTAGAAAACATCAGATGAAAGTTTAATCAAACACCAAAATTATATTTCCATCCCCATTATGGACTTAATGAGATGTGTCTGGTAACCTCAGGTATAACTTCTTGTATTAAGCACAAGGCAACAGCAGTTAGATTTTTTAATATACTGGGGTTTTTTTGCTCATCACTACAGATACTATTGAGTTTGCATTGGTGTATGAGACCAGGTACATGTACTCCCCACATCTGTAGCTCTCTTCCTAAGGACTTTAAACTTTGGATATAGTTTGGAGATCTCTCAATAAGAGAGCTGATTAGCACTTTCCTCATCTGCACAGTGGCACTTTTTTTGTAGTGTTATTGAATTTAACAGTTCAGACAACACTAAAGATGTTTCCCAGTATAAGTTATTGTTGTTGGTTTTTGTTTCATTTTGGACACAGAAGTTACCATAATTCAGTCTGTATTGGTCTTTGTTATGCCCTGAGTATAGACAAAAACAAAAAGGTTACATCTTGCTGACCTTCATGGTCTACTGTGTACATTTCTAAAATCAGCAAAACCAAAAAAGGGAAGAGTTCCACAGAAAAATTATTACAGATATTTTACAATACTGTTTGTCTCCAAATCCACATCTTTGCAAAATGTTTCCTGTTTCATAAGCAGAATCAGCTGCAAGCAAGAGTCCACAAATGCATGTGTAGAGGAACTGAAGGAATAAAGAAAGCATGGTGAATTTTGAGCAAATCTGGATAATGCTTTGAGGAATTATTTGGTGTGTGGTCTGAGGCAAGAAGCCACAGAGAGGCGGAAGTTAATCCTATGTACTCCGCAGCTGCAGATACGTCTTTTTGAGTGCAGACTGCAGCAGGAGACACAGAAGAAATGACCAAGAGACCAGATTAATACCACATGAGCCAAGTGTCAGCCTTATTATATGTGTTTTCACTAAAGTTGAAAAGACTTTAACTTAGACAGCTGTCATTTCAAAGAGAAGCTTTGACATGTAAAAGTAACTGTAATAAATTAAATTGAAAATAAAATAATGTCTGTGACATTAAAGGGGAAGTATCTATAATAAAAAAATGGTAGGAAAAGAAATAGAAACCAAACAAATAATTCCAGTAGCTTAACTCCAACACATAAAAAACATTTCAGAAAAATTAAGGCAGTCCCAGAAATATGTAACAGGGCCAAATATGATAAATATTAGGTAGAGCTCATGCTCAGATTTCTTTGACCAGTAGGTCTGACAGTAAAGAAAGTGAAATTGCAATTATATTTTAACTGTTAATCATGGAAATTATATAGTTGCTTGAGCTGAAACATCCTAATGTTCATACCTGTAAAGCAAAATAAATTTTGACATCGCTCATGACTATAATGTTGATGCAGCACCACCAGATCTAGAGATCAGCTTGACAGAAAGACAGATCCAACTTGTGTCTACATCAATGCTGTTTGGTTAGGAGCTACTTTACTATTAACTTTTATTATGCTATGCAACAGATTTGTTGAGCAGTCTTGACAGAATGCTCACAAGAGGTTATGGATTTTTTTTTTATTTTTTTTATTTCCCCCTCTAGGTGATCTTTTAACTAGTTTTAACTAGTCAAAAGACCTAAATCTGCTAAAGTTAAGAAGTAGCCTATTCTTTCCTGTTCTATAGGAGGACAAAATTGTCCTTGTTATTCCTTATATCCAAATCTTTCTGTAAAAAGAGAACAATTACCCTTTGGATGGTCTTTTCTTCCCTGGCACTCATCACGGTGTTACTGGTGTGTTTTGTAAATAATCTGTTTTCATAAGACTCTTGCTCAAGTAGGAAATATTACTAGCCTCATTTTGTAAGCACAGAGAGATTAGAGTCAAATAAGTTTATAAATTTTGAGATATGGTGGATAACAAAACGTGTATGGGATCTGATATTTCATAATACCAAACATTTTATAGCACTCTCTATAGTCGAAGTTTAGTTACCACAGACTATACTTGTGGCAAATTGTTCAGTATTTTCTCCCCCTTTAAGCAGATTCCTCCTCTATTTCTTGACCATCAACAGAAGCAGCACTAGATACTCAGAAGAATAGCCCAGCTCCTCTTATGCCTGGAGTATCTTCACAGCACATTGTGAAGGACATGAGCCTTTAGTTTCCCACAATCCTACATTATAATTCCAGCCCTTATGCATTTCAGTCTTGTTTTGATTAAAAAAAAAACATCATGGTCATTAAGAATGTTTCTAGAGTTCAAAAAATGCACAAACTTTTCTATAAAGAAAGCTGATATTGGACCTTTTCTTTCCCAACAAATTTAGTTGCAACCTTGACAGAGCAGCTGTTCTGTAAGGTATACTATCCAGCTGAAATATATTTCCTCATCCAGAGCTCTATAGCAATGCATTTTATGCACTGCATTTGCTAATAGTAATCTTTCTATGTCTTCCATACTTAAGTATCTTAAAATGCTTTTGGCAATGTCAGTTGATTCAGTCTTGTGACTCCTTAATACACAATTGTAATCATCTTTGAAGGTATCAGCAGTCACTAATCTTGACAAGTTTATGTCACATGAGAAAAGAAAGTACTAAGGAATAACTAATATATAGATGTTACATAGTCTAAATGCTATGGGATGTACAGACTGCATTTGAATTAGCACTCCTTGAGTTATTCAAGCACATGAAACTGTCCAATTCTCTCCACAGCACTTTAAGCAGAGATTTTTGTTCTTCTCTCCCTGTCCTGCAGTATCTCCTACTGTATGTTGGCAATAGAAAACATCATAATTGCCAGGATGGATAGAATTGCCAGTTCTCATGGTTTCAGCATCATCCTCCATCTTCCTTGGCCTAGGACTGCCCACTTAACAAAACCCAAAGGGAAGCAGCAAGACTGCTTGAAGTGAATCCACTTGTGGGCCTCAGAAAAGGCAAAACTTGCAGCTTCTAGTGCTAACATTAGTAAATTTTGGTTTAGCTGCTTAATTGGTTTAAACTATGCATTGCCCTAAGAAGCGAATTGTTGCTTGGGTGTATTCATAGGTGTTTGGAAGCAGAGGTGATACTGATCTGCAAATAAAAACCGACACGATGGCAAATGTTATTGTTCGTAATACTTGGTGTATTTGCACAACATGTGTCTTGACCCAACATCTTCCATACTTACCTGTAAGAAGCAGAAACAATGATAATTTCCATTCATTCCTTACATGCTACCTACTTTCCAAGATATTTCTGTCAGAACCACGTAAAATGGTATAGCTTGCAATGTTTTGTATGTCTGATTGTGCCTCAGAACACCCAGTAAAACTCTAGCTTGTGCTTTCAGCTTTAGATCACACACAGTGGTGCCCTAGCCTAGCCCTTTGGCCATATTACCTGCTGCTGACCCGCTTACCAAGTAAGGGTACCACCAAAACTACACATACATCTTTTACAGGAAGTTGTCTTTTCAGCATCTGAAGAGCCACCTGAGCAATGAGGCTTAGACCTTGAAGCAGAATAACAAAAACCAGTCAGTGTGGCTCATGTGGTTAACTCTAGACTCTTTCTGCTGCTTTCTTTCATGTTACCATTAGTTTTGCAGTTACAGATCTTGACCACACAATTTCTGTATTGCAGTTATAAGAACTAGTGTTCTGTCAAAGGAAAGGTATGCTGTCATCAGAACATGGGCCGCAAGCATCACCTTGATTCTCCTAAGACAGGGAAGAAGAGCACAGTGAAGTCAGCTAAGGTTACAGTTCAGGGTAAGGTTTTGATTAGCTTCCTTGTCTCCAAGGGACAGGTGCCACAGGTGCTAAGACACTTTGTGTGGATGAGAGAGGTACTTCTGGATTGACATGATTTGCACTTTTAATGTTTACCTCCAGGAAAATCATAGGGAAAAAATTATGTATCTGGGAAATACAGAGAAAACAAACTTTGTTCTGTTGAAGTAGAAAGACAGTTTCAAAAGAACATCAGGAACTTTCACACCTCTTAAAATGTCATAAAAATGTATGGAAAGAAGGCACTAAAACTGCGGTCTTGTAAAATCCACTTCATATTAAAAATAGTCTTCCCATACTCTATTGCAATATATTCCCTTACTCACTGTGGTAGCAGTTACTGAATATATGAACTTGTAACTATATCACTACTTGAAGTTTTAAAGATAAATTGACAAGATATGATGACCTGATAACACTACACTTACCAGTCATAAAAACACCCTGTTCCACTCTCAAAAGATTAAAACACTTAGAAGTTTACGATACCTTCAGGTGTTATGTTTCACATAACAAATACACTAAATAGCACTAGTATAGTGAAAAATTGAAGGAAAATCAACCAATCAAAACCCTTTTTTTCTTTTTTAATGCAGGTTTGTTTGTGGCTCTTTTAAATAGTTGTATTTCCAAAAGCAAATTTGTCCACCTTTCTGCTTACAAGTAGTCTGTACTGATTTTTACATTGATAATAAAGCAAGTTACTAATCCTCCTGAAAAAGATAGTATGAAGAGAATCTCAGAACATGTACCAAATATTACCTAACATCTACAGAATAGAATCAGAAAAGATACAGAGAAATTGGGTGTGGGAAGAGTTTATAACCCAATACCAATTACACACTTTCAGGTAAATTCAACAGACACCTTAATAGCTTCATAGGTTCAGTCTGTAAGCAAACTAACGATGCAGTGAGATGAGACAGGACAATTAAACACCACTGACAGTTCACAGCTGCCCAAAGGGGTGCCATGCTCCCCATCTCCCCACTTGTCTCCCACTCATGACACATTTTACCCCTATTTCTTTCTTGTCATCTTTTCTAGTGTTCTCTGGCACTCATCACACTTCCCTTTCCTCTAATGCGGACACAATATCATTGATTTATACCCAGTCTCCACTTAGTACTATGCCTTAATTCCAATTAAACATCATCCTGAATGCTTCCAAAATGCTTCAGTATTCCCTCCCAACTCCCACACACATTGACTCCAGCTGCACAGATGTGAAACAGGAACCCGAAAGAAAACTTATTTCCTTTATTTCTATGCAATGTTTGAATCTCTAATATCAGAGGCAGAAGAAGGAACAACTATACTCCTTCGACCCCCTGTTTTCACTTCTGCTTCCAATGTAGAAAGAGAGTCAGGAACTGAAAAAACAAGTACGTTTATGGTGCTTCACTTAATGTTTTCCACCATGAAAAGTAGTAAGCATCATGTTGCTTTACTAATGCAAGGTTTATGAATGATCTGATCTTTGTTTTTAAATAAAATTCATAAGTATTCATGTTTCTAGTATCTGTAATCTTTTCCTCTCTTGCACAACACCAGAAATTATGGAAAGGGGAGGGAGAAAAGGAATGAAACATTTTTTTCCTGAAAGTCGGCTTCGATGCATGTGAAAATTCTTCTTTAGCTGTAGAAGATATATGCTACTGACAGATTATTTAGAGGTAAATGTGAAAGGGGACAGGTTAATAATTCTTTAGGCTAACTATAAAATAGAGAACACTTCACAGCTGACACTGGTGAGTATATCAACCCAGTAATTGGATGCACGTGTTAGTAGCAGTAAAAAGGCACTGTCCAGTTGTCCACCTTACATGGGAATCTACTTTGAGTGTATTCTTTGATTTACTGCTGCAATTAGAACCGAATGTTCAAAGAAAGAACACAAGCAACCTAATTTAAAAGCAGAGTGTCTTTAAAGCCATTATTTAGCATGTAACCTGGCTCACTTGTAACCATTTCATTCCTCTGCAACTTCCATTTGCACTGTAGTCATGAAGTAGCATAATCAGTTTTAATAATCCACTCAGCTAATTAATTCAGTTTTAATATCCATTCAGTGATTAACAATTAAGCCACTTCCTCCTCAATCCTACTCTTGAGGACATTAATTTTCTTCATAAACACAAGTTTTCCCAAGCTGACTTTTCAAACTTCATGTAACAGTGCTTCCTGTCTCTTTTTTACTAAATTGTAACTAACAAACAGAAATGTTTTACAATGGACTGGCACTAGAAACAGAAACAACTAATACGGCTCGAAAAGGATCTGTCTAGTTAACAGAACTAATGGTTGCAAGTACCATTGAGTGTTTTTCTGTGTTTAAAGCATCTGAGCAATGAAAGGCTCCAAGATACTGAAATATTGTAACAAAATAAGTTGTGAAAGCAAAAGGAGAATTTGTTTGAAAAGTACATGCAGTCAGACTAGCAGTACAAGTATACCTAATGACCAAGAAACATGCTAACACTAAGTGCATCCTCCACTTCTGATCTGGTAACTTGTTTTTCATAGCCTAAAGCAAGCAGAGGTTACTTTTCCATGCAGTTTCATCAAGTTGATATTGGTTGTTTATGCCAATAAACATTCAAAGTATTCATGCTGTTAAAAGTGGCAAAGAGATCATTAAATGCGATAAAGTAGTTTAGTGTTTTATGGCAACTGCAAGCAGTTATAGCAAGTGTTCAAAATGTGCAAACTGAAATTTCAACCTGATGTTTTTTAAGGAAGAAGGAACTGTAAAAGCTTAATATAGGAAGCTCTTCAGAAAACTGAGAAAACAGACTGACAAAAACAGGCCATGAAGAGAGCATTATAACAAATCCCTATTGACCAAATAAATTCCTTGCTTTGCTGAATCCAGATATTAAGCTCAAGAATAGAAATATATTGTTTACAAAGATTTGTTTTTTTCCTATTGAAAACCTTCTTTGTGCAATTATATTACCTGCTCAGAGACAAAAAAAAAAGTAATTTACCATAATAGAAGATGCTGCCCTGTGTTATATAGGTACCTATGATTTTTAATTTATGACACACAAGTTAACAAGATTTGCTCATAGACAGGTTTTTCCTTCTCCAAAATGAAAGGCTTTGTGGAATAAATGAAAGCTCCCCTATTGCAGGATCTGATCTGACTCCCATTTGAAGTGAAAAGGCCCCTATACACACATACAACTCAAAGACATCTGAAAGTCATCTTAAAATGACTTATTTCAAAACAGAGGATCTTATCCTGTGAGTCAATGCATCCAAGATGTTTCAGAAGTGTAAGCACATTGTGTAGTGCTCACTCAGCTAACACTATCTTCAGCAGAAGCTTTGATGGAGCCACTACCTGAGAACCCTCTGATTAAAATAAAAGCATGGCATCCATAAGCCTGCATGTCCCTTGGTTTCTTTCTTTTAATAATTATTTTGCAAGTGGTTATAAATTAGATTTATGAAGAAAAAAAGACTTCTTACAGCTGTGTATTTTGAACAGATTTATGACAGGGCTACAGTATCAGCATGGAGAATCCACAAGGCAGGAATGCAGTAAGGTAACAGGAGAGTGTCACGCAGACGTTAAATAGTACAATTCTTTTCACATTCATAAATTCTAAGTGCTTGTGGTTGTGTATTGCTGGATATAAAATACGTAACTGAGTTCTGGAGAAGAGAAAAAACAAAATAAAATACTTACTGAGAAATCATCTCCATAAGAATTTATACATTCCATACTAAAGAACATAAGTTTCAAATTATTTCACTAAAACAGTATGACTTCCTATTCTAAGTCTTTTGATTGGTAAAAAAAAAAAAAAAAAAGAAATAAACTAGATCTCTACATGAGGAGTAAAAAACCAAACATATATCTACTAAACAGTCTTCAGAAAAACAGATAAGTGTTCTTGCATTAATTTACAAACACCAGCTCATGAGGAGTCTGTAACCCTAAACAACTAGCTTAAAAAGTGTTCAGTAGCAGAAGAACATATTTTACCAAGTATTCTAATCTGGTTTGAGCTTTATGGATGACATTAGGGTACCTATCAAGTTTTGTGCTTTTATTACACCCTAGGTACAATCAGAAAGCTGAGTATCAAACTGGGTATACTTAACCAAAACACATTTAATGCTATTTTTATGTATATAAATACAGATTTGTACTGTATTGGGTTATGTCATTTATATGTGCACACAGTTAAAAGTATCAGATGTAATGTTCAGCATTTCTAGTAAATGTTCTAGCATTTTTAGTGGTTGTTCACTATCTTATGGGGTACAGAATGAGGCTCAAAATTTTCTTGCTATTAGTAACTATGTCGCTAATTTGATCCCACATTAACTAAAGCAAAACCATAAACTATCAGGGACTTCAGCAGATCGTACAGCTATGTATAGAAGATAATTGCACACTCCGGGGAAAAGCCTGGAACAGGTTATCTTGTGAGAAGCAGGTAATTATTTCATTCTAGCTCCCTCTGTAAAAGCTTTTACTCTGCAATTGCACTGCCTTTGCACTGTTTGGATGAACCTACTTTGCATGCTCAGAAAGCCGATTTATAGAACCTAAACTGATGTAAGCCCTTTCAGCTTTGCTTGGGCTAAAGCAGCTCATAGATCCGAAGACTCAACCCCTTCCTGTGCACCCACTTCAAGCAGAGGTGACACCAGAGAGTGGCTGTGCCGCCATCTATCGTAGGTTCTGCATAGCACTGCTTGGTCCAAAACCCGCAGGAATCGCTCCAGCCAATTCTTCCTGCTAATATCCAAACTCAGCGACACAGATTCCACTCCCATAACACAGAGTACCTAATATAACGTACCTAAATAACAGTCTGATCTTGAAATCTTTGCTCAGGTAGAACTCCCTCCAGATTGCAGGTTAGCTGCTGCTAATTAAGCACTGCATATTGTGTTACCGTTCTTCAGCTACTGAGGATCTGTCCTGTGCTTTTGAAGTCTGTGTTTCATATCACTATTAACAGCTGCCTTAAAAGACCATTGAAAACAGTCTAACACTTAAAAATACGTTCAGGTTTTTCTGACCCAGCTTATCATATATCATGTAGTTCAATGCATGCCATCCGTTAAACCCAGAGTTTAATCTGTCTCCAGGAAAGCTTTCTAGGTGCAAGTACAGTCAGAATCTGCACACATGTACCTCTGTCTCAGTTTTAATATATGGCTAAAGCTTCTTTTGATCGTCTCAGATCTCAGGTTGTAATGAGAGGCTGAGGGAACTGGGGTTGTTTAATCTGGAGAAGAGAAGGCTGAGAGGAGACCTCATTGCTTTCTACGACTACCTAAAAGGAGGTTGAAGTGAGGCTGGTGCTTGTCCCTTTTTCCAAATTACTAATGATAGGACAAGAGGAAATGGCCTCATGTTGTGCCAGGGGAGGTTCAGATTGGATATTAGGAAGAAATTATTTCCTGAGAGAGTGATTAGGCACTGGAACAGGCTGCCCAGAGAGGTGGTGGAGTCACCATCCCTGGAGGTGTTTAAGAGATGTGGCCCTTGAGGCTATGGTCTAGTGGTTAGGGATGCTGGGATGAAGGTTGGACTAGATGATCCTGGAGGTCCTTTCCAACCACAGTGATTCTATGACAGCTTTTTTAATCGATCTTTGGAGGCTTTTTGGTTTTGTTTCTCCCCCAACAAGTACTTGTCACCAGAAAGCAGTACAGCTCTCTTTATTCACGCATGCAAATGGTTTTACCAAGAACAGGGGCAAGGGACTTCACAGCTGTGGTATTGGGGGATGAGCCAGTAGTTGCACTTTGAGGACAAACTTCCAGAACAATAAAACAAGATCTAAAACGTACCATGCTTCTACCCATTGATAGACAGACACCTTCTAGTTACATCAAATGCTGCAAGTTCCCCCTGCCTTCTGACAGAGCAGTTAGAAGACGTCTCTGTTCCCATGACCCTATAGGTAGAGAAAGGCTGATGGAGTGGTTCCAAGCAATCAAGTTGGAAAATATCTGCCAGAGTAAACTTCAATTTAGTGCACTCTATACAATATTTATAGAGCAATTCTATGAATGCTGCTTGAGCCATTTAAAAGCTGGAGGCTAAATTCTGTATTCTAAATGTTTATTCAGACTTTCTCCAACAGTTCTTCTTACTTGACAGTGCTTAACTGCTGCAAGACATTAAAGTTGTTGTCTAATTACACAACATATCATGATCTTACAGCACTACAGATAAGGCATAAATGGATTTTAAACATTAGTATATGAGAAAAAGAAATCAGCCTCCAAATTAGAATATTTCATTCTTGTGTGTCAACAGTCACTATTATTTGTTTAGGAAAGCATGGTTTTGAAAGAGGAACTTGCATTAGAGATTAAATGGCCTGTGGTGTTAAACATGCTACAATTTAGTAGGCTGGCTACCTCTTTATGCAAGGCTGAAATCCATTCACATGTAATTACATACTTAGACCATCTTAAAGATATCACACATTTGCGTGGAATCAGTCCAGCTGGGGACCATGGCAGTATTATCATGGCACAGCTACATGTGCAGTTATGAAAAGCACAGATTTTTTCATTCACTTGCAACATTTTGCTACACGGACACCTCTGAAATAAAGGCAAAGTAAATATATTCTGAAATTATCTCAGACTATATACTATATACTTTTACAGAATACACAAATTCATATTGCAAATTATAATGACTGTTAAATAAGAACATACAACCATTTGACATCTTCTGCTAACAAGATCCTAATTGTTTTGTATTTAAAGATGTTGTACACTAGGTCTGACTGTGATATAAGAGCAGTTAGCAAGTTGCAACATTTAAAATGACAGAAGTCTTCTCTACACTGAACATAAACTTGAAGAAGACGGTAGAATTGCGTATAATAAAGGCATTGTTTTGCTTTTATATGAAATAATTTGCATTCTCCTCTTTAAGCAGATACTCTGCAGAACTGACAATAACCATGACGTTACCAAGAATGGCAATTCTCTTTCTGATACGCTGATTGGAAAACTAGAAAAAAAGAATCATATCCTGTAGTTGTAGAGGGTTGTTCTTGCATGTATACTGAAAGATTAGAAAGACACCTATGTGCATTTCAGTGTATTCTACTTGCTCTTTGCAAGATCTCGCAGATCATGCACGTAGGCAACTTTACAGACTGAGCATTCTGCTGGTTAAGAGAGACTTCTCAGATGAGTGGTTACTTCTCCAAGTACACTGTTGATAGATTAGGCCCTATAAAGCTGTTTTGGCACCAGTGTTCTAGACAGAATGGCTTGATGTTCTCAGAGATGCACACAAAGATTTCAGAATCCCATTTTAGGGGAATGATGCTTTCCTTCTCAAACAAAAGTAATCTAAGAAAAACAGTGCTAGGACCTCATTCCACACAAATTCTTCAAATTGGAGCCTTCATCATAGCTCTGTTTTTCAAGAATTTGGCTTTCTAGGAAATATAGAAAGGGAAGTGGTAAGATTCAGCTGCTTTGACATCTAAAGCTTTTACAGACATTAAATGCATGATGAAATATGAAGTTGCAAGGTGGAGCAAGTGAAGTAGTGACATATGATACAGCAGCTCTCTCCTCCCTGTTTGTAGCCTATATTATGCATATATAACAAAAATACAGACATTACTTTCAATTCAGCTATCACACAGCCAGCACCTGTTGAAGTACTCCATACTTCACAGATTTAACAGACAAGGGATCTACTTAAGTCACTTTAAGTTGTTTTGCTTTAACAGAAAATTTGTCCCCATATTTACCTGGATTTATGTAAAACCCAAGAATCAGGACATGGTTCAAGAGAGAAGCAAGTCAGAGAGTTTCCTCCTACAGTTGCATAACAGGGCTGACTTTCTCAGCGTGGGACACAGTCACTGAAGAGTTACAATGCAATATATTATGATTTACTACAGTTACATCAATTTGAGATTGCCCAGACAGGAAAACCGAATAAAGCGTTTGTAGCACTGACAGCCAAAAACACATTACCAGAAACATGCTATTACTAAAAGCTTAATGAGTACTACAGAAATGCTCGGAACTTCAGCCATGGAAACAGCCATATGACTTTTGCTTTGAAATAATTTCTCTTAAAATAAATAAATAAATAAATGAAGCCCCAGAAATTACAATGAAACGCGTGTGAGGTCTGCGCGAGCCCAGCCCCAGATGTTTACCACGGGGCGCGTAGCGGTACGGCGGCCGGGAGCGGCGGGGCGCCCGTCAGGCACCGCACTGCCTCATCGGCTCCCAGAGCGCCCGCCCT
>VWZK01017249.1:41263-65800 GCA_013396935.1 Baryphthengus martii
AAGAATGCTAACAATGCATTAAATTCTGGGTCACAAATTTCTCTTAGATTAAAAATGACATTTGCTTTAACTGCTGGTTTGGATTTTTTTCCATAATAATTGCTGGGTGATTTTGATTTAGAAAGACAAGTGAACAACATTTAGTCTTCAAGACTCACTATTGCATTACTGTAACATATGAATAATGTTGCTTGTTAAGTGAACATTTGTAACCAATTAGTCTGAAGAATGCATCTTTACAGCTGAGAAAAAGAGAACCTCTTCAGCTACCCTTATTTTGCTCTCCTGGACATTGGTCTGCTATGGCAGTGGTTTGCATGTGCTTGGTGCACTATGGTATTTAGCTAGGGCAGCAGAGAACAGACAGACTCTGTTCTTTTTACTCTTCTGGTGCTGAGTTAAAGGAAGAAATCTTTTGCTGGTAATACTACCAACCTTCATGGAAAGAGGGGAAAAACTCATGAGAGGCTGTCTGACTCACAAGGAGTTCTGTCATGTTTATTTTCCACTCTTACTCAAGGCTACATTAACAATCTAGATCTTGTAAATGGTCCTAGACCAATTCTGCAGCCTATTTACTCATAGAGCTCCCGTCAGTTTAAAATTGTGTCAAAAATCTGTGTTAATTGTGTCAAAAATCCTCACTGCGTCAACCATTCCAGTACTTTCCTACTAGTAAGTGCAAGATACCTGGAACATTCTTTTTACATATTTCTATGAGAAAATGTGTAAGTTACAAAGTTGAAATCTGAACTGAAACAGTTAGAACTGCAAGGTGTCTGGAGACCTCGTAACATCTACAAGTGAGCACCTGTTTCCGTGCAATGTAACTACTATGAGAATCTACTCATAATAAAGGATTTTAGCACTGTTACATTCATCATCTGAGTCCCTAAGTATGCTTGGCTTCTCTGGAAGAAGCTACAGCCTGTTGCATCTAGATCGTTGTCTGTATATCTAAGAGAAATCATTCGGACCTGTTTACCACTCAGATGGAGACCTAGGTGCTGATTCTGTAGTAGCGGAAGATGCCACCTTCTCCTTTGAATTTATAGACACTGCAGGTAAACCTTCTTTGTTCCAATGAAGTAGGAATTAGTACTTTGAAATAGAGGTGAGAGCACAAGTGGTGATCACTTTTCATCCACATGTTTTTACCTATGTGATGGGGATTTTCAGTTCAAATTCTTCTGCCTGAAGAGAATTTAGGTTTTCATCTCTAGTCCAACAAAGTATTTAAGCCGTGTTTGGAGAAATAGTCTTTCTTCTTTTTTACTTAATTCTAAGGTCATTTTTTCCCCCCACTTTATATGCCCTTGTACCCAGAAAAACACCAACTGTGGCCTAGGGTTAAAGCTTTCCTTTTAAAGATCTAGGTTCTAGTCATTGCTCCATGGTATGTTTATGCATTTTATGACTACCTAATGCAAAGTAATTAAGCAGCAATTCAAGCAGGCACTGAAATTCAAGTCTCTCTTCTTGCAGGTATGATTTTTAACATCCAAAGGATTGAACCACTCATGTTAATAAACAGATTTAGTTCAGGATTCCAGCAGGACATATGCTTACATGTGATATAAAGTATGCACTAGTGTGCAGAGTTGCTTGGTCCTGTGCAGTTTTAGTGCTTGTTTTTTTTATAAATAGAAGTTTATCTATAGGTGCCAATGCACCTTCGTTGGAGCCTGAGGTTTAGACAATGTTCAGACAAACATTTTCAAACTTTAAGTTGATCAGATGCATAACTGTGCCTTAAATATCATTTTGGATACTGCAGTTATGTTAGCTGGGTTAACATTATTTGCCTAAGGTTAGTGCTGTAGGATAAATTCTATACCACATGTACAAAATGTATTTTGCCTTCAAAAAGGATCACAGTAAAATACAAAACCAATACAATTTAGCTATGGTAGCATTACTAAGAGATCTAAAAATGCTTTTCAGAGTAAATCGATATTACATGCTATGGAACTGACATAGAAGCTATGGAACTGACTTGCTGAAGGCAACCCAGGAGGCCAGTAGCAAAGGCAGAAGCCAAATCTCCAGAATCCAAGTCTGCTACTCTATCTACGCATTGACTTCTTTTTTTTTTCCTATATAGTGCCCACTTACTTTGGATTGTAAAATAGCTGACAAAATAAGATTTTGTTCCTCTGCTTATTTATTTGCTGTTTTTCTCATCTGATGTAGTATAAAATTTTAAGAAATAAACCATTGAATTTGCTTTTCTATTTCTCAATTACATCTTGCCTTTCTTTTTGAACTACTACCAGCTTTGTAGTTCTGTACACGGTAGACATTCTTTAAAATATAGAATAAAATTTACAACTATTATTGATAAAGATTCTATTTTTTTCATAAACGCTAGAGCCAGGAATAATTATTATAGCTATTATATCCATGTTGTATTCTAATGTATGTTACGAAAAACTCCGCTTTCCCATATCTTTCACAAAATTCTTATGGCTAGTACAATATCTTGTGGTTATAAGTAACTCTCCAGAAGTCTTAAATGGTGATTCTAGTTGGCACTATGAAGAGGAACAAGCTCTAAGTATGACACCTACTGGCTTATAGACTAGAAATTCATGAATCTGTACAATAGCCTTAACCCTTCCCCATTTCCACCCCACCCACCCCCACAAAAAAACCAACAAAACCTATAAACAATTAAAACATGTTCCAGATGTATAAAATTGAAGCACTTTGTATCTAAGTTCAGAACATTTATTTTTGGATGCAGTGTTGAAATTTCTATATTTTATTTTGTGCTATTAGTGTATTTTTGAGATTTCAAGCTTTTCCATCAGTTAAACCCCCCCTAAAACTTAGCTTAATTTGTGTTTATAATCAACAGATGCATTCAGAAACAGATATTCTCTCTCTTTTTTTATTGTGCCATGGAAAACTAGCTTTTAATTTTGATGAAAGCGAGATTAGTTTTGTGAATCTTGTAGAATGCAGCAGTTTTTCTTCGTTGAAGCTGAAGATCGTCGAACTGATTATGTTGTAATTTTCATCTTAGAATATCAAAGATATGAAAAATATTTATGTTATATAAATTGAAGGCAATGATTCTAAATCACTGGTCTTTGTGTTAGTCAGAATGGACTGTAAGAAGACATAGCAGTGAGTCAGATCTTACAGTGCCAAATTTTTCATATGCCATTTCCTTTAGATAACAACACTTGCTTCATTTTCATGGGAAAAAAAAAAAAAAAAAGAAGAAAGAAAAGAAATGGACATATCTAGGCTTATGGGTTGTTCTGAAAGTCTGAGAGGTTAGATTTGGTTTTTTATTTTCTTTCTGTGAAAACCTTAGAAAGGAAATTCCTAAATAATGAAGACAAGACCAAACAGCCTGTTTGTCTTTATGTAAAGTTTCTTGTTGATGTAAGATTGAATGTCAGCAAACATTAGAAATAAACAGAATACTTCAAGAGACAAAAAAGTGCACCTTGTATTAATTCCTTTCTAACACTTTTTTGCTGTCGTATCCTGGTAAGTCCCAGATAGGTGCTGCTGCCACAACCTTCATGATTTAAGTTCACACTGTGAAAGAAACCCTACTCACAAACAAGGCAGTTTACAATTCTTGTAAAAAAATCTGTCACATCATCTGGAAAAAGGTCTGTTAATATCAGTGTTTTCTGGATCAGGCTAACAGCATACTAACTTAAGGTTATGTACATGCCTTTGCAAGAGCAGCAACCAGATTGCAGTATCCCAGCTTATTGTTAGTTGTTGCAATAACGTAACTCTGTTGGAGAGTTTTGACATCATTCTGTGCCAATCTTAAAATTTCAGAGAGTTTGCAGTGTATGGCTGTCCTGCCATCCTGTTGGCCAAGGTCCCCTGTGGCTGTAAGGACAGTAGTCATAGAAACGGCATTGACAGGGATTCTGACAGATTTGGAAAGGAATTTGTTGTGAAGAATGGCTATTTTTACCCTTCTTCTCTTTTGTGGGGATTTGATGACAGATCAACTACCAAGCACTTTAGCGGAGGGGAAGAATCTCTTTCTTTCTTGAAGATTGTCCAAGACGTTACAATAGGTTAAAAGTTGCATATCCATATAATAAATGATAGATCTTGTCCCACAGAGGGACTTGTATT
This sequence comes from Baryphthengus martii, assembly GCA_013396935.1. NCBI lineage: Eukaryota > Metazoa > Chordata > Aves > Coraciiformes > Momotidae > Baryphthengus > Baryphthengus martii. The sequence continues at coordinate 45,383 of VWZK01017249.1, forward strand.
TCCTGGATGGATGACACAAGCAATTGGCCTGTAAGTACTATATTCCACCCCTGTTAAAAAAAAAACAAACCACCAAACACCAAAAACCTAACGAAAAAAAATCCCTGCTGTTAGAGGAAGATTCATCCTTGAACAAATATCATGGCCAAAGGTTCTACTGTGCACATCTTTGATGCAGGACTGCATTAAAAATACCTGAGACCATACCAAGAGGCAGTACTTTTAGGACAGCACCTATAAATCTTTGGAGAGGTTCAAGATACCAGAGACTCGGATCACCACAGCATATTCTATTTCTCTCACTATTGGTTGTGTGCTGACAGCCGAGAAACATTTATTTTTATTACTTATTTGAAATACTGCCCAAAATTCTTTGCCATGCTGTCACAGTTTGGATCAGAAGAACCCTGCAAGCTTGACTCTTTCACTCTGGAAAATTGTAAAAGTAATTGTGTAAAACTTTGGCTGTGACATCGGTGTCACTATTGCCTAGGATAATTCCTTAAGGCAACTGCTGTAATTGATGGATATATTTTTTTCTTTAATATATCTCTATAGAGATATATTAGAGAATGAGCAGAATCGTTCTAGCCACTGAAACCAGTTAGTGATTTAAAAGATATTAAATCAATCTCTTTACTAAGTTTGCTTATAAAAATACACCTTAAGTCACAAAATATTCAGTAAAAGCAAATTCATCCAGAAAAGATTTCCTGTATCAGTTTTAAGAATACACCTTTAACTGAATGGATGCTGCTCATTGTAGAGGCAGAGATTTCCTTTCAAGTTTCCTTTCCTTTAAAATTCAACTTTTAACATGAAGGGGCAATTTGCTTGCTCTAGCCCAAGTGGGATTTCCTACTTTAAAAGACTGCTTTTTCTTTCCAAACAAACAAATAACTAGACAGTACCAACACAAAAGCCAGTTGAAAAACATCACATGTATGGAGTTTACTGAGTGACTATAAGTCTTTTTTGATCTTTCAGCATGGACCTCTGAACCCACCAAAATAAACAAGCCAGATTATGTCTTAATTGCTCCTAGTGAGCAGAGCTGCAACACCTGGGTGTGTGGTTTCCCTTTACAAATTAAAAGGTCAAGCTAGCCCCTCCTCCATTTAGGAAAACATCCTGTGCCTACAGTCTCAGTGGCCTCAGGCAGCTAATCAGTTTTGTGCCAGTGGGTTACTTTTATGTGTGGGTGTCTAGTTTGACTGTATTTCTTCAGTATTTTGTTCTCTGTTGCTGGTTTCCTTTGGAAGAATTCTTACTATTTAAGCATTAAAAGGAAGATGCTTAACGTACGAGAGCACTCTTATACCAAGCCTTAAGCTCTGCAGGGATATATGATGAGTCTTCTGAATAAACTGATGTGATCTGCATAGATAGCTATACTAGTGTATACAAGGTATCCTGCCTCCTTCGGTCTATAAGCAGACACTCATCCAGTGGGCATGAATTCTAAATCACACTGGTCCTCAGCAACAGAAAAAAAAAAGGCGGCAAAATAAAAGTTTATTAATTAGAATAATGGAAAAAGGTAAGATAGTAACTTCGATTTAAGCAGAAAGTTGAACAGAGTGTGAAAATAAAACTTTCTCTGGGTTACCACCTTCATAACATTTCCTTTCTAGCAACTTGAAATAAGCAACAGAGGGCAGAAGGGAGCTCTGTAAAATATCTGCCGTGTCTTCATCCCCATATTTCCTTTAGACTGTCAAAGAGCATGTTGTTCCTTTCTGTTGATAGGTCTAAGGTTAGGGTGATTGCACTGGAAAACACACGGCATGCTGCCACTATATATATATTGTTTTTACAAAGGTAAAAATCATTTTATCAGACTATGGCATTGACAGTTTGCTTTTCCACTCCTCTATGTAAAACCTTCTGATGTTTTTGAAACAGTGTTTGCAGATACTCTTACAGAGTAGCATTTCTTTCTAGGAAAAAAAAAAAGTGTTTCAGAAAAAAAAAATCAAACTGTCCAGGACCTGACATAGAAAATGAGAGTACCGTGGATATGTACTTAGTGTTTGTATCTAACTTAGCTGAATGCTGTGCCATCGTTGAAGCTCACAAAACCTTATGTAATGCCAATTGTAATAAGTAAATAATAACAAAGTGTGGCTTTGGACTGATAAAACGCACTTGTTTTCTGAAAGATATTCACCTAAATATGTATCTAAATATAACACTTTTCTTCTGGGTCTGCTAACAGAGCAATGATTTTGAGATAGTTGCACGCGACTTTGTAGTGGCTGCCAAGCACTTACATTGAAATAACTCAATTTATTTTTCACATGTAAGCCAGATGCAGAATATTATAGTAAATTGTCTCTTGATAGGTTTGTTTTGTATGTGTTTCTGTGGAAACAAAGTCTGCTGATGATGTGTCTCAGAGTGGACACATTGGTTATCTGAGTTGAGTGACTGTGTAGATGCACTCTATTTTTTTCTTGTTTTGTTTGTGCACTCTACTTGTGTTTGTATCCCAAGAAAACTTAGCTGGGGTGGGGGAAGAACTGTTTCATTAACATCATAACCCAGGATATTGCAAGCTGTATTTTAAATTTACAGTTCTAGACTGATGAGGCTTTTCTCAGGGAATATCCAAACAAAAGGGCCCAGGAACAGGGGAAAACAGTGGCAAATGAAATCTGTTTGAAAGTCACCAAGGCATTAATGATTTTTTCACAATGTAATGGTTCTTTAGGAGCTTTCAACTGAAAGATTCATATTCTAATTATCATTCCTGTGATATAATTGATTCCTCTTTTTTATGCTGTGGGAGGAAGGCGTGAACATAACCTGTATCTATGCACTGTTGTGCTAAGGGGCTGTTGTGGCTGAGCTTGTAATAATGACTCACTTTTTCTCTGAGCTCCTTACGCTACAGTGTCTTCCCATCCTTGTTTGCACTCAAGTTCTTTCTAAAGGCTTGCTCCTAACAATGACAATAATTAATGACTGTGTTTCAAGGCTTCCCAGTACATCCTTTCATTTCAGAGCCTGTCTTCTATACTGTAGGCTCTGAGAGTCACTATTTGTTTTCATGTTTTGTCTTATGCCATGCCAAGCAATTCATTCTGTTCAACAAACAATAAAAGTGGGTGAAATTTTGCTCATTGTTATACTTTTGCAAATTGTAAGCTTTTTAACTCTGCATAAAGAGGAGTAAATTAATATATTTCGTATGCATTATTACATGTCAATATATACCTGTGCAAAACAGAAGTTTATTAGGTTTAAGGATGGGGAATTAATTTATTAAGCCATGCAAAGCAGATGTTTCTCTTTACTGTTGTAAGCAAATATTTTCTTTGGTCATCTAAACATTCTATGTATTTTATATTGCTTAAGGAAGAGAACCTCTAGCTGTTCCTTTTCCCCGTCTTTGTCACAGCTTCACACTATCCATGTACTATAACCCAATGTTGCCTGAGTAAACGCAGCCCTCTTCTTCCCAATCTCAGTTCAGCTCTTTCAGAGACTAAAGAGTTTTGTCTGACACTTTTATTGTCCAGATGGTTTGTGACGTGTACAGATTTTATGTTTTGTAATACGTTGATTATCAAAACATGTCCTGTTACTCACTTGAAGGTTATGACTTGATGTATAGATCTATTATAAAGATTGATAGTCTTATAAATGCTAACCTACCAGTTCTATAAGTGCACAGAGATTTTGCGTTTCGTTTTGGTTTTTTTTTTTAAAGATGCTAGATGGCACTGCTAGTCCAGGCTTTATTTTGAACAGCTGGGTTTCATAAAACAAATTCCCCAAGTTACCAAAAGGGCATGTAAGGTATTACTTAAACTTGACAGCTAATGCATTCTGAAAAATACACACCATGATACATACAATAATGTTTCCACTGTAAGGTTATTCAGGTTTAGGTCTATAAACTCTAGTTAACTGCACTTGAAATTGTTGTACAAATGCTGTTGTATTTGCATTGTGTCCTCTGTGTTTCTTCTTCATCATGAGTCCTCATTTCACAGTTGTTCAGTTATGATAGCATGGAACTTGTTACATATCTTAACTTTTTATTCAAAATGTTGGTTAAGGTACTTTAAATGCTTTTCTAAATTTAAGAATTGGAGATCCAACAATGGAGAAATATACTTTTTTTTTTTTTTTTTCCTTACTGGAATTATTTATTTCATGAACATTATGCCACCCATGTTGAAAGCAATTGAAAATTATTTTACAGTTCTGCAGACTATTTAAGACTATTTAAGTGTCTTTGTAACCATAGTGCTCTCTATTTTCTTCATTCCCTTAAACTTCTATTTAAGCTATGGTTTACCTCTCTTTTATATAAATTAGGTATTTGATACCATTATCTGCCAACAGATGAGGGTTTCATTTTAGAGAAATGCATTTTACACCTAAAAATGAAGGTAGGGAACAAAAAAAAAGCAATCTTTGCAATGAAACACTCCAGTAACATGCGAAGTCGCTCCTGCTGCATAAAGATTTGCGACTTGAAAAAGTTTATACAATGTTATTGACTATTCATTCTCTGTTTAGTTAGTATCAAATTCCCTTCTTTTGTTTATTGTGCAGTAAGCTCACAAAGAAACTGCAAATTCTCAGCCTTTTGGGCAGACAGTTGGATATCGTGTCTAGGCGTTCAGAGCAACCAAACGGAACCTGCACCATTCTGACCACTGGCTGGGTCACTGGCTGGGGCTTAAAGACTCACCTGAGTAACTCGAGAAATCCCTTCAATCTCCCCTTTTGATTTGCCTTTCACAGGCCAGTACTTTTTATTTCTTCTCATCTGTCTGCTATCATGTTAACAAGCAAAGGAGAATCTCAGCAGTTCATTGACAGCATAATAAAATGGGATTTAGATTTCAGTATTTGAAGAATGGCTTGCTTTTAGGGTTTTAAGCTTTCGTCTCGTACTTGTATTGCCCCAGTGATCAAAAAAGCCCCAAATCCCACAATGTACGTCATTGGCCGTAGGAATTGTTCACCTAAGCTGTCCTGTCATAACTGGCAGAACATACAGTGTGTAATGAACTTCTTGCAAAATTTTGTGTATTTCTCTGTAATACTGTAATATTAAACAAAGAATATTCTGTGGGGCTTTTCTCAGGTAATTATTTCCATCTAAATAAAGCTGAAGATGCAAAGTCTAATTCAACACAGTTGAATAGAGAATAGCCCAAATTCATTCCAGACAGGAATTAAGCAAACTGATGAAGTGAATTTGGCCTTGTGTATCTGCATAGGAAAACTCATACTTCCTCTTGGAAACCCAATGCAAATGTAACCTAAGACTATTGCTTTGAAAATCTGTACTAGGTGATGCTCTCAGGTGAATATTGTGCTAAATACTTCATAACTGTTGAGAGATGTTGCTTGACAATATTGTGATTAGTTCCTAGATGAAAATAAACACTGCTTTGTAAAGCCAAAGCAGGAGTGAGTATTGGTAGATTATCTATTGTTGATGGAACAACTGTAGTGCAATGCAGTATTGAAACATTTGCAAATCAATATCTTCTACTGCAAAACTTTATATAAGGCTGCATTATTGCTTTCAAATGATACTTTTGTGTATATTTAAGGTAATTCTACTGTATTTTATCTGAGTGAAATAGTAACGAGAGTGGAAATGATCTGAATGACAAACATTGTGGTGTCTAAGGAAAAACTCCATCTACATATATAAATGCAGGTTTTACTCCAAACTGCAGTTCACCAAATATGCTGGCAATAAATACAGTGATATCTACTAGGGTAAACAATTATGCATATTAGTTTGTCAGCTGTTCCTAATTCTGCATAATTTAGATGCTGTGAACTGGAGAGGTGTACATTATTTATCAATAATGTATACATGGATTAGTTTCATGTGAGAGAAAGCTAAGTAAATAAAACCACTCTAATGTGGTCTATCTATTATTAATCAGTGCAACAGAATAACTCTGAAAATATTCCAGTATGTAACAGGAATCAATTTTAAAGGTTTGTAACCTATTCTGTACTAAATTTTTGAGATGCTTGCTTAAGTCATTGCAATGCCATGGCTAAAAATACTCTAATGTAGGATTTAATGTGATTTCTTATTATTTTTTAAATAGAAATAATTTTTCATTTTGCCTATTCTAATATTAATCTGTGTCAGGAAAGGAGAATTTCAAATTAGGGCCTCCATTCTTCTGAAACTCCCATAACTTAATGAGGCAATTGCTGAGAATTTTGCCGTCTTCCCATATAGATATAGAGTCTAGGCAGGAAGGTTTCAGTGCAAAGTCAGGAGTGAAATTGACAAAGGCTGAGCATATCCTAAGGAAGCTGCATTCTTATCAAACTGGTGCCTGGAAGATAACTCAGAATTAATATCAATTCCATACAGAGAAAAACCTCAAGATGGAATCCAAACCAGCTGATTGAATTCACCCAAATTAGTCTGGGTGAAATGTAGTGAACAAAGGTGTTTGTTTTTTTTTCTGTTCTTGGATGTTTTATGTAATTGATTCAGGATTTTAGAAAGGGATGTCAGTTCGGAAACCTTGTGGAGTGCCAAGAGGGTAGGACAGGTGAGCACGGCCATGGAAATGTGGATTCGTGCTGAGATGCAGGGTTACTGTAGAAGAGAAAGGATGCATTCATTTGCTTATGGAGTGTGTTCAGGAGACTGGGCTTTTGCATGGGGCACCTACATTGTAGACCCACAGAGCTCAATGGAAGGGTCTTAGCACCAGAGTCTTGGGTCTATTATTTGTTGATGGTTAAGTGGTAAATTAAGTAGGCGACAGTATAACACTTAAGAAACAAGCTATTTTGTGTTCAGTCTGTGTCAAACTGGAGATAGATATTCACAATAATAGGGGCACTGCAAAGTTTAGGAAGTTGGTGAAGAGGGATTTTCAGGGCTTTTATTTTGAAATTAAGTGCTTAAATTGCTCTTAAACTAGCATCAGCACTTTTTTTTTTTTTTTTAAATCAAAACCAAATCTGAGCCACTATATAGCTATCCTATTTATTTCAAGATTTAAGCCTAATGTTAAAGGCCTGATCTGCCTGCACTGGAGATGGACTTTTGCCATTTCCTTCAACAGAAGCAAAATCGACTTTCATTTGTGTGCACACATAGTAAATCTGAGGTATCAACAAGCCCTTCCTGACACTACAGTACTTTTTAAAAAACTGTTTCATTTTTAACCAAGTTAATTAGTTTCCAAGTGAGTAGGATGCTTTTATACCCTCTTAATATTTTCTTTGCAGTGTGTTGGTTGCCTGGGGTTGAAGTGTTTTTGATTAACTATATGTGATAATGAAAACCATGAGAACAACCTTATGCAGAAGTTCTCTTTCTGATGTTACATATAAAACAGCGGAAGTCTTACAATATTTAACACACAGTTTTTTCTCTCCTCCTGCTTCTTCCACAACACCCTCCAAGCCAGAGCTCAAGCTAATTATGGAAGTGTTAGAAATTATTGTATACTAAGACTTTTAAGTGTTTTGTAAAATATACCCAAGTGGAAAATTTGAGTATTTTTACTAGGAAGAAGGGACATCACGATCTGATAGGGAGGCAAAGCAACTGTGATGTCCTACAGTGTGATCATGCATGACACTCAGCTGAGCATGTGTATGCTTAGAGCTTGTTAATGAAGCAAGTGGGACGCCCTGCTCAACTTGCACGCTTGTTAGTTTTTCAGCTAAATGTTGTTGATTGTTGGATGTTTCCTACATCCTGAAGACTATGAAATGGATTCTAACTAGCCTGTTGGGACTCAGTAAGATGGCCAAATGCTAGAGGTTGAGAAAACAGTACTGACATTCTGCTCTGGATTCAGCGTTATGGGCCTCATTTTTCATGTTAGTTCCCATTGCAAAAGTACTTTTGGATATGGATGATTCTCATATAAAAACATGCATAGCAGGGTGTAGTCTCTGGTAAAGATCTGAAAGGATCTGATTCTTCTCCCAGTGAAATGGGCAGAAGTTTTGCAATCTCCTTTAATTAAGGAAGGACTGAAATCCTTGAAAGAAGGACACAAGCTTAACAGCCAGGCATATTTTGCTGTATCACATGGGTATAAATTTGTCTTAATAGGTGAATTGCAATGGCATTCAAATTAACCTTTACAAATATTTCAAGGCTATCAGTTTGTATCAGATTATAGATTTTAGCACTGCAAACTAAAACTGAATATACTCTGGGCATATTCTCTTTTGAACTGAAAATAATTCTACAGCAATTGAAACTAGTGTGCATAATTCTACCAGGGCTTTTCTATGAAGGCTTTATAAAATGATGTTGTATCAGGCTAAGAATTTCTTAAGCTTATTGTCTTGTTACAGTTAGGGGAACACGTTTGTTGGTATGTATTTGTTAATTAATTTCACATCATATGGCAAACGGTCAAACATTTCAGTGAAGGACTATATGTAATCACCCTTTCCGCAGCAAAAATCAAGAAAGTATTAAGCAAAGCTGAAACAGCTTTTGTCAACACCAGCAGAAGAGTAGTGGGTACCAAAATGATTAGATAGAACTTGTGCCATCCTTTTCTTTTTTAAAGAAAAGACATCTCCCTCCCTCCACATTAAAATCCTTTCTATGGAACCACTTAGGTATCTGTTCCTATACAAAGGTGCTGAATTGCAAAGATTAAATTAACTCTCCATACCTTCAGATTACTGTTTCTCTGAAGTAAACACTGCCTGAATGTTCAAAGTAAGAGCAGTGGCTTTGAAAAGGTGTCAGGGATAACTGTAATATTAGTTTTTACTACAGCAGTATCCTGATGGCAAACAGACACACAGCATGTCACATTTTGGCAGATAGCTGCTGGGCTGTAGTTTGCATCTCTACTGGCTCTGCTTAAGATTGCAGAGTGTAAATCTGGGTAGAATTTGTCCAGTTGTGTCCAAAGAACATTGCTGTGAAAATTAATGGGAAATTCAACAATAATTTTTACCATTGGGATGAAAAGCAGAAGATCACGCCAAATACAATTCAAAGCCAATTCTCAATTTAAATATTAGTAGCCTGATACACCTTAAAAGTTTTTATTGCTTTAAAAATCAAAAGTAACACTGTGTCAAATGTGAGAAGTATGAGTTAACTTTCTACTGGCTAATAGTAAATAGTACAAAGCAATATTTTAAGAACATTTGTGACTAATTGAATGTTACTTATTTGTTTAATTATATGACCTTTAAATATAAGCTCAAATTATTTTCTAAATACATAGCTTTCCAATAAAGTTATGTCCACGGTAGGAACATCGACAATACTTGAACTTTCTGCATGTTGAAATTCTTATTTATTCTTTTGCTATTATTCTGAAAACAATGCTTTTTTTTAATATCAAATTCTGCAGAACCTAAATGAGATGCTAATTCTGTGGCATGATACAGACAGACAACTCAGATGATTAAAGTTAAGGACAAGCACAGGTAGCAGCTTTGAATTAGACAACTGCCAAAATACCTTGCTGGTCATGCATGTTTTGGAAATGCAAGTACTATAGAAGGGAGACAAAAATCACAGACAACATACTGATTTAGAGATAACGGCTCCTTCTGAACTTAAGTTTTATACAGTAAAATCTGTTTGTCTCATGAAAGTTATTTTGAAACTAGATAATAATTTTTATAATGAGAGTAAAACACCCTATGACTGGAGAGGTTCTAGCGATTATTAATAGTTTTTCATTTGTCAATAAACAAATATTTTGCTGGAAGCTACTGGTCTAAAGCAGTAACAAGTACATCTTTTGGTCTCTTATGACTTTTTTCATTTTAACTTTTTCGTCTTCTGTTGATATTCCATTTAACTATAGCACTGTCATCTGAATTTAAAAGATAAGCTATTAACCAAATTATTTCTTACTGTTTCACCTGTTAAAGTTAGATTTAATAAACCAAAATACTCCACTACATGAGATGAAAGGTATATATTTTCTGATAATAATAAATACAGTTCAAAAGGACTCTTGTGTTTTCTCTGATGTGGTTTGTGAGTGTAGTTGTTAAACTTTTGGATAAACATCTGTTGTCTGTGTGGATTTTCCTTGGTGGTTTGATGTCAGGTGCACAGATTAGGACTTAATCCTGCTAACCTCTTCTCAAAGAAATGCCACCAATGATCAATGGTTACCCACAAGCCACAATTTTCAGAATAGGGCATTCTCTGTTTTCTGAACACAGAATGTAAATTATTTAGTCTGAATAGCTTGTGGCATGCAATTGCTTCATGTATTACTCATATGTAAATGACACTTGACACTAAGCAAACTGTTGCCCTTAATGTAATTGCTCACATTAGAAGTGGATTTTTTTTTAAAGACACAGCTAAAAAGGCTGAAGAGTCACATCACTTTTTTCTCACTCAGATACTTGTTATATTTTTCAGCATTGATGCTGATACTATGTAGAAAGACAAAGGCATTTCATTAAATATTGTGGTAATCTCTGTGTCTGTTCATGAAAAACACATTTTCAATGTAATATACAATGTAGACATAGAAATCACTTTTATGAAGTATGTTCAGAGTTTAATGCATCCTCAGCATTTTGCTGTGGTTTATATTTCCAGAATCTTGACTTTATCAAAGAAATCCCTGTGTCAGCCTCTTTATGCGTATGTTTATCTTCTCATGGTTTTGCTATTTGTAGAAATCTTCTGTTTCTCTAGTCTTAATGAGCGTATCTATTTAAAAGGTTGATTAGGCTGGACTACCTTTACAGCAGTTTCTCTAAACTTTGTCTGCTCAGTGGAGGTTTATACATTGTCACTAACACAAAATTAGGGCACTAATTTCTGTTTTCCCTTCAGCCTGAGCACTTGAGTGAGGAACATTATAAAGAGGATGAAAAGCTTTAGCATACTCACCCTGCAGGGTAGAGGATACGGAAGACCACAGCTGTGTCTACCTCTTGGATCTGGATTTTATTAATGTCATCAAGCAGGGAATCCTCTGTAGCTGTAGGCTGGACTTTTCCTGCTGTTAACAGGCCTTGGAATGAACTGACTTTCACCAAACTTTCTGCAGCTAAGTAAACTCAGCACTACTCACAAGTTTTCTCCAGAGCCTAAGACGACAACAAATGGGATAGTGTTAGTACAACAACCCCATGGAGCTGTTTGATGTCTGCAAATTGCCTGGAGTGTGAAAGAGTATCTCTTGGGGCTGCCCCTCCTCCTGGCTATAACCTTCCCCTCTAAAAGGGAGGTGAATTTGTGCAGGCTGCAGTGGTATAGAGGGGAGACATGGCTCTGCTCTCTCACTGCACACTAATTCTTCTGCTGTCCTAACCATAGCAAACTCTTCCTTTGCTACCTGGCCTTTTCTTGTTTTCTTTCATATAAGACGGACAAATTTGAGACCAGAGGAGAGGAACAAAAAAGCATACATGGATAAGAAAACAGCCAAGCTAGAAAAAGAGAGGTTGGGTACAACAAAACAAATCTCACTCTGCGCACCTCTCTCCCTGTCCCCTCTCCTCCTCCCCCCAAGGCTTTGAACTATTTCTTTGTTTCATTTGATGGTTAACAAACCTTTCCATGAAATGTGCTCATGATAAATCTGACACCTTTCTATTGTAGTGTATTATGCTATTTATAAAGACAGTCTAAACCTGGGAATGCAACTTCAACAGATATCCTATTATAATAAGCTGAATGTGAAATGCTTGGGAGAACATAGCTTTAGTGTCTACTGAGGTTTATGGCTTCCCTGTCATGAAAACTGTTTGTCTGTTACTAAAAGATGTCAATAATGTGCAATATTTAAGAGCATCGTTGTTAATTAGCCCACTCACATTGCTTGCCTAATGCCAAGCATTTTCAGAATGTCATCAAATTGCCAGTAAGAATGGATGACAAGAAATAAATATAAAATAGCATCTCTTTTATTAGAGGTCCCCAGTGCTGCTATTTTTAAAGATCCTTGACCATAGTAACAAATTGAGCTAAATATAAGAGATTGGTAAACCCAAAGGTATTGTGGGGAGTGTCATCTGAAAGCAATACTGCATTAAGTGACTGCAACACCAAGACTCAAAAGAAATTTTGGAAGATCACATGATAAAGATGTGAGATTTTTTTTTCCCCCCTCATTGTTGCTTTGCAGTTTTTGGAAAGTAAATCTTCTTGCCTATATACATTCTACTTATCTGTGAAGTATGAAAGAGATACTAAGAGACTCTTGTATGCCACAGTTTACTTATGTCAAGATGCCATAATCATGGAAAAGTATTGCTGCATAGTTTCTTCTAGGTGAAACTGAGGCACACAGATTAACATTATCACAAGATGTTAATGGTACACTTGACTCTGCAGTCCAAGTCTGTGGCTTTCAGTCCACTTAAGAAACGTATCCTGTCTCAGTGAATTCTTGTACAGCAGTGATACCCACAACAAAAAAGAGGAAGAAGTGTATACTGCAAGGAAAGTATCATCCATATACTTTTACAGCAATTAGCAGATTAGCGAGTAGGGTAGTATGAGTCTGAATTATCTACAGCACAGGGCAAAGATTTTGTATTTTGTCTCATAATAGTTCTTCATACATTCTAGAGCTTTTCTTCTAAAGGATCTCACAGACCTTTTAAAAATGAATACTCTGTTGAATGTTTTCAAAGGTTCCCTTAACTTTAATGGAAACCTACTTAGAAAGCAAAAGCATCTTTAAAATATACTTTAAGACCTAGATGCTCTCAAACAGCAGCAGAACATGAAGTTTAACCTGTGAACTAATCAAAACAGACTGGTTAAAATGTCTCCTAATGTTAAAGTATCTCATGCTGTGGATTTGTCAAAGAACGAGTTAAAGCCAGGCTTTTGTCAAACAGTACAGTGGAATTTATTGATGAAGTTAAATATTTTATTTCAAAAAGAATCTGTTCAAAGCATAGTGCCACCTAACACCATATTAGGACATCAATTTGTATGGCTGGAAGAAAGAATGTGACCTATCCATCATCATTATGTGTCACGGAATCCTGGATTGGAAGTCTTCCATCCAAGCACTGCCAAGATTTAGCTCTAACATGCTTATGAAATGTCAAAGTTACTCTAAAATGGGGGTAGTTTGTGAGTATCTTTTAATTCTTCCCAAAAAAGCTCTCTATTTGAAGTATGGTTTAGTAAAATGATGGTGCAGGGGAAAAAAAATATTTGGCCTTTGTAATGTAAAAACCTGTTCAAGATGTCAGTGGTAGATTTTGTTGGTTGTAGTACTTTGGCACAGACTAGTTTTTGAGGCAGAATTTCTATAAGAAAAGTAAATAGGGTTTGGAAATCTCAGTTAAGTTCTGATTTTATATCCTTGAAACAGATCTCAGATACTTCAGCACTTTAGTTAGCTAATTTATGATGTTGTTGACTTTTAAGTGCTCTTGGCCTGTTCTGAATGATGAACTTGGAAGTCTTTTAGCCACTAAGTAAAAATTTTCTTCTGGAACTGAAAACTTCTTTCCTAGGGGGGGTTTACTGGAATTGGAAGCCAGTTTACTACAGTTTTCCAGACATCCCATCTGTAAAAGAAAGGGAGTTAGAGAAAAACCCATGATGTTGTAAAATACGTTTTTAACAGAACTATCATGCACATCTTCTTATTCTAGAAGTCTAGGGTTTGGCTCATAGAGAAATACAACACTTGTTTTCTATGGTGTTTTTTGTATCAAATTCCTGGTACCTGTTGGAGTGCAAAGGACAAGAAAAATTATATCTGCCACCTACCAGAAGATACATCTAATATGTTTATTCAGAAATAGTTTAAAAGGTCATGTTCTCAGAAGCTAATTCTGATGTCATGTCAACCAGATGAAGTAAGTTTATGTACATATAACAACATTACATGCTCTTGGTTCAGTAGATTCTTTAAAAGATGTGTAAATGAATTGTAATATCTGAACCTTTGTATTCTAGAATGTTGTGGGAAACATCAAATGGCATGTACTCCTAATTATAATTAAAAATCCCCAATCAGAAGTCTGAACAGTAAAATAAGATGGCCAAAACTGTATTAATGAATTTAGATGTTTAATTTCATTTATTTTAATAAAGTTCCTGATAAACCCTCAGCTTCCATTTGTGTTTTTCATAATTGCTCCAAAATAGTCTAGCTAGATGAACAAAGAGATGCTTCTGCTCATTTCACACTGTTATCACCTCCTTTGAGTGTACTTCAGTTGTTTAGCTTGCATTATAGATTTGGTTTGCAGGTTAGGGTAGTTTGGAATCCACACAGCTGAAAAACAAACATGCCTATAGTATTTCATTTGGACAGAGAATGCTGGAAAAAAGAATTAAACTGGTAATAAAAACTGCTAAGAGAGTGGAAGAAACATCGTGAGGAACAAACTATCTTTCACATTTCCTGTGTAAGAAGACAACAAGTACTACTGCAGATTATTTCTTCAGCTATTTAGTGGCCCTAGGGTGTTATGCTTGTGATTTCTTTCAGGGAAGTGTCTTTGGTGACAGTACAGACAGTGGAAGAGTACAAAAGAGATGAACAAAGAGCAGAACAAAAGTCGTTCTTATGAAATACCAGAAGAAAACAGAAGGTTTGCATCTTTCTGCACTCAATATTCAGCTTTTTAGATACCAATCTCCCCCCATATTCAAAATGAGGACATTTTCTGCAGACTTGATATTTTTGTGCCTTTTTTTTTCTTTTTCTATGGAAAGCTTTCTGCTTTTTCTTATTACCCTCAAGATAGAAGATGTAAATACGAAAAGCAACAGTCAAGGGAAGTTGCTGCTAACCTTACTCAACACCCTCATAAGGCAGTAAGAAGGTACAAACTCCTCTTGACTACATTCTCATTATCTAGCCACTGAATCATGATCTACGCAGCCTTTTTGCAGGCTATCTAGATATGTTTTTTGTTTTGTTTTATTTTGTGATTTTTTTCAGTGTTACCTCTCTTGTGCTTATTTGTGCTAATTAAAGATGTTTCTACTGACTTGAGTAGAACATAAAGGCTTGGGTTTATATCCTGAATTAGGTCCCTGCAGGCAGAGGGTGAGTATAGTTCCCAAGGAAGCTAATAAAATTTTGTTATGCTTACTAATTCTGGAAGCCAAAATCTAAATATGAAAATAAGAATGGCTAACACGTACATGTATTATAAATACTGGTCCCATTTATCAGTGCTTTCTATAAACTTGCCATCAGAAAGACCCTTGGCATCTTTGAAGGTAAAACATTACACAGGCCAAGTGTTAATAGCCACACTAAGACAAATTCAGCTTGTAGTTCTATCAGCATAAATACAAAGTTATAGAGTTGCCTTTCAGTAGACCCTGGGAAGGAACAATGCACATCCACTGAGACTTCAAAATAATTCAAATTGTTGTTTTTGTTCTTGAAACATTGAAGTGAATGATGAAAATGAGGAAACGAGTGCTGGCAAAAGGTTTGCAGGAGGCAGTGTGCAGCCATATCCATGCAGTTATTCTTCTTCGCCTCCTTCGCTCATGACCTGCAACGCCCTGAACACTAGTCCTGGATCTTTGTGGAAAAGCAGTTACAAGCCATGCCAAACTGTGTGATGCTTTTGTGTTCCGAATACATGTCCTCCAGGGGCTAGGATGAAACCACCGCATTCATTTGCACTTGAGTAAAAACTACATTGTTTTTGCAGTCATTTGGCATCATGTTCAAAAAATATAAGGTCAAATTCAGCTCTAGTGTTGCAACTCGAATGATTTCAATGGCATTTTGCCCACCTACATCAGAGCTGGATTTGGCCCATCATCTGGATCTACTTAGTGAATACTGTGCTAAATGTTCAATGCCTTGCACAGGGTTTTAGTTATGTGCTTACCATTGAATTAAATGGGAGTTGTATTCTTAGGCTCTTATCCAAGTTATGAGACCATACGACTGTGAAGAAAACTGTATTTTTGTTGAAGTTTGTGCAGCACCAAGCACACTAGAACTTAAATTCTTTTTTAAAAGGCATGTATTAAAATTTTTGCATAGATTTATTTTTCAATGGATATGTGCAATGTTTTGATGATCAAGGGAGTAACACAGTAACTTAGAAGTCTTCAGAAACAGATTCATTACGCACCACCATATGTCCAGCCAGAAGTGGCTTTGGTCATATTTGTTTTTCATAGAAAATTAAGTTTTCAAATACAGGATGTTTTTGCAGAAGCATTTTGTTTTCTAGGAAAAAAAAAAAATCGCCTTGATTTCCTGCAAATCTTCCAGGATTTTGGAAATACTTTCATTTCTGATGATCAAAATGTCTTCCTTTGACAGAAAAACTCTCACTGGTTCTAGCCTACACAAACCAAGTGCTTAACATGTGCTCCTCCAAGATCTTTTTGAAAACAGTATGTCAATGGAGTCTTGGAACAAGATATTTCCTTCCATTTCTAAGAATTTGATTTCTGCAAGCGTGACAGCTTTCTAGAAGATAAATTTGCAAAAATCTTAGTTTTAAGACGGGAATCTACACTTCTTATTTTCCCTTCAGTCTTGGCTGATATAGCTTTAGATTTAATTAAAACCAAAACACACATCTCCTACAAGGACAGACTTAGAGAGTTGGGATTGTTCAGCCTGGCAAAATGAAGGCTCCAGGGAAAACTTATTGCAGCCTACCAGTACCTGAAGGGGGCCTACAGGAAAGCTGGAAAGGGAGTTTTTACAAGGCCTTGTAGTGATAGAATGCAAGGGCTTGTAGTGATAGTATGAGGGACAGTGGCTTCAAAATAGAAGAGGGTAGATTTACATTAGAAATTAGGAAGAAGTTCTTCAATCTGAGGATGGTGAAAAACTTCACTGGTTATCCAGTGAAGTTACGGATGCTGCATCACTGGAAGCATTCAAGACCAGGTTGGGTGGGGCCTTGCACAACCTGGTCTAGTGGAAGGTGACCCTACCGTGGCAGGGGGATTGAAACTAGATGATCTTTAAGGTTCCTTCCAACTCAAACCATTCTATGATTCTATAAAATTAAAACAATGATGTGAAATTACCTAGTTAAGACATTCAGCTTTAGGTTTACCTAGTGGTTGCTTTTGTGTAGTTACAATTTGTCTGTCTTGTCCAGTTCTAAATTAATCATTAGTGTCCACAAATCTTATCTTACTTGTGCTGACGCTTTTTCCTCCCCTGGATGGCAGCTTAATAGCTTACAGGGTATGCAACGAAGTAAAGAATACACAGAGTAGAGAAGGAAGGATGTAGTGAACACGTCAGGGGTGAATTCTGCAGCAATTACACATAGAGAAAACTGCTTAATTGTGGCAAAATGATCTTCTAAGGTCAGTGGGGCAACGTATGGAAAAGACAAACTCTACATGAGAAGGTTTCTCAAATTAAAGTGAACGAAGCAGAAATGCAAGTGCATAAAACTGGCATTGGAAATGAAAATTTTTGCTCTGTGGAGGAGACGGGTACTCCTGAGGGACATATGGTTGAAAATACTGTGGCTGACCAAGAATCATTTAGTCAAAAACCTGATCAAGGACAATGCATTCATTTCAGGTAGTTCTCCCATAATTAACTTTGCAGCACAAGAGCTGTAAAGCTGCTGTGAGTCAGGTCTAGATGTTGCCTTGGAAGAGAGAACTGAAAAAGTAAGAAGCAGCAATTTAACTACAGTTCCCACCATATGCTATTATATTTTCTAAAATAACTGAAAACTTGGGAGATTTTATCTGGGACATTACCAGGACAAGCTTAAACCAGAGTGTGTGGATGACAGAAAGTCATTATGTAGGATTTTATGGTGTATCACCTAAAGTCATAAGAAACTAACTAATGAGCTGATTAGACATCCTTTATAATAATATTTTTTTAAAATATGACAGAAACTGGAGGATATGTGCTGACCATAATCCTTAATGTACAGGTAGTACAAGACAGTTAACAGCTTTCTTGTGTAGCACGCAATGCTTCACCATTATGATATCTGGAGCAAAATATGTAAGATATTTTGTTTCTAGCTATATTTTGTTTCATTAATTTAATTAAAGTGAGGAGAAGTTCACTGTGGAACACTCTTTGGATTCTCTGGTGAGGAGCAAGTGATCTAACCCAAGCTTTTGAGAATGGAAGATGTTCTCAACTACTTAGATTATCTCCACCCTAAAGCTATCCAAATGCATGTTCCCAATTTAGAGTTCACACCTTAACACATAGGAAGAGAAAGCAGGTTTAAAGTAACACCTATGCTCCTACACTTCCAATTACAGAGCTGATGATTAGAAAGGGCTTGGAAATTTCTTCAAGACTGGAAGAAATTAATTGATTTGAAAGTAAAGTTGTATACAGTCTGGGTGAGTGGGCAATACCATTGTTGTAGCAACTAATTGAGTGAATTTTCACAGAGGACCAGCAAAAAGGATCTGAACTGGTGAAGAAAGGATTTTTATGAACTAGATTGTATTTAAACTTCCAAACTGATCCTAGTCACTTGCAGCTTCTGTATGGGAAATAATTTTTATGCAATGTTGAAAGTTTCTGTGGGATTTGTACTTGAATAAATTGAGCTTGATTGGTGCGGAGTTTGGAAGCTGCAAATTAAGTGTATAAAGTCTTGGTGAAGACTCTAAATGCTAGAATATAAAAATAACATTTGTTCTCTTTGCTAGCGTTCTATTATTCATTACTTTCTGAGACCTTACTTCTCAAACTATTGCCTTCTTGTGCCTTAACAAAATGGGACTGATAATAATCAGTCACCTCTAGGTAGCTGTCGTTGCAGTGTTGTTATATGTCTGCCTTCAGCACAGTATTCTAGAATGTAAGGCATGTTGAGCTGGAAGTAAAGACAGTAGAACCCCAAAACAAATGAAAACAATTATGTGCCCATCCAGGAAGCAGAAAATGCTTAGCTCTTGGTTAGGCAATGTAGGCAGTAAAAGAATTCCAAACTTAGTCCCTTTTGGAGAGACTGTAGACCAGTAATTATGAAACTAAACAGTTTATTCTTGTTGAGTCCAAAACCAAGAGCTCATGTTTTTGTGGAAGACCTAGTGAAGAGATTTAAGAAACATCCCAGAGGGATGAAGAGGGAATTTGGAACTATCCTAGCAAGTTTTATGCCTAATAGGAGATAGCTTGTAGAGGAGAAATTGCTCAGGCCTTGAGAGCTCTCCTTGCAGCTGATATATCTGGCTAAAAGCTGCTGATAATCAAAGAATAAGCAGCATTTTCTGGCAGAAATTTAGAAGAAAACTAGCAAAATGTAGTCAGAAGACATGCTGTTTGGATTTCAGGAGTTTGGACAAAAAATCCCAAACGTCTGTAGATAATTTGCTTTGAATAAAAGTGAAAGGTGGTAGTAAATGGGCTGTGATCAGAAGTGTGGGTATCAAAATCTACCAGTTTTTACACTGTCTTTTTTCATAGTATCTCTCTCTCTTTTTTTCTTTTTTATGCTGTTCCGATTGGGTAGAAGGATTAAAATCTGATGTTAGCAGGATGTATATTTATAGTGTCCTAACGAGTAATTTTATTTCAATATGCAACCACTATTGTATGGGTCTGTAACAGTAGAGCAGTTAGAGGTTTCAGGTGTGATTATGTAGATGTATTGATCATCAGGATTCATAAATGTACTAAGAAATAATCTCTGAGGTTACAGCTATATATTGCTAAAGCAGGATAAAACTGTAGCTCTGTCATCACTGATTTGCACTCATCAACTCTTTAAAGTGAACACCAATACTGTTTTGAGCACTGGATTCGTGGAAGCTTATGTATACATTTTTTCAGATATGTTCTTAATATATAAAGCATGACTGGTTGTTTTATATTTCCCCCCAAAATGCATCTAAGAGGGACATGAAAGTGATATTGAAAACAAAAATACCTCATATCATTAACAGACGCGTTCATATCAGTACTGTAGTATATGTGCTCAGTTTTATTGAGATAGTGGTGTGTAACTAATAGTACAAGCCTGCATATTATTATTTGAGGTAAAGGAGTAGTTAAAGCATATATTCTGATAAGTCCAGTAATTGATTCATAGCTTCAAGAATTCAGAATATGTTGCTAATACATATGCTAATACCTAAGTTTTGAAAATGTAAGTACAGTTCTTTTCCTAAGTAAGTCTCCTACCTACTTTTATGTCTTATAAGTAAATATATTGTTGTTTTATTTTTTTCTAGCCTGAAATGGAATTAGATTTTTTCTTCCCATCATGGCAGGAACACAGAGAAAGTCCCATTCCTTTCTGTGATGAGTGATTTCAAAGCTAGATACATTGACATTTCTTAAAATTGCTTTCTCTGTTCCAAAGCGACTTAATTTACAGCTTTCTATATTTACAGTGTTTCATAAAAAGAAATTTTGTTTGGCTTTGTTCAATAAAAGCTGAACAGCTTGAAGCGAGGTATCTCCAAAATGACAAGAACATTGTGCAAATACTTCAGAAAATCAAATAAAATAATCATAATCA
>VWZK01017253.1:0-72821 GCA_013396935.1 Baryphthengus martii
GGGGGTGTCATGGGGCGCACTGGCCGCTGGCCGGCCCCTTCTCTCGGGGGGCGGGATAGAGCTGAGATGACAGAGCCGGGAGTGGCTGTCCGGGGCCTGGTTCTGGGGGGGTCGCAGTCGGGCCGACAGGGAGGAGAGCGCGGTGCAGGGGGGGGCAGGAGGAGCGGGGGGCGTCGGGAGCCCGCTGTCCGCGAGGTCCGGAGAGGCGAGGGGCTACTGAGGCCGGTGGGTAGGCGAGTGCGTGTAGCTGCAGTCCTGCTGCACAGGGAAAGCCGTAGCCCAGCGCTGTGCCCGTCCTGGGCATCTGAGCTCGTGAGTTAACTCATTGCTGGGAACAGCGTCCCGGCCCCTGGCGCTCTGCAGTGCACAGAAGCGTGTATAAGGTGCTCCCTCCTCTGGGGGATAAGAGTTTCCCTCGGAAGATGTCAGGAAAACTTTGAAGTGCTTTAGAGATTCATTTGTGAACAGGGCGTTTATATCGTGCCTCTTTTTCATTTCTAAAAGCCTAACTCTTCTAAGGAGTCCAACATGGAAGAGTTTAAAGATGCAAGTCCCCCTGAAAAATTACTTGATCACTTAAAGATTTCTGATCAGGAGTCTTCAGAGACTGGCCCCAAAGACGCACTGAATCCCCAAACCACTGAAAGTGGATATACACCATCTTCAGCCAAAGAGCCTGCAGCAGCAGATGAATATTTCCATGACTGTTGTGACTCCTTTGAGACAAAAGAACCTGTGCTGGATGATGAAGGGAATTTACAGAATGATGAGAGTAGCTCAAAGAAGCAGACAGAACTAGATGAAGAATACCTACTAGAACTAGAAAAAAACATGCCAGAGGAAGAAAAGCAGGTAATCCAAAGTACCAATGTTGGATATAAAAAGATACATCTTCAGTGTCATGTTTCTGAATTGTCTGTGACTGGCATGAAAATTGACCTTTAAGACTCTGTTACTTGTCAGGTTTTACTGCTCTTAATTTCTTCTTTAGGTAACAAATAATTTTAATTTTTTTTAAGCTTTCCTTGCTGTTCTTAATCACCACATTCTGCTGCAGATTTTTGTCTACTTCCACCAGTGTGTGACGTTACCATGACTCAGAGAGATTAGAAGAAACAAAAATCTCCCTGTTTCATGTTGTTTAGTTTGTGTGCATTTATTGGTTTTGCCTGATTAGCTGCAAGGTGCTTTTCCAAAACTCACAGCAGGTTTCAGGGTAGTTTTCATATCTGAAAGGCTAGTTTATGTAATAGAACTAATTGGGATTAGATTTGAAAATATCCCTGTAGGTTACTTAAGATTTAATCAAACAAAACACACTAATGCAGGGTCTTGTTTTCTTGCAGTGTGGCTACATTTGACAAAATGTTTGGGTAACAAACTGGATAATGTTGTGGGAAGTAATGAAATAGCTCTTAAAGGAAGTTCAGCCTTGTTTACTTCCCTGTAAGTGTGTGAATGACTTTTTTTTGACCCTCAGTCAGTAGTGTCAGTTGACAGTAGTTTTCAGAATTCTAGGCTATTATGATAATCGAGTAGTTAGACAAAAAAAGATAGAACTTTTTTTTCCTAACTTCAAGAAAACTTTTAAAATCACTTTTAGGATTAGACTGATCCCTTGAGTAATGTGGTGAATTTCTGCTGGTACTTTTGTTCTCATAGGAAAAGGTGAAGGCTTTCTACTGATTTATGGATTACTGTTTTTTTCCTAATTTTTTTTTCAACTTTAGTTTGCAAATAGTGGGGAAGTAAAAATATTAAACTAAATTCTGTGTCCCAACATACAACTCTTTTACAAATTATCTCTTTTTTGTTTGTTGTTTCAAAGAACTGGTCCAGCCTCTTAAAATCCAATTGAATTATCAAAACAAGCAATTACTTGTACTGAAAATTGCAATAGTGGTGAGAAGTGCTACTGTATTTGGCAGTTGGGGAAAAAGACAGAATTCTGGCTTATTGCAACTTCTGTGAAGGGAAGGCTTCAGCAGACTTTATTTTTTTTTTTCTGGAGGTGTGAATTATCTTATTGTAATAAAGGAAATGGAGTCCTTACCAGAAGGGTAGCTGCACGCTTTGGATCATCGGTAATACTGAAAAACTGATTATGATGAGGAAGGAGAGAGTGGAGTAAGGAATGGCAGCTGACAGGAGAGGCTGGCAGCATCTTGGGAAAGCAGTACTTCCTGGAGGCAGATAGCATACTGTAGAATTGTATAGTTTTTATTCTGGAAACTCCCAAATCACCAGGAGCATCACTTTTACTACTGTAAAAATTACTACTGTAATGAATAAGTACTAATAAAGTGGGGCATTTGATGAAAAAGAAATCAGTGGTGATATCAAGGTAATTTTTTTTGAAGTCCTTAAAATATTATGAATATTTCAGTGGATTTATGGGGAGTTAATACTCTTTGATGCAGACAAACAGATCTTTTCTAAATCATCTGACTTGGTAAAGCTGGACCATGCTTTCTTAACTGTTAGCCAGCCTAGTCTGTGTTGTATAAGTAAATAAATGCTGGCTATACATGACCCAAAAAAGTTGGAAAGAGGGAGGGACTTGGCAGTAACTCCACTATGCCACGGTCTTACTGTCAGCTACTGTAAATAGAGAATGAGGGGCAGAAATATGCAGAGCTAAGACACCAGAGGCAACCAAACAGCTAAATTTTTTGTTACAAACCGGTATGCAGAGATTTAATCAAGTTGTGGCTCAAATAGCTCCCTTGCTGGTAGGGTGGGATTTCTGATCAAAATAGATCAGTGAAGGCAAAAAGGTAGTTTTTCATCTGTAGTACAGATTGTTACGTTAATGTGGAATTCTTTGGGGTGGAAACGCAATATGGGACTAGTGGAGAAGGGGAATGTGGAATATAATTTCATTGAATTAGAAATGAAAGTAAATGTTACACTTTGCTGCTTCTTGGCCTTGTGGAAATCACTTCATCTCTCTGTTTCTCAGTTTTGATTTCTGTAAAATGGGCGTAATGATGCTTGCCGGTTGTAATACTTTGAGATCTAATAATGAATTTTGTAGTATTTTGAGATCTAATAATGAATAATGGGGAGGGGGAGAATTTCAAGAGGTTCTCTGGTGCATCGTTTTCCCTGAGCAGTCCAAGCCCCTGCTCCAAGTTAGATTAAATAAATCAGGCTGCCCAGAGCCACACAAACATCTCAGAGCCTGGAGACTGTGCAGCCTCTCTGGGCCCCTGTTCTAGTGGTTAACTGTCCTCGTGTTGGAAACATTTTTCCTTGGATGTAATCAGAGTTTGCTGTGTTGCAACTTGTGACCACTGGCCCTTCTTCTGCACACCTGCAGGACAAGTCCATCTCTACTTTCTCCAGCAATGAAGTCTCCCCTGAGTCATCTTTTCCTGAGGCTGAACACAGTTCTCCTAGGCTGTCTGCTTAGGTTGTGGTCTCCAGTGTCCTGACCATCCCAGGGCCCTTGTGCTGGACCTCCCTCTGGAAAGTCAATGGTTTTTTTTCTTCTTTTTATTTTTTTCATATGGCAGGAACACCAAAACTGGGGATTCTCCAGATGCATTCTCTCAGGTGCTGAACAGAGGGCAATAATCACTTTCCTTGATGTACTCGCTACACAGAAAAAAACATCACTTTGGTCTTTTCCAGTTTAGGGTAAACAGTCCTTTTTTTCTACTTGTATTTGTTGCATGTACAACAAGGAGCATTGTCACTATGAGTCACAATGAGGGTTCTGCAGCAGCCTATAATTTGGAGGCAGCTTGAGAGTTTCATAGACAAAATGCTAAAAACTCTGGGGGGAATTGTGTCATAGAATTAAACTCTAGAAAGAGCAGCAGGCCTGGAAATTGAGTGTCTTACTTTTCATGCAGCTCTTGTTTCTGCTGTATTGTTAGGTAATCATTTAATTTTACACCTCAATTTTTTTCCTTCTGTATAATGAGCAAAAGAATCATGAAGACTTGCGTTCAGCTTTGTGGAGCTGCATTGAAAGGTGGAGTGGGAATACAAAGTAGTAACTGTTTGAAGCCAGAAAGTTTTCTGTAGAGAAAGTAGTGAGACAGCTGCAGGTCTCATCTTTCTGCAGGTTCATTTCCAGTGGTATTGAGCAATTGTGCCCTTCAGCTTGATTTATGATTATACCAAATGAAATGGAGAAATTCCATCTTTTAATATCACCATAACTGTTAGATGGGCAATTTTTATACTGTGAACTTTGTTTATGTTCCATAGAGAGTCTTCTGAGTGGATTATGTAAGTAGTCATTTAAATATAGCTATTTCTTTTCTCTTAACAAAATATTGTTGGTATAGCTTACAAGCAGAATTTGAGAAATCCAGAAACTGGAGAGGAATTAGAAGATTACAGCAGTTGTTATAGCTATTGAAGTAGCCCATTTGTGTGTTCTTGCCCTGCATCACCTTATACCCTCTGTGTAGTAAAACCATGGGGATGAGTCATTCCTGAATTGCCAGTCCAACTTTCCTCCTAGTACTTGGAATTGATGGCTACAAATTTTATTTCATTTTCATTTTTGAAAGGCAAATGTTCTGTATATTTTGATTATGAAAAGACTCTGTTAAATGATCAGCTTTTTTAAAAAAATACTGCCATTACAGCCTGAAAACAGCTGCTGTACATCCACTTATTCAGAGTTTTTCAAACATTTTAAGCTGCCTTCCAGTTACTCAAAAGGTCATTTTTGAGAAGGGCACCATGATTGATTTTTCTTTTTTAAAAATTTTTTGTTGTTGCAGCTGGAGAAAATGAGGCAGAAATATTCAGACCTTGTTTATTTGCCTGTTTTGGTTGTGAGCAGACACTCAGCAGCAGTGCTGTGTTTGCTACTTAGGCAGTCCTTGGTCAGTTATTCTCAGCCCCCTGCTGCCTCCTTCCTTATGCAGGCACACATCTCCTCTCCATCTGAATGTGCAGCCGACCAGTTACGGGGAATGATTCAGGTGAAAAATAATGCTGTATTTTTAGATCAAGGGCGGTGCGGGTAAAAGTAGACATCAAATGGCAGCCTGGTGATGACATACAGGAGTAGATGGATTTTCTTCAATTAAACTGCTTGCCTAAAGAAGAAAAAATTGCTATCAGCTGTGGTTGCTGCACTAACCATGATCTGTGTACCTATGTCATAAGCAGAGCTGGATGGTAGTCCTGCTTAAATCAAACCTATGGAGCCACACCTTAATAGTCGTGGGTTGCTGTTTTCAAACTAAGCCCATCGTTATGTTTTGGTGGCTGTAATAAATGAGTTCTCTTGAGCAATGTCCTTCAATAACTAGGCTTTAGAAAAGAAAATTTTAAATTTATTCTGCAGATGCAAAGGCAGATTCTAGTCCCTTCCCTGTGTATTGATGCGTATCCTATGTGCACACTTTCAAGGTAGCAGCTCTGAGTAGAAGTTCTCACCCATGCAGAAGCTGCTGCAGACATCAAAGTGAAGGAGCAAGTGGGTGTCTGTTTTCTCTAAATTATAGTTCAAGAGCCACATACAGTGAGATTTCTATTTAAGCAAGAGGAATTACTTTCAGGGAAACACTGCCAGTACCATAAGAAGTCTTCTCTGCAAATGAAGAACTTGAAGGCCTATTAAGACACAAACCCGCAAGAAGTATTCTTAAAAACAGTTGTATCATAGAGCCTGGTTACTTGCCTGGACTTGCAACTCTCAGCTTTTTAAGAATTAACAAAGCCTTAAACAAAATTCACTTTTATAAGATTTACTTGTTTCAAAAGCATGCCGATTGCTGCCTCAGCAGAGGCACTGAGCAGTAATTGCTTTTGATGCATTGCAAACAGATTTTTCTGGTTAGTTGTCATTGACAGTGATGGCTTTGACGTGGGTCTAGTCTGCAGAATTAATCAGAAGACACCCAACAGCTGTTACAGGGTAATTGTTTCAGTCTGACCGAGTCCTCTTCTGGAGAGACCCATTAATTACGAGTTTATCCAACAGCAAGATTCTGAATCCCTCATGCTCTTCCATCGTGACAGGTGTTGGGCCTTGTCTGGCAAAGACTTAAGCACCTAGCTTAGTAAGCTCTTCATGTAGATATAGAATAATTTTCTAGCTGCTACAAGACTCTGGAATAAATATCTAATATTCCTCAGTAGTAGTTTCCTTCTTTAGGCTGTGACGTGTGTATTAGAGCTATAGCTGGGTGTAATCATGCTCAACTTCTGACACTAGGAAATATGTCAGTAAGACAAGGAACGCAGCTCTAGTAGTCGAGATTCTTGGTTATTATCTTGCTAGTAACTCTTAAAGAGTCAAGTGAAACTGATCATTGAGAAATAGTATTTTTGAGTTATACCTGAGATTTTTTCAGATTGGGGCAAAACAGTAAAACTTCTTTTTTTTTATTCTTTTTCCATTTTCTCCAGAAGCTCTAGGATGTGCTACAGAACATTGTCTTAATCAAGAAATTTCTTTAAACTACTTCCCTCCTCACTCTTTCTTCCCCGTGCTTCAGGTCGATCCCATTGTTCTTTCATAAACTACAGCTTCTGTATAGAATTTGCTTTTCGAGGAGTTGAAGAACTGATCTGGAATTTCTTCTGAGATGGCTTCTCAAGTGTGGTCATTTGTTTCAGCATTTGGTATTTTCCTGGTTCTATCTGTCCAATACAGCACAGTAACCTCTCCTCTGTCAAATTTGCTATATTTGGAAAAGAAAAGCCAAGGTACAAAACAGAAGATGGGATGCAGTGAAGCAAATCATATTTTTGAGCAGTCCTTAGGTGTTGATCACGTAGAAATAGTCTCAAAACTGCTTGCAAGAAGAATTACGTGGTTGGACCAAAAAAACCCAGACTATTAATACATAAAACAATCCAGCTGACTGCACAGCAGTAACACTTATTATGTAAATTGCTGACAAGTACCAATAAGAAATATATCTTTTGTTAACAATTCTCATCAGCATTCAAAATTATTTTGTATAGAAATAAAACTTGCAAGACGATTAGGTTTTGGAGGCATCACAATGCAATCTTGGGATATATAATAAAAGGTGATGCCCTTATTCAGGTGACCTACTTTAACAACCTGAATCCTGTGTACAGCACCAATGCTAAATATGCTATCGATTTGGTCGAGCTGGAGGAAAAGATAGATTGCTAGGCTAAAAATACCCTGTCTTATGTCTTGCAAAATAGAACAAAACATCCCATTACATAAAATCATAGAATTGTATACGTTTTCTGAGTTAATCAAAGCTTGAGGAAGTACATTTGAGAAGTGTATCTGTATCTGCTAGAGTAATTAATTCCCAGTCCTGGTGAGAAGAATGGGGATAAAATCTGGAGTCATAATCTCCCTGTGTGTTTTTATAGTTATTTAAGTTTTTAAACAAATATTAAAAAAAGTCTTTTGCTGGATGGCAATTTAATGTAAAGCCTGAAAAAGTGTACCTTCATCTTTCTTTCAGTGCTGTTATCTGATTTTAGTCTTGCGTTCATTTTTGCATTTCTCGGAAAGTTGCCGATGCCGTCAAACTGTAGACCTTTTGGATTTGTGGTGGTGACGGATTAAGGGGTCAGCTCCACTTGCCTCTGAAACAGGAAGGACTGAATGGCATGTATTGTCACTCGGGAATAGTCAGTCACAGTCAGCCCGATAGATTAACTTCAACTGACTTTCAAGGATGGATGTGCCGGACTGTCTCTGGAAGTGCTGCTGACACTTTCGGGAAAAGGTTGTGATTTGGCAGGAGAAAGACCAAGGCGCCTTTACCGTGGAGTTACAGTGAATGAGCAGAGATCGGCCAGAGTCTGGCAATGCCTGTTGCGCCGCCTCTTGGGTGAGTGGAGAGGGCAGATGGAGCACATTTTTCAAGTGGCAACTCTAGCAAGATTTGCAAAAGGAATGTTATGAGTGACTACAACCTTAAATTGAAATGCAAATCCTTGAATGGGTGATACAGCAATAGCTTCACAGAACTGCAGGGGGAAGCAGATGACTACTAATAGATGGCTTGGAAACAGTTTGTATTTGAAGCTGGAAACTGTATTCCTGAGCCGTTTAAATTCCTTGCCTCTGTGCACCCTTTGAACTCCAGTAATTTTAAATTGACTGCTACTTGGTGACCTTACAAAAGGGTACAGGAGATGCAGATGTGCATTGTCACACTGTATAAATAGCCTGACAGAGAAGAGAGTACGTATTTGCTGCTCTTGACAAAACTGGAGCCAAGAACAGTTCTCTAGCAAAGTTAAATCAATTGATCAAATAAAATGCCTAGGAACAGCCAGAGGAAGCATAGCTGGAAGCCTTACAAACTGAGGGTGCTCGTCCTTCAGCTCTCACCACCTATATTTAAGGATTTCACTTCTAGCACTTTTTTTATATTGGTTACTTCCAAAACAAAGAGTGGAAACGTGTCGGTTGCTTTCTTCCCTAGTAGTAGAATAATGCTTTAATGTTTTTATTTTTAACCCTGAGGTTTTTTGGCAGAGTAGCTGAGATCTAGGGCCTGCATTTGATGGCCTTTCTTTGGAAACGTTGTACTTCATTGTCAGAAGGCCAAGCTGTCTTTTCTCATTACTTCAGATCAGGCCTTCATCTTCAGTACCTCTTGCTTGCCAGGCAGGTTTGTGTTATGATACGAATTTCTTCGGAATATGGACAATTGTAATTCAGTATCCAAATCTGTAAACATTTCTGATCAGATCCTTTAAGAATCGTATTACTAATTAAATGTAGCTATTTCTTCTGGACTTCACAAAATTATTTTTTACTTTGTACATCAAAAACTAATGCCTGCCACTTGGAATTTGTCATCTTTGTGTTAATAAAATTTGCAAAAAATGAACCTTAATATTTTGCTGACTTTGAATAACAGAAAATCATAATGGGGTGTAAATTGAGGAAGTTGTGACTGACCTCAATGTCATATATGAGCAGCCTCAGGGAGCGCAGCGGGTCAAGATATCTTTTCCTTAGGCAGAGCATTCTAGGAGTTCGGTCTGACCTACTTCCCTCGCTGAGGAAGGGGAAGCCTGCCCTGCAGCTACTTAAATCTTTTTCTGAAAAATGAGTGGGTAGGGACACTGAAATGACATTGTGCAAAATTTGTCCCAAGGACAAGTCACTTGCAATTTTTTCAGTCTAGGCTGATATGATCACAGTAAACTGATGACCAGTCAATTTGCTGTTGTCCATTGAAGCTGGAAATTTAGCATACTGAGTGAACGAACAGGTTATGTCTTCTAACAGCGGATTTTGTTTTTTTCTTTGGTTTACCCCGAATTTAAATAGAAGACAGATTCTAAGAGCATCATTGGAGCAGTCCTTTCAGTTTAAATGTAAATTTATCCAAAATAGTTGACACTCTGCTGCTTTTCTGTCAAAGAAATGCATACGTGGTGGAATAAATTATGTATTACATAGTGTGCTTTAGAGGGCAGTGTGTTTAGGACATGTCGTGCTAAAATGTATGCCATTGCATTTTGTGGAAAAGCCAGAGGAATTTGCTTTTAGGACAGTCTACTACTTTGTATCACTTAGAGTTCATACTTCTAGTGCAGATCCAGAATGATGCATGAAGTACCCTATAGATTTTACCTTTCTGAAAAAACGCTATAAAAACTTGCACAGTTTGGTATTTTAAGGGACAGCCTGAAACCTGTAATACAGGGGTGTCTTGAAAATGTTGGTGAAGCTGTAACAGAAATACCGGTTGTGAACCAGGACTGCATTGCTTGCGTTGCTGCTTTCCAGGGAGCTGAGTAAGCTGCAGAACCATATACGGTGTTCTTAACTATGCTGCTGGCTTCTGAAAGATGCTTCGACAACACCTTTTCTGGGCAAACAGGCAGAAGTGGCCGCAAGACTGTCCCTGACATTTGTGTGTCTGTAGCAGTGCTGTGGTTAACAGTCCTCTGTCCTCCAAGCTTGTGCAGTCTGATTTGCAGACAAGAGAACATACCAAGGCCCAGGCTTTTGGCAGAGGAGAATTGTATGAATCATCAGCTTCTCAGTGTGGCACTCCTTAAACTCTTCAGTTGCTCAGAACTTTCATCTGTCCACGTTTCTCCCAGCAGCATGGCCGTACAGCCACTTCGGTCTCTCTTCTGTACTGTTGAGACTCTATCCCTCAATCCTCTTGGCTACCTGAGAAGGAATCCCACAACTGAAGAATTTTTATTTTTGTTCCTTTTACTCTTTTTTTTTTTTTTCCCTATTCTCCAGAATATTTTTAAAATATTTAACATTCTCCTGAATATTTGTTCTCCTGAAGCCTTCTTGCTGCAAATCATTTTTTATGTTAGTATTTAATACTTAACTGGGGTTAGCACGTAATACTTTGTGATAACTTTAACAAAGCGAAACAAAATAATGATGATAGAATTAAAGCTTTTCATCCAGTATTCCTAGATTTTAGGGTTACTGCATCAGGAGTACTGTGACCTTGCTGTAGATCTTGTTTTATAGGAGAAATTCTTTTGTTATTGTAGAGTTGTAGCTCTACCTTATGCAACAGTGAATCAGTTAATGGCACTTAAAGGCCAGTGCTAAATAGGTCATGAGCAATGAAGGCAGCAGAGCCAGTGTTTAAAGCATTTCTTTTCTCCAGTGAGGATTATCTATGTAGATCTTTCATGTTTTCCAGTAGGATCATCATCTCCAAACCTGTTCTGTGCTGAAACGTGGCGCTTTGTTCACTGGTATGAAAATGACTTTTGCTGTCTAACTTTCACTCTATACATTCAAGATGTTTAAAAAGTTCCTTTATATGGAGGCTCAGCAGTGCGTGTGGCAGTGACCTTGCTGGAGCTGTTCAGTGTGGCATTTTGACAGTTTGGGTACAGCTTTCAAAGGCAGTTACGTACTCCCTGTGCTGAACAGCAGAATCCTGCAGTTATACAAACAATTTGTGCTTTTATTACAGTTTATGTCTATTTAAGTGCCTACATTTGTTTGTATGTTTATCTTTAGAAAGCACCGACTGGCTTGTGTACGTTTGTGCCGGTGACATTGTGGAAGGACTTGCGTAGGTTTGTCAGTTCACCGTGGAGGAAAGCCACTTTCTAAATGGTGGTGCATGTTTTGTCTGACATGTTTTCTTGGTTGGTTGTTTTTTAAATGTAAGGAGCAATCAGTATTAGAAAACCTATTTAAGAGGTGATAGGAAAAAGCCTAGTGATCCAGACGTGTATTGAAAGGGTCAGATGATATTTTACTGTGTAATTTTGTGTGTCACAACTGAATGCCATTCCCCTGAGCCTAGTTTTCAGAGCATTGTGATCTGTTATTACTAAAACGGTGACAATGGTCAAGTGAATTACTTTCCAAAACCAGTAAAAGGAAGAGGAGAGAGCCTCTGATTTTGTATTGTTTGTCAGCTACTTGGCATAGCTGTGAGATGGTGCAGCGCTCCACAGAGTACTATATTTAGCTGTTTCCAAGGAGATGTTCTGTGCGATATTGATAATTGCATTAATCCTTGATTTACACTATCTGCAGGAAAGGAAACTGCTCCTTTTCCTGGTGTTGGCTTTTTAATTGCTCAATGATCTGTAACTTACAGACACCTTGATTTAAGTCCTTCGTGTATGCACGGCTGCTGGGGGCAAAATCAGTGGTCAAATGATCATTTTTCTACCATGCAAATGATTTGTGAACATGAACGTTGCGTCTTCATGTTACTGTCTGTCTTCTGTGGCTTTGTTTTCACTCGTGTGAGGTGTGTCTGCAAGAGAAAGACTTCCCTTGTAAATAGGTTGCAGAGATGGCTTGGCGACATCCTGTGTTTTCTGTGTCAAAGGCTAAGAGCATTCATGTCAACTTCACTTGTGCCAAGAGTACTATTAAGATATTCATGGTTGAAAACACAACTCTGCTCAGCATGTGCAATTTTTCACTGTATAACAGAACAATCTTCTTGTCTCTGGGTCTAATGGTTTAGTCACTCTGCATAAGAAATCTTTCAGGGCAGTATTATCCATGGTCCTGTTTCTAATGCAGGCAGCTCAACGTGCTTTGTATGTCTCTGAATGTAACTATGAATTTCCGCGGTGGAATTATTTCAAGCAAGATTTTTGAGACTTTACATCTAAAATATGTTCTACATAGTTGACCTGCATTGATTGAATTAAATGGAGTTGGAAAGGAGAAGCAAACATCCAGCTAAAAAGCTAATGTATTAGTTTAAATCATGTAATTCACTGTGAATGCTCTTTCTGCATACTGTTGTCCATCAACTGGAGCTTTTTAATGGCCTTCTTGTTATAATCCAGTGTTTCATGGATATATAAAGTATATCATGTCACAGTGACTACAAGCAAGCGATCTTGCTACTAGTTAAAATTCTTCAGGTTATGTTTTATTCTGATGTCCATTCATACTTTATTTGGAACTGCAGCTGACCTACTTGTTCATTTCAATTAAATATTTTGAGACATTGTCTTTTCTTTTGTAGAAAAGAAGGAAGGAGAGCACAACACTGAAGGAGAAAGGAAATGAGCAGTTCAAGAAAGGAGGTGCGTTGAGAATCTTCTTAACACCATATGGATGTTAGAGAACCTTAAATTAGTACTTAGCCATCACGGTGATGTTGCGGAAAACCCATAGGAAGGTTTCACACCTACCATTTTGCAAATTGTTCATCTATATCATCCAGCTCTAGAGAAAAGAAAGAGATAGCAGACCTCCTTAAGAGTTATGTTTAAATCGCAAAGACTTGGATTCCTAAAGCCAAGTCTTTAAATCCAAGGACGCAACAGAGAACTGCTGTCTCCTGAGTGCTGTGGTTTCTTTTACTTATCAAAAAAGGCTTCCACTAGGCTCTGAGTTTTGCTAGTGCATCTGCTTAGAATTGATGCAGGACTCAGTGGCTCAGCAGCTCTCTCATACCACTGTACATTTGCATGTTTCTCTTTATCCCCTGACTCTGTTACACATTTTATGTATGTGTGTGTGTATGCATATATACAGCCACAGACATTGATGTATACACACACACACACACACGTACGTCTGGATGTACCTATAGATGTATATCCATGTGTGTACAGAGAAGTACACGCTTGTGTATGTGTGTATATATAGACAGTACACACAAGTATTAAAAAAACTAATCTAGGTGCATGCAAATTTCTAGCTTGTGCCAAAACTGGCCATGTTCTGAACATAGTTAATACATAACAGCAAGGTCAAGGTCAGTAATAAATAACTGTACCAATTAAAAAGCATAGAGAGAAATTATTTTGACTCCTACCTTTCATTTAATGTTTAGCGGCTAGAGGATTCACAAAGAAACTAGGAAATGCAGATTCATAGCTTCCTCAGTCAGCAGGGATACAAACAAGTAATATTCCCTTCCCAGAAGCATACCCTGATAACCAGACAGTGGCCTTCCTGTTGGCAGTCTCGTATTATATGCTAAGAGAGCAAGATCCCTGGGGAATGATTGACCAGTTTAGGCCATAGTCAGAGCAGACAGAAGGGAACTGCTCGGCCCATGAAAGCACCAAGCTTGTGATGCTGGCTGAATCATCTTGTGAAGTCTCATCCATAGCCTCTTGCTGACAAATTCTTCAGCAGATCTGTTGAGCGTGCCTGTGCCTGTGCCTGCCAGAGTGGTTACTAATCGCAAATACACAACCCTGTAAGCACCTGGATGGTCACCAGCTATTGTGCACAGAAAGAATCCCTCTGTTTTGAAGGCCAGTGCACTTGTCAGCTGGCAGGAGGGCAATGTTCAGAGCCAGCATAGGGCCTTTTCGCTCTTGACTCTACCTTTATTAGAAAATGAATAACTTGATAATCCCATGTGGTTTACCACTGGTCCTTGCTTTAGACCAGACTTGATGACGGATGACCTTCGGGTGATAAAGGGTTTGTGGTGACTGACCTTTGATGTGGCAAATAAAATATCTCTGTAGCTGCTGTGAACAGATACCAGGTCAGTGATGTGTTTCAGCACATGCTTCCTTTCAAATCAAGGATACACTTAAATCTAAAGAGATTCTACCTTCAAATAGAACGAAACAGTTGTCGGGATGGGAATTACATGCACATCATGCTGCGCTTGTTACATCAAATTTCGGACTATATTTCTGCTTTTACAAGGGTGTTGATTTTAAAATAGTTAATTGTCATTGATCTACATGCTACTTCGTAATGCACTTTGTCTGAGAGCAGCTACCAAGTCTGGTTTAATATTGCATCACATATTGAGAAATGTTTCCAAAGAAATCTTAGCCATGTGGTTTACTGACTGTGCTGGTACTTGAAATAAATGATCTATTTGGGTTTTTTTTGCTATTCCATCTGCAGACTACGGAGAGGCAGAAGACTCTTACACAAAGGCTCTACAGATTTGCCCAGCGTGCTTCCAAAAAGATAGGGCTGTTTTATTTTCAAACAGAGCTGCCGCGAAAATGAAACAGGTGAATATTCTCTTTACTTCATAAAACACCATGTATTGATTGTATGACAAATGCAATAATGAAGTCATTAGGGGTGCATAAGGGAGGGCAAAGGAATAAAGTTGTGGCAGGTTTTGTGACTTGCTCAGTCTGTCACGGTCCCAGTCGAAGCGCTTGGTTTTAGTGGGGATGAATACAAACCTGAAAGTTGCAGTTGGAACAGCTGTTCAAAGTTGCTCTGCTGCATTACGTTGAAAACACTGATTTGTCTTTCATTCTCTCTCTTTTAATGAAAGTTCATGTGGAACAGATGTCTTTAAATGTGTTTAGTGTATGCAGACCATGTATTAGATTGATTGGAATTGTAGCTAGTTACTGTTTTTTTCTAAACGCCTGGATCGTCATATACTTGTCTTCATTTAATTGGCTCAGATGGTTTGAGGCATAAGCAGGACTTCCTAACCATGGCTTTCTAAATAGAGTTACTCTGCTTCCTCCACAGTTGCTCTATAGTAGGACAGATCTACGTAGCAGGACGTGGTCTGGATAGAACGGCTGTGACTTTCTTCATATGTTTTCTATTCTTTGACCAAGGACAGGTGCCCAGATGTTACCAGAATCAGCAATGTTTAGGTAGCACGGAATGCACAGAACATTTTCTGTTCAGACAGACCCTCTGACTTCTTTAGAAAGAGGAAATAGTAAGAATTCAGGAGAAATTACTCCCTATTTTTGCCTTTGTTTTTAAGGTTGCACTATTAGAGAAGAATAGCACAGTAACTCCTGTCCTCAGTTTACCGCCTGCAAAGGGAACTTTCTTGCAGTTTTCCTTCAGTATTGAGATAGATGCAGCTCTGTTTAGAAGTGTACCTTGCAGTCATATTTAGGCATAAATACAGTCTTACTCAGCATAAAGTATTCTTGTTCGGCTAGAATTATCTAACTTACTGTTGGGATACTGAATTGTTTGAGCAAATGAGGAAAAATGGAGTAAAATCTGTAATAACAGATGTTGGAACATTTCAAATATGAAAGCTGTAAACTGAAAAACCTGTTCATAGTCCAGATGTTAACTATTCATATCAGTGGGAAACTAATCCAAAAGTCCCCAAAAGAGCCCAAGATGATGAGAGAACTGTCCATAAACTAGTGTATCTCACCAGTACAGATGAGAGGAACCTGACAGACCAATACATTACTCTGAAAATAGGTTCATGTTATTAATAAGTACCCTGTTAAGTTTGTTCTTCCATACCTGCTCACCCATTTGTTTTGCACTACAATAAAAGCTTGTAAGGTGTTCTTTTCTGAGACAGCTTCTGTTTCATGGAGGACAAAATAGTTCCTTGGATGTAGAAAGTGACTACCACTTAGATCAACAATATAAGCACAGAACAGCCTGACTTTGGGGGGTTTTTTTAATGCCCTTTTAGTTTGGGTGAGAATAGAATCTCTGTCTCAGCTCTTTTGCTTTTTTTCTTGTTTCATTGTAAGCAGATTCCCTGGCTCTTGTCTTCTACTCATGGTTGTCTGGGTGCACTAAAATCTTGTCCCTAGCACTTCTGGAAGTCCATGTGTTGTCCCTTGTAGAGAAAGCTGCGATAGCGCTGAAGGCAGCAGCTGCTTTCCAAATGTCTTAGCGCGTACAAACAAGAATTTATCTGGAGCTCTTGGGAAGGGTCTATTCCAACCCCTTGATTAATCGACAGAGGTAGAAAAGCTGTATCTCGGTTAAGCCAAGGCCTGCAGATGTGACTCGGGCTGTTGACAGTAGCACTGCCGGCTGCTGGGCGCAGACCGAACCGTGGGGCAGCCGTGCCGTGTGAACACCAGCAGCCTTCACCCAGAGGAAGCTAGTCACTGGTAAGGAGCTTTACATCAGAAACACCAGTATGAAAAGCCTTGACTACGTGACTGTCCCAGTTCCTTGGAGTGCCAGACAAACCTTTTCATGTGCAATTGTAAATAATCTGTTTCCCAGCAAGTTTGGCTTAAATACAACAAAACTATTTTGTGTTCTAGGAGAAGACAGAAGCTGCCCTAAGTGACTGCAGCAAAGGTATGGACTTTTTTCCTATGTGCTGCTCTTGTGTCAGATCTTTCATGCATAAATGATGCCATTTAGTGTCTTAATGCAGATCTGTAATTTTGAGCATAAGGGTGTTTAAAGAATTTGAAGAAAAGTTGTGATGGAAGACACCTTAATCTACAATTATTTATATTATCTTTTTTTGCAAAATGTCTATGAAACTTCTCCTGTCTGTAATCATTTACTTTCCATTCTCTTGTGCCGGTAAGACTGCTGTTTGTAGTTTTTAATAGGAAAGTCTGTCTATTGTGAAAGCTATTTCATTACACCTGGTATTTTAAACCCACTTCCACCTGCCACTTCCCCCCAAATCTTGGTTTAATCCCTGATTCCAAAGAACTGTGAGGCCTTATAGAATTAAAAGCATTATCGAGGCCCTTTTATGCAAGGCTTTTGCTTTGTCACAAGGGCTTATGCTCTCTTGTTCTTGTCCTGCATAGTTCTCTCTCTGCAACTTCTGGTGAAATCATTTCAGCTGTGCATTGCTTTATTGCTTCCACCCACTCACCCATGCTGGAATATTTGTTAAACTCCCCATGACAGCTGGGGGGAAAAGAAGTCCAAATTGCCAATCAGAAAACTAACCCAGTGGCTGCCTGCTAGTACTACTCGTACGGTAAATATGAGTTTGTACATGCTAAAAGTATTCTTGAAGGTACAAATTCTAGCTGGCCTCTGTCACTTTGGGGGGTTTGCCTTGTTTTGGTGGTGGTGCATTCTGAAAAACACTTCTGCTAATTTTGTCGTGACTGAAAGGGAATCAGTCTGTTTTGCAGCAGTGCGACTTAAACTACCAGGGCTTGATACTCCCCAGGGACTTGGCTTACAAACTGCAATGCAACACTTGAAGCACAGCAGAGCAATTCACATTAACCTGCAACTTGCTGACTGTAGCATTGTCTTTGTCCTTCCAGAAGAAATAAGGTAGAACATTTTGCTCAAAAATCCTAGATTTAATTGTCCCGAGAACCATTTTAGCGGATTAGTAATTACAAAATGGGCAGCCCTTCATGCTCCCTTTTTTTTATTATGAAATTCTTGAGAAATTAGTATTTGCAGGTTACTGTTGTTTACCATTCAGTCTCAACTGCATCTGTAAACACAGTCATGGCTGCCAAGGGAATAAGGAGAAGAAAAGCTTGAATTAGTCAGTATGCTTGTTTGCTAACTTGTAGAGCTAATCTAACTGCTTGTGGATTCCCAACCCAGTTTTGCCTGTTTCATATTAAATTTAGAAGAACACCAGTAGTTCGCCTGGAGTTTGTCGCAGCTTGAACTGAGACAGGCAGGGAAATGCTTATTTTCCCTGCTATGGGTAGCTTTTGGTTTATTTAACCTTAGCTGTAATCTAATAATATGCACCTATTAAATAAACATAAGCTGACGATTCTGTTGCAATTCAAAGTTGTGATTCTGCTTGATTCAGTTCAAAGCTGTGATTCTGCTTGATTCTAAGCTGTATCACGAAGATAACTATTAAGGATTTAATACATGCTCAAGAATTTGTTTGAAGGCTGTAGCTACGTATCAAGTAAAATACTGTGCTTTGTTTTTCTTTTCTAGCCGTGGAATTAGATCCTAACTATATTAGAGCTTTGCTGAGGAGAGCAGAACTCTATGAAAAAACAGAAAAACTAGATGAAGCCCTGGAAGATTATAAGGCAGTCCTAGAAAAAGACCCATCAGTTCATCAAGCCAGAGAAGCTTGCATGGTAAGCCTTTTTAGTATACTTCGGCCTAGCTGGAAAACAAGGTCCTTCTTTCTTATTCTGAATATTCAGTGCTGTTTATGCAAGCAGCTTCCTGTGTAGTGTTAAGTTTTTTGGTTTTTTTTCAAGTGGCTTGTCCATCTGTTTTGACATATGAAAGATTACAAGAACTGCCACAACTTCCATGACAAGTCTGGAGTCCATAAAGCACAGTCTCGTTTTACCTTTGTAAAATGAGTGGAAGTAAATGTGGGTTCTCAGCTGTTAAACCGCCTGTGTGTGCACACACAGACACACACGTCATTCTAGGTTTCTGATTGAGGCTGTTAACTGTATTTGTGCATGTGCTAGAAAAGGTTTCCTGAACATCCACTGCGTTTTAGTAGCCATCTTTTCAGTTTGGATTTGGAGTTTGGAGATCAGAATACAACAAACACCCTATAATACAGCTCTTGCGAGCCGCTTCATTAGCGGCAGTTTGGTTTCCTTTCAGTAGAATTACTTTTCTGATGGGTGAATTTGCAGTCAAATGCCTTTAGGACATAATTATAATTACTTATTTTTGATGACTTGATTGTATAACTTTGAGAACGGCAGAGAGACAGGATCCTATCAGTGTGTATCTATGTTTTTATGTACTTTAAAATGTTGATGTTTTTGTTTCTTGATTTAGCTGTTTTCTGTTCTTGTTCTTTGTTATGCCTTTGTGTGTATTGGCCCCGTTACCTTACTAATAATGACTGAATCCTGCTATTCATCTTCAAAAATGTAGCCTTTCACTTGAAGAAAAGGGTACCTTGTGGTTGCAAACAGCATTCTCTCCTGATGTAGTTAATGTCTTTGTTCTAAAAATAAATAAATAGATAAGTAAATTCTGCAGCTTACTGTGTTCCAAAGTCCACTTTCAGTCAAATTACAAATACTTCAGGATTAAACTTTTCTTACAGAATCTTTGCCATTTCTCTGGAAGCGTAAGGAAATGCTTTAGAAGCTTCCTTGGCCTTTAGGTTGTGTCAGCTTGGATGAAAAATGGTAAACCCCCAGCACTTCCTGAAACCCCAATCTAACGTGTAAATAATCCCTACTCGATGGGGATTTAAAGTCACTGACACAGCCTGATGATTTGAGGTTTTAAGTAATTCTTTGTGTAAAATACTGGCAGGAAGTGATTTTTCTGGTGATATTTAGTATGTTAATGCTCAGTGTGGAAAATAGCTGTGGATTTGACAAGTTCAGAGGGTCTTTTCACAAGGGTTAGCAAGAAAGGAAATTTATTTTGTGCAGAAAGCTCCTCTTAAAGGGTGCTTGCTGTTCTTATTTTTTAAAAGATGTTATGAAGACTGTATTGAAAAGACAAATGAGGTAAAGATATAGCCAGCCAGCCTGCGGTTTTGAAGGAACACGTGCCAGTGAAAGGTAGCCACTATAAAAAGTTTGGTGGTGGTCACTTTTTATCACAGTGGGAACTTTAGATCATGGTGGATGAATGGCTTGCATGCACGAAAGAGCTTGGAAAGAGCTGACCATCTTCTGCAGCAAAAACAACAGCCAAAGTATTCTTTACTTCCACTTTGAGGTAAACAGATGCAATTTTAAAACATAATTCTTAGTTGGGCACCCAAATCCATATGCTCATACTTCAGTTTATTTATATCTGGTTAGATTTTCGAAGGGCATCGTTAATTTAGTTCAGCTTCACGTCAGTGAACCTGCAACTTATTCTGCCCCCTAAAGAAAAAAATAAAATCCTTTGCTTCACTCGCAGAATTATCTCTAAAACCACTTTGCATATGTCGATGCAGAAATATTTTTGAAAGGCTTAGTTTTAATTGTTATAACTCTCCATTTGGGAAAATAAATCATTAGTAGTTATTTCTCCCCTGCCTTTCCCCATACTATGGTGGTGTAAGTGACAGATTAGAAACTGCTTTTATAACATATTAGACAAGAAGCTTTGCCTGAAATGACTTCCTCTGGGATAGGATCAGTTGCACTGATGGCAGAGAAATACTCTGCTTAACTGTGTAACTCCTGCTAAGTGGCAAGGGTACGGTTTCACAGAACAGGGAAACTGATCCACAAACTGGTTACAAAGCTGTCCAGTTGCCTTCCCTGTGCTAGTGCTGGTGCCAGCTCATGTCTAACTCTGGGGGTGGCTGGTTCTACATAGCAACTAACTCTGAGAAACAGGAAAACGGCAGCAAGCAAGCAAAAAAAACCAGCAAGTAAATACTTCTCTATTGCCTTGGCTTTTTGTCGTCGGACGAATCCCGCTGCAAACGCTAGCGAGAAAGATGTGGTCGAGGCAGTGCAGGAACTGGGACCATCCCTTTTGTCAGCACCCACTGACAAGGTCAGTTTACTGTACTGTGAAACAACCCCCTGATGCTTGTTGCACGCATCTAGTTGAGAGCAGGGGAGCACTTTATCACCTAGCTCTTGGCAATGGCTTAATAAATGACAAGCTTGTCAAACATCATTACCGCGTGGGTAGTGAATGTGATGGGTCCGTCACAGTCTCGAAAAGAGTGCTTGCATTGGCCTCGTGTGTAGTCTTCTAGCTGAGACCATGTCTTATTTGATCCAGGGATTCGGCCAAGGAGTCTGTTGACATTTCTAAAGGAAACGATGGGGATTAGTTGTGTTAGCTTGTAGTCTTCTAGCATTAGAGTAGCTCCAGAGTGAGGGAGGTCTAGTGTGATCTGGGTGGTTACTTGCTAAAGTAGTGTTAGTGTACAAGGAGTGCATTTTAGCAGCTCATACAAACAACGGTGAAGATCAGACAGATTGTTACGAACCACCAGTCAGGACTCCACAGATTACAGAATCATAGACTCAGAATGGTTTGGGTTGGAAAGGACCTTAAAGATCATCTAGTTTCAATCTCATAGCCACAGGCAGGGACTCCTCCCACAAGACCAGGTTGCTTAGAGCCTCATCCAACCTGGCCTTGAACACTTCCAGAGATGGGGCATCCACAGCCTCTCTAGATCAAGAAATTGGTTCCAGTGTTTCACCACCCTCACAGGAAAGAATTTCTTCCTAATATCTGACACTTGGGAACGCTGTCGGTAGTTCATACAGAATGTAAAGAGTTTAAAAACCATACATTTTGGCTGATTGGAATCACGTGAAAGTGTAGATACTGTCCCTTATACCTCTTGCAAAACCAGAGTTTTCTCTCCATGAGCATGCCTCCACTAAGCTCACAAGAGAGCCCTTGCTCAGTAACCAGTGGAGATTTGGGACAGAAGAGAATCACAAACAGTGCTGCTGTTCTTTCTGGCCATTTTTCAGGAACATTTTAGAAGAATCAGTAATTTAGTCTTAATTTTTGTAGCTGGGAAGTAGAGAGTTTGACTGTTACATACACCTTCTGCTCCATGACCTCATTTTACTAGTCAGAGGCTCTAGGCTCACATGTGGTGCAGAACACTTTGTACAAAATGCCCTCAATTTACACTGCAGTGGGATTTAGGACATTCTGCCCTGAGCTGGTCCTGTTCTTTGACAGATTTCAGGGTAGAAGCAATCTTTTGAGACTGAAGCTTAAAACGCCCCTCTTGAAAAATTGTTAAAGAAATACTGACAGCTAGTTTTACACTTTTTAAATTATTCATAATAAATCTCTAAATTACGTAATAAAAAACATAATTCCAGCTGTAATATTGATTCCACATATGTGGTTAACACATCTAATATGTAGGAGACTAAGAAGAATTACTTTTTTTTTTTCTAAGGTAAAGTGTATTACTCTTCACAGAAATATTGCAACATTTTTTCCTCACTCACTGGTAATGAAAATGATCTATCAAGAGAATCTGCAAATTAGCTTCATCCACTGTTAGAGCAAATCTTTCTACTTCCTGTACACAGAAAATATTTCACATACCGCTTTCGGGAATGTCATGATCTTGTTAAATGACAGTTTACAAATATTAAATACACAGTCATTTTTTACTTTGATTCCTGATTTGATAGCTGCTTTAGAATTTGGTACTGTTTGTATTTCAGGAGTACAGTGTTAGCATTTTGATTTAAATTCTAGTGTCACACGCTTTAGTTATTTTTGACATCTTCAATGCCAAATTAAACAGTTTGAAATTATGTGTTTTGGTCAAATAAATGCCTATTCATGGTTTTCCCAGAAAGGGTCTAATTATATGGTACCAGTCTCTAGGTTTTGTTTTAAGCAGGTGTGTACCAGTGCTGTGGGAATTTTAGCTTCAGCACAGTTTTTGAGGGATTGGCAAGCCAGATAAACTTAGGTACCAAAAGAAGCTGTACTTTGAGATAAATACCATAGACACCAGATAAACAGCTGTCCTTACAGACGTCTTTCTACAGAGAACTAACCTTGCAAATACATTTCTGGACTGAGAAATGCTGAGGCTTTGGAATAGTAGTATTCAGACGGACAAAAAATGCAGTCTGTATTTCAGATCAAGGATTTGTGTCTTCGTTTCCTGCTAAAGCCTAATGCCCAAATGTGAGAGACACGGGCTATACGTGCCAAACATCGTCCAAGATTTAGCAAATCTCACAGCCACAATGCAAACTGAATTTAGAGCCTGGGGATATCCACACATGTTTTCATGCAGGCAGCTTAGGTCTAGATCTGCACCCAACTTAATAAGCCCCTCTGGGTCAGCAGGAGTCAGATGAGGTCTGACTGGGCTAATTAGATCTGGCTCACTGGTAGTGATGCTGGGCCTGGGCTGGTTTCAAGCTTAGCCATCCGTGTATATCTGCATTCTATTTCATAGTACTCTTTTTTTTTTTTCCTGGGGTATACCACCTCTTTTCCCCAGCACTATAGAAAATGAACTGTATTTGTCTGTGTTCACCAGGCTCTCCTGCAC
Organism: Baryphthengus martii; assembly: GCA_013396935.1. Classification (NCBI taxonomy): domain Eukaryota; kingdom Metazoa; phylum Chordata; class Aves; order Coraciiformes; family Momotidae; genus Baryphthengus; species Baryphthengus martii. The sequence continues at coordinate 23,034 of VWZK01017253.1, forward strand.
TGGAGAGGAGAGGAATAGCCAGGCACCCCTGTCAAGGGGCTTTTTCTTGAGGTGAACATCTTACTTCACTGCGGCAATGATACCAGGATGACAAACCTGTCCATGATGACTAGAGCTCTTAAGTGCCAGGAAAGAACAAGATTAGGAAATGAATTCCTTGACTATGTTGAGAAGCCAGTTACCACAAGAGAAGTGTATCAATCAGGAGTGAATTCCACACCTTCTAGCATAGTCTGCAACTGTAATTAATTTACTGATAGCACCATTAGAGCAGATCTCTCTTATTTGCTATGACCTCTGGAAGACGAAGACAGCATAGTTATGGATATAATTGCATGCTGAACTGCCAGAATTGTAACAATAATAAGCATAGTATAAAAGCTTGAAATAGTACTTCTGAAAAATACAGAAAAAAAATGTATAAAAAGTGGCGGCTGTTTGTAATATATTTTGTTTTAATATTGTATTTAACTGATGTATAGGAAATGCAAAATTGAAATGATCCAATGCTAAATTTAGTTGTAGTGAATATAAAGTTCTAATTAAAAATGATCACACAGCAAAACACCAGTCCTATGTAAGGATGGAAGATCAGTCAGCTGTTCTGAGTATACTTGGGAATCTCAAATCTTAAGGAATGTCTAGAGCCCCTGTAGCTAGGTAATGCTTATTAGAAACATGTAGTAAGTTTGTTTGTGATGGTGCAACAGGTTTTAACTGGTGCCAGCTCTGAGAAGGGAAAGAGCACGTTCATGAACTGTAACTTGGACTATACCTTGCTCAGGATGAATTGTTGGAGTTCCCTCACCACGCTGAACGGCCAAATGAAGGCCCTGGTTTAGAATACTCTCTCTTCCTTAGAACTGGGCCCATATATTGTGGAATAAGATGCTGGTCATTAAACAATGTCATGAAGTTCGTAGACAGTTAATTCAGTAATCTTCTAAATACAAATATTTTATTGAAAATCTTCAGGTTTTCACAGTTCAGATTTCCCTGAGGTGTGATGCCACTGAGAACTGACTGTGGATGTTTTCCTCATTACACCCGTGTTTATGTTCAGAAGTCAAACACTGTGCTTGCTGAGTTCCTTTAGCCTCTCTTGCCAAATTTAATGCACGCAGCAGAGGAAATAGGGCTGAAATATACTTTAATTGTAAGTCTCTTAAATTCCATAAGTTAAATTCCAAGCAAACAGATCCGGTCTGGTTTTCAGCAGTAAAAATGTATGCCTATAAGAAACCTACACTTAAGTTACATCTTGCTGTTTATGTGAACTGATGATATACGATGAATTACAGGTTTCCAAAATAAGATGAAAGTGTGGTTTGACATAAGGATTCCTTATAAGCCATAAACAGTGTATCCTGGGTATGTGTATGAAAATTCCATGAGCTTAACCTACAGTATAATTGAAAGCATGGGTCTGATTCCAGTTTTTCTCTCTCTCCACAGCGATTACCTAGACAAATTGAAGAGCGGAATGAGAAATTAAAGAAAGAAATGTTAGGTAAGTAGCATGTACACATAACTTGCATAATAGTCTTCATAGTCTACTAGAAAAAAATGCACAAAGAGAATCTCTTGCATGAAATTTAATAGACGGTAAATCTTAAAGGAAATACTTGTTCTGTGTTAAACAAAACTCCTGATTTCTTTGTAGTTCTCTATTGCTTGCTTTCACCTGCATGATGTTCCAGACAAATAATTCTCCCATACAGAAAAGGCTATCAGTTAAATTTAAAGAATACTCAAGACCTAAACCAAATTACTCTTGATGCGTGTTTGAAACAGACCAACTGCTCTACCCTTTCTCCCTGCAAGGAAACCTTCAAAGGAAACATTCCCATGAAAGGGATAAAACAGGGTTTTCACTAAACCTTTACGTAAAAGTCAACCGGCAGTAATAACTAAGCATGTTTGATCTTGTGTCTAAAGAAATAAATTTGGTTCTTTTTGTAGCACTTCCAATGTATGGACCTCTAAGTCTGCATGTTTACCTTGATCTATATAGTATTTCAATTCTGTTTGTTTGGAGGCTGGATTATACCTACCTAGTGTTACAAACAAGGATCGGGCCTTACTAGGAGTAGAATTAAATTTCCTAACTGTGTAGCTCGTGGACTCTTAGCTTTTTACAGTTCTGTACCAAAGAATACTATTAACTATACTTCTTTCTAGAAAAGAGAATTTACTATATCTCGTTGGAATTGAGGGTGATGAGAACACTGGGACAGGTTGTTCACAGTGGTTGCAGATGCCCCAACACTCGGTGTGTTTAAGACCAGGCTGGATGAGGCTTTGAGCCACCTGGTCTAGTGGGAGGTGTCCCTACTCATGGCAGGAGAGTTGGAACTAGATTATCTTTAAGGTCCCTTCCAGCCCAAACTGTTCTATGAGTCTATGAATATGTGTGCCCCCCTCATCATGTTGTATGGTACTGCTTGGATAGTATCTTAACTGGATTGATGTATTTCAAAAGCATAATTACTTAAATAAGATTGCTGAAGCAAAATGGATTTTCATGTGTAGTATTAAGTGTAAAGTAATTTCTTGCACTACTCAGTGTTATGGTTAAACTAACAGTTTTGTGGGGGAACCTCCTGCCCCAAAAAAGACTGCAGTCACTGTTGCCTACCGTCTCCCAGTTAACAGGGTTTGTTAATTCTTACAGATTCAGATACTACATAAGCAAATCTGACATTCTAGTGGTTTTTAAAATGAGTTTTTATTTTGATATAATCTTTTCATTTGTACTGTTTAGAAAATCCACACGAGAGCAAGACAAATGACAGTATAAGATAAAAAGAAACTAACTGTACCTAACCTGTTTCAGAAATAGCTTTCAGTAGTTACCTGTTTACTCATTCTAGGTGTGACAAGTAGTAGATGAAACGCTATTTTAAGATGAGTAGGCTTTGAGGATTTGGGATGGGAAAGGGGAAGAGTGTTTTGCTATTCTGCAGAGAATCAGGTTAAATAAAGTATCTTCCATGCTGTAACACTATTAAAATATTTGGGAAGAAGAGACTGTTTCAAGGGCTTATGTTGAAGCTGATGTTTTTCTTCTATTTATTTTTTTTTCATGCTGCGCAGGGAGTCTGGTTTGCTCTTGCTTTGTACCTGTTTTGACCCAGTAAAGTTGCAGTGAGGCTTTCTAGAGCTTTACATCATCAGATTTTGTTTCCGCCATTGTGCTTAGAACAAGCCATAAATAAAGAAGGTTAAGTGTGATAGTGCTATAAATAAATGACAAATGCAGAAAAACTCCAGAAGGATCATGCCCGTTTGTAGGACATGGGATGGGTTTCAGCACAAGGTAATATGAAAACAATTCCTGATCTTTTTGAACTCTCCCTTTGTTCTCAATGTCTAAAGGGCCTCGCTAATCACAAGGGACTACACTGAAACAATAAATCCAGCTTTATAAGCTGCTATTACAAGTGTAGTTCTATACTGCTAATTTTTACCTTTTACCTACATTTTAGGCTAGATATAATCTTTTAAAAAGCGTTAATCCAGTGTCAGTTAGGATTTCAGAACTGAACTGATCTTTTGGGAACGAGTTGAGGCTGTTTATATTGGGACTCTCAAGAAAGGGATCCCTTCTTAATGATGTTACATCCGTGCAAGGAGATGCACTGATGTTTACTGCTGTAAACAGCCAGGGAAACCAGACTAAGAGTGGAGGAGGGCAGCGTGTAACTCTATGTTCGTCCACAACCTCTGCATGTGACAGGATTCGTATCAATCGTCACATGTATCATTAAAATTCATGGCGTCAGTTGGGCAGGTGATACTTTATTCTTAGCACTGCATGGCTCACTAGTGTAACGCAAATTGGGGTTTGGGGTTTTTTCTGTAATGTATTCTCTTAATAGAACACTTGAAATTAAGTTAGGAATATGGGCAGTAACCAGATTACTTTTTTTTTTAATGTTATAGCATTTCCTGTATCTTGTTGGTAAAAGAGATAGCAGTTCTGTCATGGATATAACAATGGAGGCCTGGGGAGGAAATGCTTCCCAAGGTTTACAAAATGCTGCTGCTCTCTCCGAGGTCAAGGAAAAACGTTTACAATTGAAGAAAGAGGATTAGATGGGAGTTCTGGAAGGAGTGAAAACCAGACAAACTTGATACAGTGTGGTGGTTAAGAGATTTCCTTGGATTGTTTTTATTGTGAAATATATTTGTTTTAAAGTGTTTCTGCTATTTACAACTTAGTACTGTGTCAGAATAGACAACTGCTTGTAGTAATCTGTTAGGAGATTATCTGACTACTGGTTACACAGTGCCAGATGTGCAAGGAGCCATTCTTGCCTTCTCACAGGGCATCCAGCTCAGGTGTCTGGGTTGTACTCTAGATTTTTTTGGTTCCAGGAGAGCAAGTCAGATGCATCCTAACAGTTCCAGGCTAGGCCTGGTCCAGGAGCACTGACACTAAATTTAATCACCAACAAAATCTTTAGAAAGAATGCCACAGTTCATGCTTTGGCTCCTTTGAAGTCTGAATATTGAATTGAATGCTTATTTTAGTCAGTGAATCGGCCAGTGATGTTATTTTTCTAGGCTTTTACACTTTCAACTAAAACTAGCTCCTGGTATACCTAACTAACTAACTGTCAGGAAAACAGGAGCTGTGCACAAACAAACCAAAATTAATGGAGTGCATCTTCTTCCTTCCCCAAGTGTGTTTCCTGTTTTCCAGCGCTACAGCTCATTACCACATAGCTTGTCAGATGCTGAAACCACTTCTTAAGTGATTGTGTGTAAATAAATCAGAGTACACATTCTTGCCGGGATTTTTTTCTTCCAGACTACTTAAGTATGAATTCTTTTGTGTGCAAGTGGTGGTGCATGTGATTGATGAAGTCAGCGTCACTAGAAAAAAAGCACGTTTTGTTGCCAAACCAAGTCCATTTCTGCTGTGTATTCTGCAACCATCTGACTTTTCCAAAGCTGAGGTTTTATTTAAATTATGTTGTAATTTCCATTCAGCCTTTGCAGGTTAGTACTGCCACTTGCCACAGAAGTTTGATCAGTATGAATGAACCTCTGAGTTTCATGTTAAAGAAAGCTTAACAGCACACTTTGAAAGTAGCTTTCAAATCCATGTGGCTCTTTATGCTTTCATAATGTGAGTGTCCTCTGCCTTAGTAATTGCTCAGGACATGAACATACACTGACCATTTTCTGTGTCCCTTTTTATTTTGCCAAAGATTTCCAACTACTGTGCAACAAGCTAGTCTTGTTTAGAGAAACTGTAATTATTGTGATAACTGAGACCAGCTCCTCTGGGAGAAGAGTATGAGAAAAGGGGAAATTTGGAATAGTTTTAGCAGGGTTTAGCAGCTTGAGGGCTATGACAACCATAACAGTTTTCTGCATGGCTACAGGGGAACCAAGTATATTGGATATAAAAAAATGGGATGGAACATATTCCCATCTTTGTAACCCATCTTAGACACACAGATTTCATCAAATCTAATTAACAAGTATTGGGACTTTTAGCTCTAAGTTATAAATGAGTGCATCTTGAAAAAAGTGAAATATACTTAATTACCAGTGTGATTAATGGGAAGGCCTCTCAGAGCATATCACCTGTACCTTTCCACCAATAAGAGATTTTTATAGCTATTTGAGATCAGCAAAGATACTTCCCAGGCTTAGTGCCTATAAGAATTACGGGTTTTTTGATACTGAAGTGTATGTTGTATTTGCAACTAAGCAGCTAAACCCAAATATTATATATATGGAGGTGACTTTAAATAGTCCAAGCCAGAGCTACTACACCATTGCTTTTAGTTCTGTCCTCGGCGTTTAGGGAAGGGAAAACGATTGGCCTTTGCTCTTTTACTTGCTTAAGAAACGTTGGTAATACAGAAAGTTCTACAAAGATGAGACCGCATCAGGAAATTTGTCTCTTATCCAAAAGAAGTTCTTAACACAAACAATATCTAGCTTTTCAATGTCCAAACACCACATTAACACTAGCAACTGTGCTAGAGTTCTTGCCACAAAGACTGAATAGCAATTAATTTTGGCTGTTGCATCTTAATGTAACTTGTGGGAAAGCTTTTTGTGCATCTGCCGTTTGCAACAGGATGTTACGCTGCAGTTTAGGTGAGTAATGTGTCACAGACTTCTGAGCCCTACTTTGATTTTTACCTGCTAGTTTTCCTGCTAACCCCTGCATATTGTTTTGCTGAAGAAACATAACATGCTGCAATTCCAGGTGAAAAGTAGAGATAGGGTCTCAAAAATGTCAAGAGCAAGATCTATGAAAATACAGTCTCAGAGAGGAAAATGTGCCCCTGCTCAGGGACAAACGAGTGTTTGATTGCTGAGAACTCCTTGGAGCTGAGTCACAGCTCCGCATGCCTTTTTCCTTCCTTCAAGCACAGTCTCTGTTTTAAGGGAGCTTTTCTTTGGGGGGGAGGGGGCCATTCGACTTAACTACAGATCTTAATTTAGGGATGAAAGGAGAGTGGGGGAGGAGGAAATAGTGCTTTCCTACAATGATGGGTTTATGTGCGCCCAGACAGCAGGAGCAGTGCTCTGGGCTGGAGTTCCCGGAAAAGGCAGGGCTTGCTTCTGTTTCATGAACAATTTATTAAATGTGGCTGCACCAGAAGGCATTACTGTATGGATTTAACTGATAGAACAGGAAGGTGACCTATGAGTGCATTGTTTTAATTATTCAATCACGGCAATATGAAGAATAAGGTATTCAATAAATCCTATGGTCTTTAGCTTCTCCCAAAGAGCTGGCCTAGCTGCAGGCAGGAATACCAGGGCAGTTGTTCTGTGTTTATTGGCTCCAGTATGACCGGAAAAGAGCCATCGGACTAATTCCCAATTAGAAAAGACCTTTCACAGTTTCCTGAAACAGTCAAACTCGTCTGCCCGCTCCTGAGCCAGCTGCAGGGCCTGGAGAACTTGTGAACTGTTTACAACTGACTCCAGCAATGCCAGACTATGCCAGGATTCTTCCACCAGCAGACAAAGACACTTCTCACCCCAAACCTGACGCTAAGCAATGACCACATGTTTGTCTAAAAGTACAATAGCAACTATTCATCCTAGTCATAGAGGTGTGATTAACGACTTTATAGTTTTATAATCAAAATGCTCTTAGGATGCAGTATAAAATTATGAACTTCATAGTTATCTTAAACAGGGCCTAGCTTAAAAACAAAACAAACCCACCACCAGTACAAAGAAGCTAATCCTTACTGAATCACTCACTGGAATGACTTTGGCCACATCACTCAACCACCTCATCTGTTAATCCACACAGAAAAAAAAAATCAAATTGAAGAAAAATTCTGTGTCACCGACTAGCTGCTTTGACAGGGTAAGGTTGTCTCTGTTGTTGTTGCTGTTTAAGGCCGCAGAATTTGTGTTGACTCTCACAGACCAAGCTTGCTTTAAAATAATTACCCAAATCTCTGAAAGATACCCAGTTGTGAACCAGCACTTTGATACATTACTTTGGCATATTTAGCAGTACTGTAGTAATGCTTTTGGTTTCTTTATGCAGGACTGAGTTGTTCCTTAGAATAAAGTGTTTACGTTTTTCCCCAGCTATTCCTTCTTGTATTTTCTGTGTGTTCAAAAAAGCTCCAAATCAATTTTACAAATATGCCTGAAAAAAACCAGTGCATTTTGGTTTATAGTGATGGTGTTTAACCTGTCTTGACGTGTTGGCAGTTGTAAGAGGCAAGGGGCACACTTGTGCGGGGTAAGTTCAGGCTTGGATAGATCTCTGGAGCATGGAGGCAGGCTGGCTGTGTCCTGCCAGGCTACCCTCTCCATCTGCTTGTACTCCACTTGTGCAGCACAAATACAGCTTGTCTCTTTCTCTGAAGAACTTACACAGGGCATTGCTCTTCATGTTTCTGTACTTCTTCATCACTGCTGTGAAGTTACTGCTTCGGTACAGTTTAGCAGCAAAGCCTGAGGAAATTCTGGCTGGTGCATTGTAACGAGGAAACTTACCTTACCTTACCAGCAGTGGTGTGACGATTGCACTGCTGGGCAGAAACAGGCTTTCCCAACAAACAGAAAAACTTGGGAAAGGTAAAGAAACTAAATGATAAGTGTTCATATGACTCTACAATTAGATTCTAGTGTGTTAGTTTGGAAATACAGGTGAAGATGACTAGAAACCTAGAGCTTGACTCTAGAAACCCCATGACTTAGGATGGCCTGCTGAAGGCACACACACATGCCAGGAGGCACATTTCAGGTGTGTGATTGTGACTCCTTCTGTTGCACAGCTGGATTGCCTGTGTGCCAGCCACAGTTGTTGTTGTCGCTTTCCCCACCACGGGCATGCACAAAACTCCCAGCAAAACAAAAGGCATTGCCTTGAAGAATCTAGTGCGTAGCCTGTGGGTGCAAGCCTAGGGTAGGCTTCAACTTGTCCAGACTTCTCCTGTTTGTTCTTTGGGAAATTAGTCAACAATTTCGCGTTGAAGCCAGGAGGGAAATAATGTTTTTCTTGGAAAACAGACCGTCTTCCTCCTTTGTCTTGTAATGCCAGAGGCTCAGTTAGCTTGTCTTTAGCCAACACTGAAGTCATTACCTCTGCTTCTTGTTTAATTCTATGTATTTTATCTATTTTATTATCTGTATATAGATGTGATTTTTTTTAAAGTATGTCCTTTTGTTGCTTTTTCCCTTCTACAGGTGGTAGCAGGATTCATTTTCTGGAGTCACAATATATGTATGATACATATATATACTGATAGAAGACTTTAGATGTTATTAACTGTCATATCTTATGTATATTTAACAGTGCTTGTTAAATCACAGTATAGAGCTCTTAGCAAGGGTAGGTTGGTCCCAGAGAACTGTAGTTTTGAAAGGGAATTAATGATGTCACATCACATGATGTCATGCTGTTTTTTTCAGGCAAAAAGGCTGTAAAGTCGTGTGCTTCTCAAGATGGAAGTGCTTAGTTTGAAGGTGCAAACACTGTTGGAAGGATGAATTTGTTTTATTTACCTTCATATCAATATACAGATTTACAAAGGGATTTTTTATCGTTAAAAATGAGCAGTTTGAACTTTGGTTTTCATCGTGTCTTTTGGTAGTCAAGGAAACTGGGTGGTTATAATATACGTGGTATTTTTTAGAGCTGTAGCTGCATCAAAAATGACTGGAACTGAAACCTTTATGTTAGAAAATTGAATGTTGGCAGCTATCACAGTTATGTCCAGGCGTAAGTATAGAGGAGACCAGTGCTGTGCTGTGAGCAGCCACTAGCTCTTCATCAGGGCTGCCTGACAAACCATTCAGATCCAGTGTGATGATGTGGTTTCAACCCCAAAGCTGGCAGTAACTACATCACCATTGGGATTGTTTTTAAATTCATGTTAAGAGTCTAGATAGTCAACAGACTGCAGAGATTTCCACAGCATGTACCTTAAATTAGTAGATAACTTATTAGAGCTGAACCGTGTAGTTGGGCATAATTCAATGGGAGCTTTTCCTCTGCTTAATACTTAACGTATTATCTCTCCTTTTCATTGCAGGCAAACTGAAGGATCTTGGGAATTTGGTTCTCCGCCCCTTTGGCCTGTCAACAGAAAACTTCCAGATAAAACAGGATTCATCAACTGGCTCATACTCCATCAATTTTGTTCAAAATCCAAATAATAATAGATAACATTAATTCACTCTAGTTCTGCTGGCTTTCAGGCTTTGTGATGGTGTGCTTGCACGTACCAATAAAAGGAGTCAGCAAACATTCTTCACGCTCCCCAAGTGAAGATAAGACTCAAGCATATTCATTTCCCTGCCCGTGAAGTTATTTACAATGTGGATGTAAAGCAAGTCATTTGACTTCTCTTAGTGATAACTGTCCAGTGTGTGATTTTTAATTATTTTTTTTTCTTCTCTTGTGGTGTTTGGCTTTTCTGACCGTCAGGTTCATTCTTTTGGCCCATTCAATGCTGGTAACACAATTCTAGCAAGCAAGTCAGTTGAATCAAAATGCTGAATACGCAGCTGCAGCCAAGTGTTGTGGTTTAACCCCTGCCAGCAACTCAGCCCCACACAGCCCCGCTCTCACTGCCCTGCAGGGGGAGAGGGGAGAAAACTGGAAGAGTGAAAGGGAGAAAATTCATAGTTTGGAATAAAGGCAGTTTAATAAGTAAAACAAAGCGGCGTGCACAAGCAAAACAGAACAAGGAATTCGTTCAGCGCTTCACCTCAGCAGGCAGGTGTTCAGCCATCTCCAGGAGAGCTGGACATAGCAGTTACTTGGGAAGACAAATGCCATCACTCCAAATGTCCTGCTTCCTCCTCCTTGCCCCAGCTTTATGTGCTGAGCCTGATGTCCTACGGTCTAGAAAATCCCTGTGGTCAGCTGGGGTCAGCTGTTCCAGCTGTGTCCTCTCCCAGCTGCTTGTGCTCTCCCAGCCTACTCCCTGGTGGGGTGAGAGCAGAAAAGACCTTGACTCTGTGAGCACTGCTCAGCTAGAGCTAAAGCAGGCCTGTGCTAGCAGCAATGGTTTCAGCACAAATCCCTAGCATTGCCCCACATCATCTACTGTGAAGAAAATTAACTCTATCCCAGCCAAAACCAGCATAGCAAGAACAAAGCTTAATGGTCTCTTGGGGAATTACTAAATCTAGCAGAAGCACTTCTCCATGCTCAGCAGGTGGCTATGACTGAGAGCATGCATGGAAGCAAACCAACCTCTTCTGTGGAGTACATTTTTCTTTGTAATAAAGGCTTGGTATTTCCGTTGGTTTTGTTTGTGAAGTTCTTGCCTTATTTGAGTCCTTCCCCTGTTGGTATTGGTGTTTAAAAGTACTTACAGCCACCTACAACATACTTGCAAGACATTAATATGAAGCACTTGATATTTTTTGTCATGCTTACAGCAATATGAGTAAATTAACCTCAGGCCACTCTTATGCCACAGGCCAGTTTGTTTACTTTTTATTAATTTTTTTGAAGGCAACAAAGAAATGTTGTGCTTCTTCCTCTCTCCACACTTTGTAATGGTACCATAAAACTAGTTAAATTTTCTTGTCTGAGAATCATTCATATTAGATATCCATAGCGGAAACAAATAAGTGATGCTAAAGTTGATCACAAAAGATCTTCGTAGTATACTAGACCTCGAAGACTTTGAAGTATCTGTCTCTAGATGCTGTTGAATTAGTTCATTCAGATTGTGGAAAAGGGGTGTCTTTTGTAATTGCTATTTACTGGTTTTTATATCGATGCTGAAGTGTTTACTTTGGAGGAAGATTTTTCAGTTGTCTCCATGCAGATTTCAATACATGATTTAATTAAATAATTAGCGGTGATTGGCTGTTGGCTATTGGTTGTCATCTTGAATTTATTTCAGGGAGTCTCTTTGTGTGCACTTCAGGACTGAAATTACACTAGCATGCCTGAAAGGAACTGTCTCGAGCTAAGGCGCTCTTGGTGCTTTATTTTCATTTTTGTCTCTGCAGCTGTGGAGGGGTTTTTTGGATTGTTGTTTAACTCCGTCCTGTTGCATTTTCAGTTTTGACTTTGTGGTTACCTGATTGTTTGCAAACTCTCTCAAGTCTTCAGTGAGCATGTATTAAGTCTATAGGAATTAAAATGTCGTGGTCAAAAGACGAGAGAAGCCCTAATTTACAGTGAGGCCCGGGCAGCCTTTAACATCTTTTGCATAATTAAAATGTCACTTAAGTAATTAACAGAAACAGCCTCTAGGATTTCCAGATGCTGGAACTGTAACTACGCCACCTTTGCTGGAGTCGGGTTTCCAAGGTGCAAGGCTGAATTTCCTTTACTAATCAAGTTTGGGTAGGCAGGTGGCTGTGTGGATGGGAGGCTCTAAAGCGCCGCTGGAGAGGCTTTGCCAGCCAGAGGCCCTCTGCCTCAGGCTCCCCTCTCCAGGCAGAGGGCTGAGCTTACCCAGGCTTATAAGAGACTATAGAAGCACCCTGCTTTCTGAACCGAGCTCTTCAGGTTCGGGGCAGGCTTATTGAATTGGACAGAGCGATGGGACTCATTTTACTGCTAATAATACCTGGATCAAGTGAAACAAATGCCGTGCAGCTGATTTGCTTTCCATACGTGTGTTTGCAAGTTAATTGCGTTGTGTGGAAGACGCGGGTTAGTGTCACTGGAGGTTGGGCACACCATTACCGGGGACTCAAATCCATAGGTCATACCTGCTCAAAGTGACACTCTCCAGCTAAACCAGAAAGCTCCGAAACGTGTTATCTGCCATTACAGCAAGTTCTCTCTAGATAAAATTCCAATTAATTGCCTGAAAGAAGTCCTTTTGCATTGTCCAAAGCCTGAACAATTGCATTTATTTTGCTTTTTATTTTTAAGGGATTCTTTTTTATGTCTAAACTAGTCATCACAACTGCCACCAGAAGTGTAATTGGTACTTCCTCCTGGTGTAATTGGCCACAATTACCAAAAAGTGTCAGAGTGTTTCGAGTCATGCGTGTTGGGCTTACAGCCTCTAACAGGAAAAAAGTGTTCTATGAAACAACCTTTTAAATATAAGTGCTCTCTCACCAGCACGTTTCTTGCAATTTTGTTCCAACAGTTACTCACCCTCATTGTAACAAGCATGTGCCTTTTTTCCACTTTGAGTTGTCTGTCCTCAGCTCCCAGCCTTTGTTCCTTCTTACTCTGCCTGCAAAATAAAAAAGACCCTTTAGTACCTGGCCTTTTCTCCCTGAACATGTTTGCATAGTAATGAAGGGGCCTGGTACTCTTCTCCATAAGCTGAAGGGACAGGGCTCCTTTAAGTCTCTCCCTACAAAGAACTTCCTCCAGGATTTCCATAATGTTTCTGTCTCAAAACTTACAATTTTTGACATTTAGGAAGTGACATTGAACTGACACTGAGATATAGTTTATATTGTAGTTATCTGTAAAATACTGTGTATAATGCGGAGTGCCGTGCCACATGATGCATCTTTGTAATTAGACTTACTAAGCCTGGTTGAATGACAAAGTCTATTTTTGATAGATTTTAATTGCATGTTTGCCTTTAATTCTTTATTAATGGCTTTCTGATCCTGTTTTCAGATTCTTCTCCCTGATACCAGATTAAGCAGCCTATACTTACCTGGGTTGTCATCTTCACCCTCTGTTGCTCCACTGACCTGTCTCTGTACCCAGCAGACAGTAAAGGCAAAGTGGGTGAGCCCACTGGCCATTCTGGGTGAAACAGCTGGGCTGCTTTTCAGTGCTGTCCCAGTCCTGCCTGGTTGCTGACGGAATGGCAAATAACGTCATCCCACTCGCTTTAAACTGAGAGACACCAAACACCAGCATTTCTGTGGTCAGCAAGAGGCCCCCACTACATTTTGAGCACTGCTTTTGTTCCTCATGGATTAAAATTTCGCTTATATCATCCTTGTTAGTCACATTTCTGTCTTCCCATACGCATTGTTTTTATTTTTAATTGCTGCCTTCATATCACTGTTGAACCTCCTGGCTGTATAGCCAAAGATTACCTCATGTTGTCTAGCATTTTAGAAATCCACATTTTGCTTTTTCCTTTTCTTACATCTAGTCAAGTCTACCCAATTTTTCCTTCTAGTTTTAGGTTTTATAAAGCAGGAGTAGAAACGGAGATATACATTTGTAAGTGGGTAATGTGCCTAATAGATCTGTGGGTAAATCCAGACTCCGTTGGTCTGTAACCACCAACTTCCAAGACACTGCTTTTTGTCTCTACACATTCTAGTATGGCTCAAAGTAACATATCCAGGATCTCCTATTAGAAAGGCCCTCTAGAAACAATTTTAGGGAACTCAAGAGTGCCCAGCGTGTCTCCAGCAGTTTATCTTTTCATTACAAGGGCACTTGAAAAGTAGCCAATCTGTTTTCTGGTGGGCCCATTAATCCCATTTCCTGAGCTTTATCATCACACTCCTTGATATGTGCTCAGTAGCTGGTTTAGTCTATTTAAAATTGCTGCTGCTTCTTCCTCTACTTACTCTACCCTTCCTGAATAGGTAATACCCAGTAATTGCCAGTCTAGCCATTTAAGACATTCCACTACAAGCTAAAGCTTCTATCATTATTTTTTCTTATTTGTGAGACTGTGCAAATGTTCTTATTGTACAGGAATATCAAGAGTAAGAATGAGGAACCAGAAAGCTCTGTGTGCTCTCTGATAATTCAGTATGGGTTATTTATAACACTGAATTTTAGATTATATAATTTTTTTTACCTTCATGTCTTCCTCTTCATGTGTGATGGGAGCGGGATACCCAAGAAAGACGTCTTCACCCTCCAGTTCTCTGCTGCCGCTGAAGCCAGCTCCACATCCTGAACCAAACCTGGACACAGAGGAAGGTCAGAGTGGGTGTTTGGGTGAGCACAAAACATAAATTACTACAAATCCAGCAGCTGAGCTGCCCCAGAAGAGCTTGTGTGCAGAACTCAGCCCACTCCAGGTGACCTTCCCCACGATGGAACCTCCATGCCATAAACCCAGGATGCACAGTGAAGTACAGCCGTTTCCAGCCTCGGTCTTCATTTATTCAAGGGATTGCAAGAATCACTGAGGTTTTATAAAGAACTTTACAGGGACCCTGTCGTGTCTCATACTCAGTAATTCAATTTGTTCTCCTTCCTGTGGTTATCCCCAGCAGCAGATGCTTGCTAGGGCTCTGTAAGTTGCCCAGCCTTGCAGCACCGTACTCAGCAGCAGCCAACCGCCAGGGCTTCCGAAACAGCTCTCTCACAGCTCCAAGGTGTATATGAGGGATTCCTGAGAAAGTAAATGCTCACTTACACCCTGAAACAGCCCTGTCTTACCATCTCCTCCGCACAGCTGCCCACTCAACTACAGAGAAGGGTTCCATAAACCTTGTAAAAATCTTGTCTGGACATCACTTTGCTGCAGTGGGAGGGGGCACGCCCCGAGAAGGTCTCTCCCCCAAACACTCACCCTGCCACATCTTGCCACGTACCCTCATGAGCAAACCCGACAGAGCATCATGACCAAGGTGGCAGAGGAGCATTGGGATATTTAGGATTTTCTAACGCACAAAGCTGTGAAGCCAAATCCTTCCTGCTCCGATTAGCACATTTCAGCACAAAACTTCCTTGAGATCTACCTACCTCTGATTAGCACAGACATGGCTGGAGAGAAAGGAGATGCTTCTGGTCACCAGTTCCTAGGCTTTAATTAGCTGTCTTATTCCCAAGGGATTATTGCAACAGCCAAGCTCTTGCCGGCTGCTGCGGCCAAGAACCAATTATATCAAAGTGCCACCTCTTTTTAGCACTAGGTAAAGATGTGCAGGGGTACATTTAATGTGCAGCATTAATACATCGCTCATTGACAAGCTTTCCCTGTTTGGAAGAATCCCAGCATTTTCTTCTTCAGCGGTTTCATTTTTTTTTAAACCTGTGCAGCCTCCTGCTTGAAAGGATGTAATTGCTGGGGAGTAGCTTTTATCGGCAGAGGCTCTGGTCAGCCCATTTGTCTGCCGAGGCACAGTAAATTGTCAGGCTCTCGGCAGCTGTGGCTTTAAGCCAAAGCCATTACAGCCTACCCTGAAAAAGCAAAGGCCTTTATAGATTGAAAGTCCTAAACCAACTGAAAACTATTAACCACATTTTTCTGATTCTGCATGTTCCGTGGTCATCCCCCGACTTGGAAACTTCACCATCTGCAGCTCCAGCCCGGAGTACCCAAACCTGCCTGTTTCTCATCCACCAGTTCTCAAGAAGGTCATTTACAAAGCCAGCATTCCTTAAGCAGATGCAGCAGATGCAGCAGATACCGGTTTGCCTTGTCCCTAGCCCAGCTGGGACTGATGCTCTGGTCCTGGCTCCCAGTACTGCCTGCACCGCAGCTCCCTGCAGTGCCTGAGCGGGCACTGGTCCCCTGGGGCTGCCGACTAAGAACGTGACCCTCTGCCAGCCACAGTAAATAAGACTTCAAGTGCTCGGGCCTTAGCTGTGCCTGTTCATCGAGGGTAAACACACATTGTCGGGCTGATTTTTTCTGTCCAGTTTCTAACTCTGGCACGTGCAATGCAGCCCAGAGCGCAGCGGTGCGGGCGGTGCTCTGAGCAGCACCCTCCCCGCAAGCCGACGCGTCGGTGAAGTGAGATGTCAGGGAGATGGGAGGAAATGGTATTATCTAGTCTAGGCGGTAGCTCTGTGCCTGGCTGCTGAAAGAACCTCCTAAATGGACTCCTGAACTGGTCCTGGTGAGTGCTAAGCAATAAAATGGGCCCCTGGAGAGGCAGCAGGACTGTGGGCTCTGCTTGGTTAATGGCATTTGAGCATTTGAGCACGCACAGCTTCTCACTAGTGTGTCTGTCTTTCTTTACCTTGTTGAAGACCGACACATTTCCATTAGCTTACTTGGCTGTGGCACTCCAGCATGGGGCACTTTTCTACCCGAGGGAGGAGGAACTGCAGTATTTGGAAACTTTGGGAAAGGAGGCTAGAAGCTGATGGATTTA
Organism: Baryphthengus martii; assembly: GCA_013396935.1. NCBI lineage: Eukaryota > Metazoa > Chordata > Aves > Coraciiformes > Momotidae > Baryphthengus > Baryphthengus martii. The sequence continues at coordinate 39,510 of VWZK01017253.1, forward strand.
CTGCCTATGCTTACAGCCCCTGACCTGCCCTTGAAGTGACAGCCCTCTCTGTGCCCAAATGTACTCGTGTGTCCCTGCTCCAAGCTCAACTACAGCCGAGGCCATGGTACTTGCAGCCAGCAGCAAGTTTACTAAGCCAGAACACAACTGATGGCTCCTGATCTGATTTTGCAGTATCCAAGAAAAGGTAGATAATGTACAGCTCCCCCATCACAGCTCATTCGCACTCTTGTCTCACTAACGGCAAACAGAGCAAACCGAGTGAATCATGAGAGGATTATCCCTATCTATCGGTGCAGTACTAGTATTTCTGGAATCTTACAGTTAGCATGGTCCAGTATTCATCCTTACACAGTGAAGCCCCCAGCCACACCCTCTGATGGTTGGTGCCAGCAGGCACTGCCTGAGTTTAATATTTAATGACCAAGGCAACCACGTTTGGAAATTCCAGTCCCTAAGCTCTTAAGATGTGGAGCTCTTAGCTGAAAAATCTAGATGTTAAAATTAGAACTACCCCTCCTGAGCTTTGAATATATACTCCAAATTCAGAATACCCCAAAAACATCCACAGGGGTGTTCAGCCTGCCCAGTGCAAGAGCCCACAGCTTGTGCTCTAAACCCAGCAAGGAAATAAAAACAAATACCACAGAAACACTCGAGGGAAAAGCAGGAGCAGAATCACAAAAACAGGCTACAGAAGGCGAATAAAAAACAGCTGCCAGCACCGTATGAACCAGCAAACAACGTGATCCTTTTCCTACTGCCGCCCAGCAGAGGCTGAACCTCACCGCACACTGCCTTTGGAAAGCCCTGACTCCACTCGCCCTCCCTACAGGAAGAAGGAGAATGACAAATCCACCCACGAAGACCTGAGCAAGGACAAGTGAACGAGACAAAAAAAAATGCCGAGAGCGAGCGGCAGTTGATACCAAGGCCACGTGCACAGGGGCTCGTTTCTGCCCTGGCAGTTGCTTAGAGACCCGCTGGTACTGCTGCGCCGCGCTGCTGGCAGCTCTTTGCACGCTCGTTAGCATTTGGCAATTTGAGCGTCGCTTTACCTTTGATTGAGCAGAGGGATGAGCTGCTTTTCAACACAGCTCAGGTTCTCTGCTGCGCTACGGGTGCTCCTTGCAACGCACACCACCCCCTCACGCGGCAGAGAATCGGTCCGGCCCGGTGGCTTTCCCAACTTTCCAGAAAGTGCAAAAGCACGAGAAGGACGGCACCGTGCAAATCCCAGCAGCCCCTCACGCTCTTGGCTGGATATCGTCAGTCGGGGAGATCAGCCCAGAGAGCACAAAGGTAATGAGAGAGCATCCCTTGTGTGATTTCCTCAGCCGCAGATGAGGCTTCAGGCAGGCGACTGCATCCTCACACTGTGCTCCTCACCCCATAATGCTTAAAAATAACGAGTAGACAACAGTGTCTGAATTTACTACATCATCTCTCTGTTACTGATCTATTTGATTTCCTTCAGAAATTTGCCCATTGGTCTCATCCTAAAAGAAATCCTCTTCCTTTGTACCGATCCCTCCCGTTTAGCTGGCGAGCTATCACAAAACCCTCCCGCGCCAGGAGCTGCACTGAGCAGCTGCTCCGTGCACTTTTGCCCTCATTAAGTATCACCCTTTTGATGCTTCAGGGCAGCAGTAAACACTATTACTGAGCGGCATTGTGTAGGACTGGCTTCATCGCCGAAGGTTGGGTTACTTTTATACTTTTGTCACCGAACTACTGGAGTGAAGATTAATCACTGGGGTAATTGCAGAACTCTGAAATCTGTCTGGCTAACCTCTCTTGTGGGCTTCACAGTCACGCAGCAAATCCAGCAGACTCCCACAGCGAGACGCTACCAACACAATGTCACAAAGGAAAAGCCATTAGTGAGCAATTACATTTCAGCAGGATTTCCCCTCTCCACCACAGCCTAATGAGGATAACCAATTCAAGAGGAACTGCCGCAAGAATGAATGAATAACGAGAGAAAGAAGATGGGAGTTCCTGTAATCCGGACAGAATAAGAAACAACCCCTTGAAGGAGAAGAAAAACACATACGTTGGAGCTCTGCTCCAAGCAACAGACAGATGTGGACGTTTGCTCACAGTTACAGGAGGCACCAACTGGTTTCAGAAGCATCATAGAGGCCCAGGGCCAAAACAACAGTTGCTACAGACAATAGACGTGCACATGAGCCCTCCAGAAGTTAATTCAATTTTTTGGGAAAGACTTCTGACTATTGACAACTGGTCACTGCAACAAAACACCTTACTTACAAAAGGGTTAGTATCTCTGCATCACCCAGTCGTTCCTGATATACAGTGCGCCCTAAAAAATTTAATGCCTTGAAATAAGAACTCCCTAGAGATCAAGATTACCCAAGCTTATTTTTTGGTTTAACCTTAGGAACTCAACTAAAATTAGGATCTCTTCTTTACAGTAATAAAAATGCAAGTGGAAAAAAAAAAAAAATCTATATAAATGCTACCTTCTATTTAACAGGAGAGTGCAATTCTACAGATTCTGCCATTTGAAGAAATATATGCTGACGTGTCCCTCCTTTGACTGGAGAGCTCCAGGACAGGAGTTAGCTGTTACAAAACAACTTGCTCCCCCTCCTATGGGGCACCGTGGCACGATAACGCAACTCAGTGCAAGGCATTTCTTCCCTAAATGGAGAAACACCCAGTTACACTTACCTGCAATGGGCAGATTTGTCTGAACCTTAGTATTGCAGTAAAAACCAGCCAAAGAAAAGACGGGCAGGCAGCGCGTAGGTATTTGAAGGCCCAGCACGGTTTCAGTGTTTCGGCTGCTCCGCACCCTGCTGCTGCTGCTGCCGCTGCTGCTGCGACAGCGCCGAGCTCGCCTGCTCAGCCCAGCAGAGCCCGGGGTGCCCTGAGCCGGCCCCCAGCTCTGCAGCTCGCTCGGCACTCACCGACTGCGCTGGAACCGCATCTGCACGGGGCAGCAACCTCTTCCCGTGACATCCGCCTTCCTCCTTTAACCGGGACTTAGCGCGTCTCAGTTGCAGCCACGGAACAAAGCCATCAGGGCTTCTTTGTACCTGTCTCTATGAGGTATACATCATCTTTTCTTGCTAATCACACAAGAAAAAGTTTTTTCCTATTGCTTGTGGGAAGCATCCAGCTGGTTGAGCATGACTTGGTATCTTTCAGCCACTGGTGAAAGGTAAGGTTGGGTAAAGGCTTGTCCACAGACTTCCAGCAGTGGACTAGTTACCTCAGATTAATCTGCTTAATTCAGAAAAAAAAAAATAAAATAAAAAATAACATAAATCAAAGACTTTTGGGTCAAGGACTAATAAAACAAGAAAGTTAAGACATCAAAACATTATTCAACATTATTTCCCTTTAAAAGAGCACTGAAAAAAATCAAGGCTTTATTTGAATAAATGTTACACAACATTCTTTATCATTTACTTCTCAGCAAACCTTAAAAGGGTGAATCGTATTTTCCTCATTCAAGTCTACAAAATGAAAGAGGCATAGTGACCATTCAATATACAGACAAGAAGGTAGCACGGAGCAAAGCTTAAATATTAAGCAACTAAAGCAAAAAAGTGAAAAGCAATACATTACTGTAATTCTCTATCATTAGAATATCCCTGACAATTTCATTTCAAGATGAAAATCTGGTTTCAAACAAAATGGCTGCAATACTTTCTGTGAAAACCAAGGCAAATACAGTTAGCTACCTTGTCTATTGTTAGCCTATTTGCTTATATACCCATATTCTCCAATGCAGAGACCTGCATCTCTCTTAAGCATATTTTCTCTAGTTGAGCTGCTGTGCACAAGTGCTCATGGCGGTGAGGAAATAAGAGCACTGGTGACGAGTCAGATGTCGCACAGGCAGGCACTACTGGCTTCTACTTACAACGTCAATCACTTCTCAATCCAATGTGCAATAACCCTGCTATTACAGACCTGGGCCTTTTTCCTGAGCAGAAACTGGTTTGTGCCACGTTGTTTGGTGGCTTCTTTTTTGTTTGGTTATTTTCTTNCTCATTCGTGGTAAATACAACCGGGGTTTGGTCCGGAGGTGAAAGGCTAGCACGTACACGACATCAAATCGCTTCCTCTTTCCTCAAATCAGATGTCTTAATTAGTCTAAGTTATAGTCAAATCTCAGGCCACAAACAGGACCAGACTACTGATCCTCTTTGAATGATGAAAAGGAAAAGCACTGTAGATAAAACATTATTCTCAAATTAAAAAAAAATAATTGTTGTTTATTATGAAAAATGGTACAATTGGAACCTCCTGTATAGCACTAGGCAGCTCGTTTTGAAGAAGCAGGCAGCAAGCATCCAATTTCTGGCTTTATAGATGAAGAATTTACCTCTGAAAAATAGAATCTGAACCGGCACGAAGCATGAACTGCCTCAGCACGTGTGTATCACTGATAGACCTATCCTGGATTTGGATGTCTGTCCCAGCCTCTCACTTCCCCCCTCTTGGCTTGTTTAACAACAATAAACCTGTTACCAATATCAAAGCCAAACGATAGAGTTGTCTTAATTCAGGCTCCATACACAAAGGCTGTGAAACTGCCTTTCTGCCGATACGGATGCCTCTCACAAAGGTTTTTAAATGATCGAGACAAAGACACTCTATTTTCTCCAATCGAATCAGGATATTAGTAAGGAAGAAAAGAGTTTACTACTAGTCTTTTCACTCCTGTAGAAACAAAAATTTGACTTTTCGTGGATTATGTGCACATTTTCATTTCCTCAAAACAAATATTTATTTTCCCAGGTGATACGATAAATCCGCTGCTAAGAACTTTGTGTGCACACAATGTCAAACGATTAGTGACAAATAAATTAATATTTAATAACTCAGTATTTCAGCAGCGTGTCCAGCATTCACAAGCTCCACTGAAATTACCAAACGCCTTTGGGGGAGGGGAATAAAATGGATAAAACCCACTGGGTTACCTTTTTTTTTTTGATTTACAGCTACTCAAAGAAGTCAATGCAACTCAGATCAACAACCATCAGAAACACTAAGAAAACCCTTGCTCTACTTGTTACCTATCTGAAAAATATTTATGTCAAAAGGAAAAAATTAACCCATGATTTGAAATAGAAATGCCATTCCATTTAATCACTCTCCATTCCTGATTCCCATCTCGTTATAGTATTATAAGCAAAATGCTGCTCTCTGCGTTGTAGCCCTTCTTAACATTTCTCACCGATCCTCAAATCCCTAAGTGTTACAACAGCATAAATAAAATGCAACCATATTCACACAGAAGGAGCTTTCCCATAATACAGAGATACACAGAGTTTGTGGTCACTGTCCTTTCCATCACCTCTACGGGAAATATTGGTCTCATATGGCAGGACTGTTCATATTTTACAATACAATTGGTTTTGGACATGCTTTTGATCACAGATCACAGCTCTGCTAACACCTGCACTAAATACTAACTAAGCCTCATAGAATGGAAAACTGCAATGCTAAAGTTAAGAATTAAAATAAAAGTTCAAAAGTTACAGTCAACTTCCCAGGCAATTGGCTCCATCACTGGCACCTATCAAAACATACAAACGTGACTGTCACATTACCAAAAAAACCAGTTATTTGCAGTGATTCTTCATACCAATAATTCAAGTGGTTCCTTGCATGTGTCATATAGTCTTTCATAATTTCATGCGTCATTTATTGCAAAAAAGTTTTATAAAATATTTCCTAACATCTTTTTAAACTTTAAAGAAAATGTACATTAGGTACAGGTGCCCTAACAGGGTGAGAGGGGGAGCTTTAACATATTTACCCCCTCTCCCCTTCAAAAAATGTTTACTACTTGGTGAAGATTTCAGAGGAAAAATAGGACAATTCAGTCTCAGATTTCTTTCAGTCCTGATGAGCTGGTGCTCTTCGTGGCAGTGTAGTGAGGTTCCATAAAAACAGCAGTTGACTAGTGTCTCTGAGCTGAAAAGGGGAGAGAAAGGGAAAATGGTTAAATGCCTTCCAGTATATACTGCAAAAGTAGGTAAGCAAAATCTGAGGTGGCCAGAAGAGTTACCAGTTCACCTGCTTTGTGCATTGTGTGCAGAAGGAAAAAAAAATTAATTTACATTATCACAAGACATACACAAGTGAACAAACTCCTCAGTTGACTGGAGTTTTAAGAGGAGCTACCACACCAATCTATGTTTTATCTCACCCCGTTTCAGCATCCAGAGAGAATTTCAATTTTTAAACATTTCAAGATAGCTAATGAAGGAGGGAGATTAATATACAGTCCAGACAATGATGTGTAGTTCACAATACAAAGCTAAATCTGACCCTATAATGCCATTCCAAATGCAGACCTAAGTGTGCATGGGAGCACTGAAGTATAAAACTGCCAATCGTGTTTCTTTTCCATTATTGCTTATGTTTTCCTATTTCCTCCAGAGAACCAGAATAAAACAATGACAAAGCAAATAGCAGCAGTCCAAGTAACAACTCCTGCATGAGACCACCACCAGTCAGGAACCAGTTAGGGTAGTGCAGAATCAGCACAGTCTGCACTGACCTGCCTCTTGTGTAGCACAGAGAACACACGGTTCTAGAATAACCTGTGTTGGAGGAGACCTCTCGAGATCATCTGCTCTAACCCCTTTGCTCAAAAAACACACAGGAGAACAAAGAAGGTTCCGACAGGACCAGGCCAGTCTTGTTGATTCCTGTTACCATTCTGTTATGCTTTTGACTGCTATCTGAGAGGTATATACACATTTTCCAATCCTGACAACAGCATTGCGAATAACACAACCGAATTTAAAAAAAAAAAAAAAAGAGACTCATAGCATGGGCAGGAAGATCCTAAAGTTCTTTCTAAACAGAGAATTCTTCTGAATAACATCCAAAAGAATATAAAAAAAATAAGAAGTAGGAGTGAGGCGTTTGTGAAAATAGTCCTAGCCCAAGAGGAGGCAGGGAAGACAAAGGGGATAACTATGGAGGTTCTCAATTGCTCAGCTGCTCACTGTGCCACAAAAGGCCAACAGAAGCCACAGAAAAATAATTCACTTGATATCCTAAACAATGCAGCAGAATTATAATAAGAATGAAATTTTGGGAAAATTGAAACAGAAGCAATGAGGGCTAATTATGAAATTTAACGGGTCCAGGCCAAGATGCCCAGAGGTGCTGTACGTTGACAGTGGGCAAGCAGCATTCATTCCAACACCCAATAGCTCGTTTCGGTAGGAGACTCAGCCCTGATCTATATTTAAACCTATTTTAGCTATGATCCACCCCAAGGTGCACGAGATAAACCTGCAGAGCCTCTATAAAGAGCGAGATGCTAGATAAATTTCCACTGTGTTCAACGGTACTTACTGCTGGTGCAGGTAACTAAACACCACAGTAATTCCAGGCTGCAAAACAACCGGTGTTGGGTATTAAAGCATATGACCAATAAGAAACTCTCCAAAATAAGATTAATATTAAACTAGCATCATGTATTCATGAAGTCTTGCAAAGAGAAGCTTTTATAGCCTGTTAGAGAACCAGATTCTACTCAGAAATACCAAAAATCCTATAAAAAGTCAGATGACAATTCAGCCAGTAAGTCCCAACATCCCCACTTCCCAATCCAAGCCTCAGTGACACTACTACTAGCCAGCAAACTTCTGTGACCTACAAAGGAATAAACGAGACAAGAATTTGGTTCAGTTACCCAAGCACAAGTACAACAACTGCCTGGAAGGAAACGGCCCATTCACTGTAAGACGGGTGTTCCCCCACTCAGCGGGCAGGCAGTCGTACTGCTCACCCCTCAGCTACCAGCTCAGCAATCCATGCAGGTGATTTTCAGAATCAGCACTTGGCAAGGTCTGCTCCTTGGAAACCCAACACTTGTGTTCCTGCCCAAGTCAGTCCCTGCAGCTCTTTTACTCTTCAGTTCTTACCACTGAGAGATTCCAGCACGTCCTTAGCAAGCACCAGGAGCTTCTCTTCTCCCACTGCCGTTTACACGCCGTCACTAGTGGCTCCAGAAACCTTATCAGTCTTATTCTCTATTATAGTTCTGTCTGCTGGTTTATCAGCAGCAAATCAGTTTATAAAAATAAAACCCATGGGTATCGAAAACCTAATTCCAGACTTAATGTAGGTCTAATATAGTACTGGATCAAACTTTTTAATGTTTATGAAGTAAAAATCATGACTTCTTCATGTAAATTAAGTTCCCTTTACAGCAACTGTATGTTCTCTTCACTGCCCTATTTCCTCCCCATGTCAAAAAAGAAGGTACAAGAGACCTGTGCATATCCATGACAGATCTAAGTAGTATTACATATTTGGGCCAGAATTCCCAATAATGTTCAGTATCTGCCTGACTTTAAATTTCCTTATGGACTTAGGCATGCACTGAAAGTTAAGCATGCTTGTCGAATGTTACTCCCTCAGATCAGTGCTTTGGAAAGGTAAAAAAAACCAAAACAAACAAAAGAGAGTGGCTCCCTAGCCCTGGTCCATGTATCATCTACAAGTTTCTCACCAAAATCTTCCTGCTCGTGTTTTCAGTTATTTTCCTTGGTTTAGGTACTAAACTTCTTTAAAAATACTAAAATGTTAATAAATTATTTCCTGATTTTACTTCTATGCATCAGCAAAGGCAATCACTAGCAGCAGAGGAATTGCCCACAAGATACATCCTACTAAGATGCTATAGCAAACATAGCAAAAATGTTTGAGGATTGCTGGTTCAGGAGACAAAAATATTCATTTTTAATTTTTAGGGGGTTTTTGCCTTTACATTATACCTGTCAGGTTATTTAATCTGACCATCTAATACAAAAGTCAAGAAGCAAGCCTAAAGAGAAACTTAGTGTGGATCTTCTCAATAAAATCGCTATCCATCCTGCCATCAGGTTAGGTCAGGGTGAACAGCGGTATCTGAAGTGTTCAAATAAAACAGGGATCAAAATAACAAGTAGCTCATTACCTCTGTCCTAACCTGCCTTGCATATGATTAGTTGATAGCACAGTGCACCTTTCACTTAAGGCAGGGCTTAAACCAGACAGACCTGCCAATTTCACTGATAACTTCAGTGCTCCCAAATCTGAATCCACAGTGCTCTGTCAGACTCTGTAAGGGAGCGGCAGGACTCAGTCTGATGTCAAATGCTGCCATTTGTTGAGACCTATGGTAGAAAAAATCCAGTTAACAAGAGTAAAGAATTGACGATCGTTTAAAAAAGAAAACGATTAACCTCCTTGCCTGCCTGAATTCTTAGTGGGTGTGCTACTTTTGCTTTCCAGAAAACAGGATACCATGAAAAGATACTAGAAACTCACAGAAAAATCAGGTATCAACTTTTTTCAGCTTAAACTGGACTTTACTAGCAGAGTTAGAGGGAAATTACACCTAAATTAGTGAAGAAACTAGCAGACAGCAAAACAAAGTATCTACCTGTACAAACGCCTACCCGAACTCTGTACTGCCCACTGAAGACCTTGGTGCTCACAACCAGAGTCACACTACGAAATTTTGCTGGACAGAGTAGCTAACTAGAATAAGTGGAAACTGAAGCAATGGATTACAATTCCTGGTGGCCATAACTTTTCTGTATTTTAGACTAAAAAAAAAAAGCAATTGCAGGGCACCATCTATTCAATACTGACAGCATTTTACATCTGCCGTGCAATGCAGCCTCTGATAAACCAGATTTTTTCATTACTCAGAAATGCAAACAAGTGCGAGTGGAAGGCAGACAACTTGCCATTGCAACAATACAACTGGCAGCCAAATCTTAATCAGTACTTTCTTCCATGGATCTTAGATTTGTCTTGCTTTCTAAAATGGGAAAGCCACCAGCTATTCCTCCCCTTTTTAGGACATGACTCAAGACACCGTTTTTCCCCTCCAGGTAAAAACTATAAAGAAGAGATTGTGCCTTCTTTTGGCTTTGTATCTTCACACAAATCTGTGCGTGTACACTGTGTTCGTTGTGGTCAAACTACCAAGAATTTCTTTATTATCATAATCAGATTTGCTTAAAAGAGAAGCAGATGAGTCACAGCTGCGGCACATATTGGAGTTTCTTTGTATTTTGCTTCTCACTCATTATTACAAGTACTATAAAAACTGTTCCCATTTGGCTGTTCACAGTCTTTAAACTGAAAGTCAAAGCCTTGTTGCCAGTGGCACTGTAATCTTTATTGAAGTGATTACAGGATGGAAGAAAACTGAGACAACAGAAGGTGAAAGAGCAAATGGACCAGTTGCTCTCATGGATGATTATGATTTGGAGGCAAAAATCCAGTGTAAAAATTGATTTTAAAATATAGGTCTCTTAATTTTAAGAGAGTGTTGCCAACTATTGCAGAATCTCACTATTCCAACACATACTAATCATGCATTTGTTACCTGCATGTTTGGCAAAATTAACGAACGTGAAATATTTTCCGTGGGAACCTTTGTATTGTCACAGTGAAGTTGACTTCAGAATGCTGCACGTGGATTTAGCCCAGACCAGTACGGAACAGCCTTGGGCTGGATTCCTATAGGGTATGAAAACTGATTAGGGGATGTCTCATCTGCCCAGTTAAAATACAACTGGGTTTACATTGTTTTATTTGGATCAATAGGAGTGTTTTGTATAGAAAAGGTTTAAGGCAGGAGTATACAAGATTAGGCTTTCAGATACAGTGACTGGAAAATAAAGCCACAGATGTGCACTCTCTCATCTTACTCGCCTTGTGTGGTGGAGGAACGTTTCTTACCCTGTGGATTTCCCTGGTGCGAATCATGCAGAGCAAGGACTGGTGACCCAGAGGAAAAAAGGTACAAAGAGCAGAGTTGCCACAAAGGATGAAGCGTCCCTGGGTTCTCACAGACTGCACTTCCACACTTGCAGGACACCTGCATTGGCTCAATATCCCCGTCATTAAATTCCCCAACCCACGTGAACGGAGCAAGTTGTGTTCTGCCACCAACCATTGCCTGAGTTCAGTCACTTCATTGAGCAACCTACAACTTGTAAGTGAGCAACAGCAAAGCCTAATTCTGAGGGTATAGCTCTCCAGCCACGCACAGTATGCTCACAGCACTCGGGACTCTCTTTTGAAGCAGTTTCATTCAACTGCTGGCGACTGTGGAGTCATCAGAAACATGAGCAGCAGTAATAAATGTAAGCGTGCATGTTAGGACAAGCTCTGATGCAGCTTACGGCCTTTCACCACCAATGTCGTGAACGTCTGCCCCACTTTACACAGCCCCTTTCCTGGGAGTCATCACTGTCATGTGGATTCTGATTTTTTTTTATTGTGAAAACTTTCATGATCCTGCGTATTCATTAGTGTCCAAAGAGAAGCACTGCCTTTGAAAGTAGTTTTCTCTTCAAAGGAAACAGGCAGCCATCAAGATGAAAAGGCTCCCAGAAGGACAAGGAGAGTAAAAATAGCAGTACCTCCCATCACATATCCTGAAGGAGGAGATATATAGCTCTTAGACAGCCCAAATACAAAAATAGTTGCAACTTCTTTAGAGGACTAGTACTTTGTCTATATACAAAACTATGTAGCAGAAGAAAGAGCACATGTTATTTTACTGCTACAGATTCAAATTTTAACTAATTAGGAAGAGTTAAAATGGGCTTCTCTTCCAGATAATCAATTACTAAAAAGCAAGGAGAACTGTTGAATTCCTCTACAGCCCAAGACAATCTTCAACAGCAGGGCCTCCGCTACAAGGAGAACCAAGAGCAGTAACACATACTTCAGTTTATTTCAAGAAACTAGGCATGTAAAGAACTCAGTCCCAAAAATTTCTAAAACCCAGCCAAAAATGGCTTTTTCATACCAGAAGAAATTGGGTCCCCAAATCCCTTAACAATTGAAAAATCTCAAGGAAATTTTTTCCCCCTGAAACAATGACATATTGCTAATGTGATATTCCAACCAAAAAATATTCAGGGCTCCAAACATTCAGCTATGATTTTTAACAGCAAATTGCAGAGAGAAGAAAATCGTGGTTTTATTTATTTTCCCTAGTAAATTCTCTCTTTTTTTTTTTTTTTTTTTGAGGGGGGTGCAGGGCAACAGGTTGCAAAGGTAGACAGGAAAGCTATTTTTAGTACTAAGTCTCCTCTCTCTAGTTTATCATGAAGGACACAGGAATCAGGAGTGATTTGGGAGCTCTCTCAAACAGATCCCGCTGTCTTTCACTACATCCAAGTTAAATGAGCATCATGAAATCAGTAAGAGTAACCTTGTCACAATTCCCTCCTCCTATTACTCAGGCTTCAGCCACTTGTTACTATAACTCCCAGCAAACACATTTCTTGGTATTTTTACCAATACAAAAAAAAAAACACCCAAAACATTCCGTACCAGAATCTCTGCCTACTAAACGAACTCTACAGATGGCCAAAAGAACACAACTTTGTCATCAGTCACCTTCCAATTAAGGTTCCACACGTGTCACCACCAGGAGAGCAAAAGTAAGCAGATCGTTCCTAGTACTAGCAAACATAAGGACGTGTCTCTTACCACATTCATCTGTGTTCCTGTATGAAGTACTAATTGGTTTTAGGGCTTATTTTACTGGTGATGTCTTAGAAAAGCTGACACGGTATGCTCTTGCTGAAATCAGTATCAAGATGACTTCACTAAAAACCAGTCCACGATTGTTTATGAAGTGCCATTCACACAGATACCTGTGTGTCAACTGAAGCATTTAATCAGGTCATATAGAGCAGTTTGAGGTTCTAATCCTAACTAAACTTCTTTGAAAAATCCAGGTTTTATGGATTTAATTCCTTTTCACCAGAGCTACTAATTACCAAAACTGGCAGCACGTGCTTTAAAATTCTGAACCGCTGCAGAAGTACAATTAAGCACTAGGGTTTCCTAAAGCCGAACAAAACCCCTAAATGTGACTAAATAAAAAATGATGCAAAATTACCATTTAAGTAAATATTTGCTTGGAATAGTATCTGTTTACTTCACTGACAAAGCAAGTATCCTCTTTCTCTTTATGCACCTGTAAAAAAGATTCAAGGACAATTCTGTCACCGGAATCAAGCTACGTTTCTCTTACAGAATCTTTTAGTGACGGTAACAAGCTAGTGAGAACACAGCTTGCCCGCCTTCCAAATCACAGATTGACAGCACATGGTTGGCAGGTATAAGAATACTTCTTATTCATATTGCACATTCGACGTCCAAACTATTAGTAATCAAACATGAAAATTGACCTAATTTTTTGTTTGTTTGTTTGAAAAGCCAGCCCTCCTTTGAAGTTGAAATGTTATATACGTGATGTCATCCAAACACGATTTTGCACAGTAGAGGCCCCTGGCAGGAGATGCAGTGCAGTTTTCCTATGTGTGGAAGCTAAGACTCTATTGTTCAAAGGCTGCACTTCCCTCATACCGAGTGTGATTCCTGCACGACTGAGCGGGACGCATAAGGCAGAATCCTTCATTACATGCGTATTTCTATAAAGATTCGGTTTTTCCCAAATCAGAATTGTGAATAACAAAATTACGGAGAACAGAGCTGTGACAGGGTCAGGATAGAACATTTAGTCTATCCCACACCCAAATGCAGGACAAATTTAACCCTTTGCTGGCAGAGGTTAGCCTAACCTAGCAGTTTTTAAAACTTGTAATTATGAAAACTATGCAACTCTGCAAACAGAGTTTCACTATAACAAATGGAATAAATATTCCAATGCCTAATCTTAACTCCCCATCTTATAATTTTAAATATGATTTCTCGTCCCAGTTGCAACTACAGAGAAGCACATTTCCCTGTTGCCTCTGCACCTATCCTGCAGGTATCCACAGACATCGAATATCCTCAGTTCCAGTTGTCCTTTCTTCCTTCTCTGGGCTGAGGAATAAAATCATTAGCATAGAAACTGCATTACAGTTGTTCAAAGTATGCATAGTCCCGATTTTGAACATAACTTCTCAAACACGTAACCCAAATCAATCCCACAGATCCATTTGTCTTCACGCACTGAACAAGCAAAGCCCAAATTTAAACTCACAACAGGGGGTCCCAATTTGTTCCCTGCGCCAACTTCCACCCGCAGCCTGTGTTGTTAACGCTATTCCCTCGGACCATGGGTGGTGGGTGGGTAGAGAAGATCAAACACTTACACCCAAAGCCTGTGTTCTTAACATTATCCCCTCGGACCATGGGTGGGTAGGTAGAGAAGATCTAAGACTCCACATCTCCATCTGCAGGAGCACAGGAAATCCCAGTTTTCAGCCCCGCGCGTACAGAAACTCCCTGGGAAGGTTATGCAGGAGTGCAAAACCATCTCTTATTCCCAGTTGTCTCACTATTGGATGTGCAAGGTAGCTCAGGTCTTCCAAGGTAGAAAAGCCCTGGTCTTATCAATGACATTCATTTTCCACACTGTGGCTGATCCTGCTTACCACCAATGACATTGATTTCTTTTTCTTGGGGGAAAAAAAATGGAGCCAGGGATCCGAGTTCCCTTCAACAATCCATGCCTGGCACTAATCCTGCCAGTGCTGCCCCAGGGAGCGTTATCCCCAACCGCACCATCTGGTAGCAACAACAAAACTGTGCAGGAAAAACATACAATAGCAAGGCAGTCACTGAATCACTGCCCCCACAGCAGTGGAGTGCAGTGCCTGAGAAATGCTGCTTTGCCTTGTGTTCACAGGAGGACAGTTGTGTCGCAGTTCAATTTAAGGAAAAAAAATGCGTAACTTAATCTAAAGTACAGTCTGGATTGGTATACCCATCCCAGGGATTACAAAAGAAAGACTGAAATGTATGAGTAAATCATAGGAAACTATAAGCTGCTATTAGGATCTAACAATTAAAAACCAGTAAGCAGAGATATTTCTGACTTTGGGAAGAATCACTTCTACTCGGTAAGAGTTTTGTAAAACCCCATCTACATTACCAAAAGCAGTTCTTGTCACCCATGTCAGAGAGAGATGAGGTCAAACCAGAAGAGGTGCATAGAAATGCCAGTAAGATGAGCAGGGCATAGAAAAGCCATCTTACAAGGGGATCTTATTTGATCTAGTTAAATGGCCACACTCTATAAATACACTGACAGGATGACACCATAGGAGGCAACTATTTAAACTAAAATATGAAGTTGTCACAAAGAAGAGTAGCCGAGTATTTTAATTGTTAAAGAGGAACTTGCCATCGTAATTGTTAAGGACATGGATCAAAACAGAGGTTCTTCCCATTACAGAGTAAGAATAATTTGAAGTCGAGTGCTAACAGCCACATCTCACAAGCTTAGATCTGATAGACCCATGGATAGCTTGGCAGCTACTACAAAAGTTTTCAATGCTACACACCTCTGCCTCTCCTGATGTTAAATGTGGATGCTCTCTGATCACTACAGTCACATCAGAAGATGCTTTAAGGAAGTTAGTTATGTAAAACCTCTGGTGCTAGTGTTATTTATATTGGTATTTTATTGATAGGGATTATTTTACTACATTATTAAAAGTATAGCCTGTTTGTGACCCCAAAAGGTATGCTACTATATTCTACTCAAAAAAAACAAAACAAAAAAAACTAACCCAGACGCATGCACCCAATGCAAGCACAGCTTAAACTGACAAAATACTGTAGCAAGTCCCTCCATTTCCACAAGCAAGATTCTAGAGGACGTTCAGCTGACCGTGGAAAAGCAACAGACATTTCTCCAAAACTCTCCTACAGGCCCTCTAAAATAGGAGAGCACTACCCCCTTCTACTGAACTTCCAGAGTAAAGTATTATTCTCAAACAGCCAACTCCTAGTTCCCCTTCCAGTATCACATCCAGCCCAATACACCAAGTTCCTCTCTTTTCCTTCAGGTTCCCTACAACCTTCTATTTATACCTTTAAAAAGTAAACTGAAAATAAGAACAGAGAGCACCTCAGCCTTTAACCGCTATATACTCTGTACTGCAAGATCCCTTTCAACTTCATTTTTAAATTTTATACCTACACTTTTACTAAAAGGCTTATGTCATAAAATCCTGCCATCTTACTGCCCTTTAATAAGCTCACTTAACTTCTGTTTCACAGCTTTTACCTACAAGTTAGTGTAGTGATCCCACTGCACGGACTGAATTTGCTTATTCCTATAGGCTTTTATTAGAATACAACTATATATATATAAAAGAGATGAACTAAAATAGCTTTTCACTGATTGTCAGCCTCTTTCTTTCCAGAATTCTTCAGCCAAGAGGGCAGCTCTATTTTTTCACTGTACTTCACAGAACACACATGAGGCCAGATGATAATGCTACTGAGGACTAGCTACTAAGATTTACTTTCCAGAATTCATGCTTCCAATTCTACTTTGACTTGAGCAAGACCTTATAGAAGACACAAACAGAAATCAGTTTCAGAACCTTAGAAAGTCAACTAGAAGCAAACCTAAGGCTAGCAATGCAAAAAGCAACTCTTATCCCTTTCACACTTCCACTAATGCATTATTTCTTAAACCTAATTGCTTTTAGAACTATTTAAAAAAAAGTATTTCACAACATGCCAAAAAAGTCTTCTCAGTCTCGCACAGTTGACCTAAATTCCCCATACTAAACACACCCCTTCTGGTGAGGTAGCTGTTAGTTGTGTAGGTTTCAAACTACAAGACAGTACTGTCTAAAAGAAAATGCCATATAATCAGAGACGATTATCTCATTTACGTGTTGACACACAATTACAACTCTGATTAGAAAAATAACAAATATTTGTTCCATTTCCTGTAGAATTGCACTTCAGAGACATACAAGCATTTCACATTGGCTTCTAGCTTCACTCATGAAGCGACCATACCTTCCAGCACTCCTGTTGAAGGAAATCTTTATAAGTTTTGGAATAACTACTCTTTCCTAAAACATTTTAACTGAAGCTAAAGATCTTAAAAGGAAAAGCAGGTTTGCACGAGAAACTCCTCATCTGTCATGGTCTCCCCCCTAAACTGAAAGACCACACGTATTCAAGAACTACACTGAGGAATTTCATTAATTCAAAGAGACGTTATTCACAAGTTATAATATTAAGCAGATAGAAAACTAACAGTCACTCTTCATACTGACGTTTGTCTTCTCAGGACACGGGCTGCTTTGCAACAGCTGCACAGCTTCATCACTCAGATGCCCTGTCCTGGCACTGCACAGGCCTGCTCCCACCAGGACTTGTTTGAAAGCCATTTCAGCTGCTGCCAGGCTAACTCAAGAGATGTGCATCCTGCCGCAAGAACCGCAGCCCACGCTCCAAGCGTTGGCATCGCTGGGAGCAGACAGGCACATAAAAGCAAGGGGGGTGTTGTAGTTTAGAACTGTAAGAGCATGAAGCTTTGTCTGCCTCCAAAGCTAACCTCCATGCAGCACCCACGCTGCTATAACCAAGGTTACTCACCACGACCAGACTTTACCTTAAAACCAACATTTTCTCCCGTGTAAACTGGTTAGATCTAGAGTGCCAGCTACTTCTCAGTGGAAGGAAAATCATGGATGAGTATGAATAGGGTATTTTCAACCTATTGTAACATGGTGTTATGAAAAGAAGTCTATTGTTTTGAGACCTGTTAAATCTAGTGATAATGCATATTCATTACAAAACTCCTCAGGAAAGACTTAAAAGACTGATCAACTACAAATCAAAACTAAGTCTCTTCAAATGCCTTTCATAAACAGTTCTCCTGAACATAAAACAACCTGAAGAAACTCCTCTCATACTCATTGCCCTCCCATCTTACCAGTGAACACCTGAGCCAACTTTGACTAGGTACGCTTTAGTACTAGTCTAACTACATAAAGTAAGAGCTAAGAGTACAAAGCTTCCATGTCTTTTTAAGAAAAACTAACAATATAAATAGTTTCCACCACTACTTGGCTCAGAACTAACTTATAACCAGCTCACTTGAGTTTCTAAACCCCAAGGAACCAGTGTAGACACCTAAACCAATGTTTTATGGGTTCTTGACTTCAAAAAGCAGTCTGCTTTAATCACAAAGTACGGCTTATTTACTTAGAGTAACTGTTTCTGTTTGCAGGAAAGAATACATAGAAGTGAAACAGGATTTTTTCAATTTTTTTTTTTTTTACATTATGAAATTTATTGTGTGTTTATCACATTCAAAAAGCATTGACCAGTGGGGTTTTTTGGTACCTGTTAGAATGCCAAGGTAAGGCTGGTATATTCAGAAGCTTAATTAGCACCTGACAGGAGATGACTGTAAACTTAGGAAAATTTGAACGGCCATGTATTTGACACTTAAGACTTCCAATAGTTCTGTGGGCACAACAGAGTTATTTTAAACGGTAAAAAGAAACTGAATGCTTCGGAAAGACCAGACAGTATCATGAACACATGAAATTTAATCTTAAAAAGATTTTAAGGGTTTGATGATTAAATCCTTACCCCCATTTTCATGGCTAATTTCAGTCTAAGCTTAAATTTTTTTATATCTGTCATGATTGCCTACATGGGCAATTATGGAAAAAACAGGATGAAAACTGCTTTGGGATGAACACAAAGAAATTCTTGACAAGGCATTGCAAGGCTGAAACAGGAATGGGCTGCAGAAGAGACAGTAATTCACATGGCCAGATAAGGACCAAAACTAGAAGAAAAAAAAAATGTCAAGTCAGTTGCATGAAAATGCCCCAACATTGAGCAAAAGACATGCAAGAGAAGCTGAGGTAGCAGTGGAGAGTGGATCTGATCAGGTTTTAATAGATGGAGAAAACTCAAACCATTTCCCCACTGTATAAGTGACATTATCCACAGTCTTTATTCAAATCTATGAAACAAAATCTAATTAAGGGAGAAATTTGATAAACTTTCCAGAAAGCCCTCTACAGAGCTAGTTTTGAAACAAAGGGACATATAATTGCTTCATCTCAAAACTAAGACTGGAGCGTACCAATAGTACTTTACATGAAGTAGTTCTCTTTAGAATACGTGAACAGGACAATTTACTTTTTAAAAGGGTGTCCTCTAAATCCGGCATACATATAAAGTACTCTAACATCCTGGATTTTTTCAAAGCTTTTTGAGAAACACACACAAATAATTCAGATTTAGTCAATTTTATTTACAGTTCGTTTTTTTACATTTCAGAGCATTACACAATTACATATTCTCATTTTCTGACCTGCAAACAGATACCTTAAACGGAAATATTAAAAAAAAATGAAGGTAGACACATCCAAAATGCAACAATTACACATCTGACAATTCACAAAGTGTAATTTACTAGGACGTATCCTAAGAATTTAGGAACAACCAGTCAGGAGAAAATCTGACCAATTTCAGCAATCAATTATTTACACATTCAAAACAAAGCCTCTCTTAATCTAAACCTCCAGGCAAACAGCCCGAAAGATTTCTTCAGGAAGAAAGACCAGAAGTTATGATTCACACCTATGCAGCATTAACAGCCCTTGATCCCAAATACTGAGTGACTTCTCAGCTTTGTCTTAGAGCTACAGGCATCCCTCTCAGCTTCTCAGACCCTGAAGTGTTATATTTGTGCCCCATGTGCATAGAAAGGCTGAGTGTTTAAGTGGTCACTACAATAAAACCCCATTTAATCTGGTCTTTAAGTTACATGAATTCTTCTTCCTTAAAAATTTCAGGAAGTCTTCTAATGCCGTTTAAACTGGCCTCTGGATCGGGGCACGCCTCCTCCAGACGGTTAAGCGCCCTTTGAACCAATCTGCACCGGCCAGACTAAATACATTAGAGACCGTTTAAAATAATCTTTAAGACCATTTAGACAAGGCTTACATTTCTACACTTCCCTGATGGGCCACCTAATTAAAAAAAAAAAAGTCACAGCTACTACTCACATCCCTTGTGTCAACCCTTTGCCACACAGCAACTAGTTATATACTGGGTAGAAACTACTAAAAAAATTCCCTGCAAATAAGCTGCCTTTCAGCTGAGGCTATGGCTCCTATGCATCGGGTGTTTGAGGAGTACTTTTCCTTAAAAAAAATTTCTCGCTTGAAAAATACTGCAGTTCTCACTTTAGGCTAATTTTGATTGCATGTTCAATTTGTTTAACTGTCAAGAAACCGCTACAAATGGAACAACTTTAGTATAAAAAGAGCAGTCAACCGAGTGCAACTTCTGACTTGGCAAGTCCTTCCCCCGGTAGTTCTCTAACTAGGCTATGAATTTTGTGGAGCCTCCAGATTTCTTGCCTACCTTACTTTCCATGTTCACGTTTCAAACTGTGTCAGCAGGGCCCGAACTTCGGGAGTCAGCTGCTTAGCAGCCTTAGCTGCCTCTGTGACGGCCTTGCGGTAAAGACCCTTTCTCTTCTTATTAAAGCGCAACTGGAAGCTTTCTAAAAAGGGGGAGAGTTGTGCAAGAGCAAGAAAAGATGTAGTTGTGGAGCCAAACCACGAGATACGAGCCTCCTGTCGAACTAAAAGGCCATTATCTTTCCGGCTCACAGTTATGGTAAGAATACGGGCTGGCCACCAAGGGAAGCCATAAATCTTGGCCCAAACAATGTCCCCTACGCATACGGTCCTGCCATCTGGTGTGACACATTTAGAGACGTTTTTGGAAAAGACTTCCGTTTTCAAGGAATTACTGAGCTTTTTCTCTTCCTTTGAAGAGGAGGAGGAGGAGGAAGGTGCATGCATGCTGCCTGGAGGAAAATCAAAGCTTTCAGTAGAGCTACACTCAGAGTTGGTAGATTTCAAATCATCTGTGCTATCACTACTACAAACTGATGCACTGGAAGAGTCAGATTTCTTTTGATTAAGGGTCATGTAAACCGTTATATTGCTTTTGCTGCCTCTCTTGCCCAATGTCTGATGTTCATCCTGATCAACAGTTACATGCATTTCACTCGTGTCCTGAACCTCACTGCTGGCCTCTTCGGGGCCTTCTGAGGGGCTCTGATTTTCTGAAGGGGCCTCACCTGCTGAGCGGGTGGAGGAGCAGCGAGACTGGGGCTTAGTTGCCATCTTGCCGCTCCGTATTTTCTCAAGTCCTGTCTTGAGAGAAGAGTCATTTTCTTCATTCCGATACCTTTGCGGCTTTAAACGCAATCGGGGTGGGAGGGAACCTGAGCTGGTGTTCTGAAGACGCCGTGTGAAGTGGACCTTTGAATGTGCATTTTTGGAAGAGGAGGTTGCACTCTGCTTCTTTTGTGCCTTTTCTTTGGCCATTTTCAAGACTTCCCGAGCTTTTGCATGATCCATGTTTTTGCTCTGGAGAACTTTTTTTGTACTTAACTGCGCTTTTGAAGTATTTGCTTGTGCGGAAACTTTAACTACTCTGCTTCTGCTGTGGGCAATATTTGAAACCTTGACCACAGCGTTCCTTTTCTGGCTTTCAGTTTGGCTTTTTCCATCCACTTTATGATCAGTCTTAAGTTTTTTATTCACAGTAGTCACACTCTCATTTCTTCGCTTTTTATTATCCTCGTATTTTGAAGAGTCACTTGCATTGCCACCTTTTTTTATTTCCTTTTTTTCTGCAACAACACTGTTTTTGCACTTGTCACATAAGACCTGCCGGGGTCGTAGTTTGATAGCATTCATGATAGAAGTGGGTTCCTCCCTGTACATTTTACGCTTGGGCCGCTTAATTTTCCGGGGCGGAGGCTGAGGTATTGACTGGTTATACGTGTCCCTGATAAACAAAGGAGGAGGATATGGCGCTCCTTCGTGAAAGAGAGGAGGTGGCTTAGAAGTCCATAGGCTTTTAGCTATGCTGGGTTCTGACGGCTGCGTGAGAGAAGAGTCATCAGGGACCGCAGCATTAGATTCACACTTCACCTGTGCCTCGTCTTGGAATGGTTTACTTTGGAGCTGCATGGCTTCAGATTTATCCTTGTATTCCCTTTTTGGAAATATGGTCACAGGGATTCCATGGGGTCCAAACCTTAAAGAGGAAAGAAAAATTAAAAAAGTTAAAGGCTTTGAGGGACCTGATGGTGCATTTACTAAAAAGCATTTGAAAGCCTTACAACATTATGTAGCCACCATTTGAAAGATGCGAGTCCCAGGAAAATTAAAGCTTCATATCTTGCCTCACTACAAGCTTTGAAAAAGCAGGACATCAAAACCAAGTCAGCAGAGAACATGAAATACACCACTTCTTATCAGTTTTTCTTGGATCAACAAGAGGCCCTGAAAAATCTCATAAAAATGACCAGGAGACAGCAGTAAAAGAATTAACTTTGTACTTTTAGAAAATGCTTACAAACATACAAACTACACATTCGTCCCATCAACTCCAAATCCACTCAAGATCAACTCCTGTGAAAAAGGCATCTTCAGTAACTTTTACCAATTATTTTGCATAGCACAAAAGGCCAAATACGTTTCAGATTTAATGGAGGCAAACAAGGACTGTACAAATACCTCCATCAAACAGAGTACCATTATTCTTCATCCACAGAAGATTAGCACTTGATCATCTGATGATTTACAGCCCAAAACTTGCTAGCCTATTAAGTTTGAGTTTTTCAGCAAAACTGCCCTTCTTTCAACACAGTACAAACCATACCTCCCTGTTTTGCAAGCAAACAATATTTTAAACCTTTGCCTACTTTTCTCCAGACAACTCAAGGTATCTGCTGCCTCACTTGACTCTCACAGAACTTCAACACCCTGATCAGCTCTGAGAGAAGAGAATGAAAAATCCCTGCACAACTTGGGCATCAGCCCAACCTGCCCATAGTAACAGAAGTAGCACGTTGCCCAACCCATAACCAACGTTTTCTGCACAGAGAAGCATTTTATCAGCTCACGAGGCATTATGCCTGCCCTCTCCTGAGAGAAAAATCAATGGATAAATACATTCATTTTACAACACGTGTCTTTCAATCCCCAGAACAGGGCAGGAGGGATTGTCTAACTTTCCTTCTGTTCTACTCCATAATCCACCAGCTGAGGTACCAGCCTTACACAGAATTGTCCCCAAGCTCTTCAAATCCACCAGCTGAGGTACCAGCCTTACACAGAATTGTCCCCAGGCTCTTCAGAGCTCTTCAGCTCAGCCTAAGTCCAGCTCCCGGCCCCCTCCCCAGTGTTTTGTTTATATTCATTGGTATTTTAATAATTTGACCATAACGCGGTAACATGACAGACAAGGTTGCAATTAAATTGCCAAATCGTCCATTTTGAATCACTGAACAAACACTGTTATGTTTAACCCACCCCAGGTCCCACCTGACAGGAGAATGAAGTAGTTACCCAAGATCACTCCTCAGGTTAATACTAGTTCATGTTGCGCTGCAGCTGCTCAACTGCAACATCCTCTCAACCGACTGAACTGAAGTTTATTTACAAACTACAGTTGCCTCTCAACTGAAAATAAATGCTGAATACTGGTCTATTTTCCATTCACGCTCCCACAAGAAACACGCCATTTATACAAGCGCCTACATATTGGCTTTATTTCTTTAAAATTGGTTTTGAAAAAACACCACGTGTTTTTGGAACCAATCTTCCAAGCCACCAACAAGGCCTGTCACTTGTTTTGTCCCTTTGCCTATCCGTTAAGCCTCTCTTTACACTTAAAATTTGCAAGCGGAACAAAGTACCCAACCAAGATTAAATTATCCACCCAGTTTGCACTTCATTACAAAAGAACAGAAACAGCAGACAACCTAAGCAAGGGACAATCAAACAATTTTATCATCATAGAAAAGAAGGGAAGTTGAGCACGTGACAATTTACAGTTTACTATCAACAAGGGCAGGATTGTTACCCTGCACCTCAGTACTGTTACAGCCGTAGCTTTGAGCTCTGGAGACTGAGGAAGAGGCCCAGGTGGGCAGCTGCTAGAACAGTTCTGTCCTCAGCCATGGGCTGAGAAGTCCTCTTTACCACAAAATATCCCACCACCCCACACAAATTCGTTTCAGGTTTGGACCCCCTCCAGTTGAACTCCACATGCCCCTCCAGAAATGAGCAACATAACTAAATGCAGCCTACTGCATTAGTGAAGGCTACAGGGAATTATAAACATTTAGCAGCTGATACAGGCACTGCTCTGCCCTGCAGGCTGGCATTAAACCAAAAGGGACTCACTCAGAACTAAGTTTTAGGGAACTTAAAGTTCTAGAAGTCCACCAAATTTAAGAAGTTGCTTTTTTGCAAACACTTTTCCTTCCACTATGAATTATGAGTTATTCAGTTCCAAGCACAGCTTTAAAAAAAAAACCAAACCAAAAACCCTATCAGTGGCAATCCATTAAATTAGCAATATTTTCAGTGTTGCTTGCATCAAGAACTTCAGCTTCTTATCCACCCGATAAAGATTAAAGGATTTGGGGAAAAGTTAATTCATTATAGAGTTGAGAACAAGATGGGGCAAGATCTCCACTGTGCAGATTCCAGTCCCAGACTGGAACAAAAGCAGAACTAGACAGGAGTGTGATACCAAATCGGCAAAACTCATGCAGAAGAATATCACAACTCTCTTCACTGTCTCTAACTACATTTCCTAGCCTCTCAAGATATTTCCATAGTCCAATGCACAAGCCTTTATTCTAGAAGACAAAACAGTCCAATTCCATGTTAGGAAATTAAGAATTATTAGCCGTGACCAGGGAAGAAGTGGATGAAGAAGACTGCAAGAAGGTTCTCCAGAAGGATCTCATTTAAATACTTCATCTCTCTTTTCCCAGATTTTCATTCTACTGCCCCACAAGCAAAACCAGTTCGATTAGCACTTCAAATGCATAAAAAAGCCTACCAGAAAGTTCAGCACATGACTAAATATCTGAAGATTAATACTGTACCTTAGACTATCCTTTCCTTCAAGTATCTGCAAAAAGCCAAACAGCTGAAGAACAGGACAGCCAAACTGGAATTTTTATCTAAGATGCAAACCCACTTTAGTAAGACAAAAAAAAAACAAACCAAAACTAACCAGACAATCTCCGAAGACAGTCAATCTCACAAAAGGTAACTGTTTTAACATATTAGAATCTCTCGCTCTTGTTTATCTAAAAATTAAACTAGAATTAGAGAGTATTCACAGATATCATCTAGTTATGTAAGAGTAAATGAAGACACTGTTCCTGTAAATGATGTGTCAACACATAAAGACAAGACTAGTCAAGACATAGTCCACCTGAAGTACAAGATAAATTTGTTGAGCCCAGAGACTGAACATTACTTCCAGCAGCTGAGTGTACGGTGCCTTCTTTGGCCTCATCCAATAGCAGGTTGCATCTGTAAACATTCAGTATTTAAATGATCTTTGTTTGCTCCTTGGTGAACCAAGTTCTCCAGCTACGGAACTTGGAAGAATGATATGAAAATTAAGAACAGTGGCAGAAAAACTTCAAAACAGAACAGTAAATGATACAGGAGAGAATGAAAACAAAGAACAAGGTAAGAAGAGGGTGGAGGCAAAACAAAGGATGGCCTATTTTTCTTGAGAAGCAGCAGAATGAAGATGAGCTCTTAAACCTACTGAAGACAAGGCATGGCACAGCATCTAATTAGTTCAACAGGGGACACAAGTATTTATTGCGTACACCAGAATTTCAAGCCCCATTTTCACACATCTAGTTGGTGGAGCTTGAAGACAAGTGCTTCTCATACAATCACAATAATTTGTTACACCAGCTAGAACTCTGACCTATTTCAGTGTGTCACATGTAAGGGGGTTAGATATAACAGCTGTGAAAGTTAAGTTTGGATTCATGTGCTAGAGATGAAGACGGACTAAAAGGTTACCATATTAAATAAATAAAAAGGTAAAAAATCCAAGCAACGTAACTTGGTTGCATCATGCCATTTACCGATTCACATATTGGCCAATGGCTGGGCAGCAGAAGATCACCTCTTAAAAAAAAAATCATTTCAGTTACACTACATCAGTGATACTACCTACATATTTTGTTTGCCACATGTTGCATGTTTAAGTACTGTAACGAACTGTCTTGGTTTTATTCTAACAACAAACCACAATTTTTTAAAATATATTGATCCTGAGTATCACTATAATATTACTTTCCTCTACAAAAGGCTATTCTTGGAAAGACAAACTCCAATTACTGTTTGCTAAAAAAAAAAAAATCCATTTGTGCCTAAGTTCCAGTTGTTCATTGTACAGCCCACTCATGCATAACATAATATAGTTCTACCTCAGATTGTCACTTAAAGGAATAGAGAGATTTGTTGATGGAGGAACTACTGTTAGGAAAAAATCAAAGTAAGAAATAGGTATCTCAACCTAATTTAAGGGAGTTCTGGGAAACAGTGCACTGCTGCTTCACACCTATTCAAAATCAGAACTAGTTCTTCATGTTGTCAGATTCCTCTCCTGTAAAGGTGTCCTAGCTCTTTTTCACTTTGAAAAGGAACCTCTAAAAGAGAAGATGGTCGATACTCATATTAAGAAACTTATCTCCAAGAAGTTTTACAAGTAATCAGAGCAATCAGTAGGATCTAATGGTATTTCTGCTACTCTATGCAAGTCTTACGTTCTCGTCTTTAGCCTCTCATGTCTTTTATTTCTCTATTAAAAGAAACAAAAATTAAAAAGCACCTTGTTCTGCCAAGAAAAGCCAAAAATGAGAACCCACTGAACTGGTTCAGAAGGATTTTACATTTGTTTGCAAACACGCTGAATTAATGTCAACAAAGCGCAGTAACTTCCAGAGTTGTAAGTGTTAAATCAAGTCTGTCATAAATTACTAGGATCAAAACTCATCTTCATCACTATGTCAGATGACAGTAATCTCTGATCACCTTTTTATGCATTGCTCTTATACTCAGTATCACCCTTAGTGTTTTGCAGAAGACAAGCAACAACTGAAGCAATTTTTATTGCATGGATAAAAGTTCAAAGAGTGAATGCTGGGAGTATAATAATATGCTGAAGTAATGTAAGGTAGAGTGAATACGTATTTCATACCTCTATCTAAACTGAAGGTTTAAATTATAATAGTCAATGTAATACAATTACATCGTAGTTATTTGAACACAAATTATTTCAGAAGTCCTCCAAACAACCTGCATTCAAAACAGATTACACAATAAGCTATTTTTAATATACAATTTACTTGGCACGATAAAGCACAATATGGAACACACAGCTTTAAGTGGGCAGCACCTTACTGAAAAGAGCATACACAGAAGCCAAACTATCAACTTCGTGATTTACTCACCTCCTGAGCGATGTAACACTCTGCTCAATAGACTAGAAAATGCCTATTTCACTTAAAGCTCTAAAACCATGGCAAAGGACTGCAGCGTAAGCGACTCTGGAAATAACACTTTATCGAGAATATACGTTGCTTCACCATCACAAACTCTCAGCACCAAGGAAAATTTGAACGAGCGTATCTTTAACCAATTTAAGTAACACGTGACAATCCACATCTAAGCAAACTAGGAGGAAGCTTATGTGCTCAGAGACTTTCACTAATCAATGGTAAGCTTAATGTTCTTCAAGCAGGTACACTTGCCTGAAATCCAAGCTCTTGCTTCTGGCATGCTTTCAAGGCAGTGGAAAGACAAACGCAGGGCATGTGTAGAATTGAGTTTCAAAGAGAATCTCAAGAAAACTAGTTAGAAGCATCCAAGGCAGCAGCTGATTTTATTCATTCCTAAGCACTGTCAGTCACCTGGGTCTCCTACCCCAATCACCACCCAGGTGGAAACCAACTAACAGATACCAAGCAACGTGCAAATACACCAAAGGTTGTATTAGCTTACAGTGCACCTCTCCATGAGGTTAGAAGCCCTTTGGAAAGCTTCCATTTCCAGGAAACTGAATCACAGAAGTCCATGTAGTCATGATGCCGATGGAGACTTAAGAATTATGCACTGTAGAGACAGAAGAATCTCTACATTGATAAGCCTGAAGAGTACACAGGTGGTCCCCTAATCACTGCTTGCCCACACTCAGATGGGAAGGCACCCCTCACCTTCTCCCTGGAAAGGACTTAAAAGTGAATTCACAGAATTTCCTTCAGTTTTCTGTAACCTGGAGTTCTATCAAGGACACAAAAGTAAACTTGAAAAGATAGAATGCTTTACTTTAGGCTTCCTAAACTACCCCAATTTTATTGGCATGCTTATGAAGCTGAAGACTCTGTTTAAACCAAAATTATCATTCAATTTTCACATCTGTTGGCATTATTAGTTTCAAGTGTCAGTTGTACTTTTAAGTAGATGCTTTGCAGATATATCTGGAAGTGTTAACACAACTGCAAAACTTTAAGATTAAGATAAAATACCATAAAAACTTCAACATCATCCACATACCAGCCAGACGTGGAGGAGAATGATATGATTTACTAAAGGATGAACTTTAAGCCAAATTAGCGTCAAGAGGGACAAGATTCATTAGCTCCACAAGAGTGTAAAGAAAAATAAATAAATATTTAAAGCATACCGAAAATTTCACCGCCATCCTGTCTCTCAACACTTCAAGTCCAGTCAAGCCAAGCTACTCTTAGAAAGCAATGGTAACCCATGCTGTTGGAAGAAAGGAACGCATAGCGTAAGTAGAAAGGACAGTTTAAGCATCACCTGTTGCATCACGGTCCAAAGAACAGAAGTGGATTACAGCCACTTTAGGAAAAGAAAGTTTGAAGCACAATCCACAGATGCCCTCTTTACCAGCAAGATTAGGGCTTCCTGCTTGGACAAAGGGAAAAGCCACACCTTGTACTGGCTCAAAATCAGAAGCAGACCGGCAAATGTTTTCAGTATAAGTAGCAGCTTTCACATGATTCATACCCATACCAGCAAAATCCTAAAACCTAGTCCAGTTTTGTTAGCTATTTTCACTCTCCAAGTCCTGTCCTCTAAGGGAAGTTAAATTTAACACTATACGATTGAATATAACCCATCAGTCATAAGCAAAGTATATGTGATTAACTCTTAGCCACACACACACATCACACCTATGCTTCCAGTGTTCTGGGGATATAAGCCACTCTCAAAGAAGTGTTATAGCTGTTCCTTAAATGCTAGAATTTCACCAAGCTCCTCTATACATCTGAGAAACAACAAAAGGGAACAGGTGAAATGTAAGAACATCTTGTAAAATGAATGTAAGGGAAAAAAAAACCACACACACCACCACAAAACACAACCCACACAACCCTGAGTAACAGGTATTTCTTTACTGCTGAGAACGTATACCACCGAACATCAAGTTCTACAGAACTTAAACTTTCCCCGGACGAGGACAATTGAATGTTGTCCCTATTTATTAAATGAAGTTATTAGTAAAAGAGAACTTGAGCAGGGAGAAGTGTGCCACATTTTTTCAAGCAAGACTTCTGCTGTTTTTTTCTCATATCACCAGATCTTAAGTGTCTCGAGTTGAGAGCACCTTTTCTATCCCTCCCACCCTTCTTGGTGTATAAAGTTACAACACACCAGATTCACCCTGAGGAGTTTATACCAACAAAGCGTGAGCATACATAGACCGCAAGTTTCAAGAAGTGTTAAATGTGAATTATCTAAAAATCTAACTGATGTTCTGCACATCAAGACAACATGAACTAGACAATAAATGCAACAGTTCATTATTTATCCAGGTTTTTTTGCAGTAGAAAGTTCAATGAATAAGTTGGAAAAAGCGTAGGATTCAAGAGTTTAGAGAAAAAGACAATAGGAAAGAGAGACACGTCCATCATATCTGTAGGATTAAAAGCAGAATTTTAGTCAAATAATAAAGCAAAAAAATCCAAGTCCTGACTGCTGGCAAAACAACAGAACAGAACTTTAATCCCCGCTTCCTCCCCAGGAAGAGAAAAAAAACCATGCAGAAATAATTATGCTCTCTCTACAAAATTAAACTAAAACCAGGACTTCTTAGTCCTGCATTTTAAGCTTCACAAATGCTATGCTCATCAGTTATTTCCTCACCACTTCCTCCAGGTGCAGAGCTTTACACTAACTCTGAGCCAGCAGGTGGCATTAACATCTCACAGACCCTAAGCAAACAGGGCGAGTCAAGTGCTGGGTACAGACAAGTTTACAAGCCCTATTTAAGCCCTATACCTAATGAGTAGTTTCCAATGACAATTTGCACAAAAAATTAACTACAGTCGCACGTGAATCATTCCTGTATCCACTCTGACAAAGTAGGACAGGATTGCCTTCTCCTGCCTGCCTGGTGGTTGGCTGCATTTTCCATGTTGCCTATCAGCACTACTCCATCAGGCACACACTGAGGAACTCTCAGCAGAATCTTATCCTACCAGGCAACAAGACACACAAAAGTTAATGGCAACGGTAGTAATAAAATTTAACAGTAGGATCACATTTTTAATTTGTGCAATAAGAGTTCAGAGTAACAAAAGTGGGGATATGCCCCTCTTTAAATGATGATTTACTGCGTAAGAAACTGATGTGAGACTCAGTAAGTGTGGGTTCCCATTTTCTGCAGATTTTCAAAACTTCCTGTGTAGCTGCTGGCAGGTACATGAGACTGCCATTAGTACAGGCAGAGAAAAAGTCTTCCTCACCTCAAACAGATGTAGGAATAAAGTCCACTGAGGTGCTTGTGGTTTTGTTTTATACCTCCTAAATGGCCATCCTATTTACAGCAGGTAGGAGAGGAAGAAGAAATTAGACCTTTAATACAAACACCAGTGACTTCTTATCAAAGTACACAAGAATAAAATGCAAAGTCAGTGCATCATTTCAACAACAGAAACAGAACTAGGAAAAAAAGAAGAAACAAAGTAAAAAAAAAAATCCCTTTAAAACCAGAAATACACATTTTTGCTTTTCTATCACCTTGATTTCAAGTAATTCAGAATAGGACTTGAGAAGGGTAAAAAGAACCCAGTGGACAGGTTTTTAAAGGCCATTAAAATTCACTCCTCTTAGTCCTGTACAGAAGTAGCACCTTTATTGTCCTGGAGGGGAAAGTGGAAATCAAGATTCAAAAAGGACTAAGAACTATTTTATTCCGAGTATATGATGAAAACAGTATTAGCACATGCAGTGAACACAGCAGACACTTTCTGAAGCTACTGAACGAGCAAATTCTAATAAAAAAATTGACTTTTGTCTAATAAGAACTAGCAGTCTCAATATATTGATTCTCTTTGCATTACGGAAGTTTCTAAGATTATTCTCATGCACCTGACTGAGCTAGTGGAGACAGCTTTCAGTAACCACTCATCTTTCACACTGGAAATCCCAGTGTGTTCATGTAAACACATCCTGGAGTTTAGGTGGGTTTTATTTAACCCTACCCCTTCCTTTTTTTGGCTTGGTTTTTTTTTGGGCCGGTGGAAAAACTTCGTATAAGAATTCCAGGGCCTGCCACATACATAAAAGGAGTTCATGAAAAATGTTAATGTTCTACAAGTCCACATGCTGCTCCACAAATCAAAAATAAACAGATAAAAAGCTGATAGCTAAACAGTACTATCATTCAGTCCCCAACAAGGTCATAAAGTCTAGAATAAAATTTAAATCTTGGACATTCATGTAACACCTGTTTTCCAATAATGCTTCAATTTCTTACAGATAGCAAGTTCCTGGACTACTTCTAGAGCTCACTTACCACTGCATTTCCTTCTGGGAGACATCTGAACAGAAACTTCTATTCAGCTACAAATATTTACTCATCATCAGCCAAATATTATAGACCTTACATCTGGAAACTTAACTCTTCCTATACAGGCACTCCAAAGAACTTGGCTTTTACAATTTACATTTCACCTTCAGGACTCCCATGTAAGACGCACCTCTGAAGACAGTGCAAGATCATATGAACAGAGAGAAAGGAGTAAGTGGTTCCACTGCAGAAGAGAATCTGGGAGGAACAGCACAAGCCTTTATGTATCGTCTCTCCACAGCTCCTACTGGGAAGACTGGCCTTGAGGTCTGTCCTTAAAAGCAGGGGAAATTGAGATGCATGCTTCCATTGAAGCCACAGTGCAAGAAGCAGCAGACAGTCTGCCTGCTACAGATGACCTTTGCTGCAAAGGGCTGCAGTAGATCTGCTGCAGGAGAGAAGGACCTCCAGTGCACAAGAAAACCTCAGTCAAATGAGGGATGTTTGTGGTCGATGTGTGTTTAGTGAGATCTTATCTCTTTCAGGAGTAAGTTTGAAGCTGTTTTTTTCCTTCTTCACACATACAGACCCCTAGAAGCACAGCAGCATGGGCTTTGTCACCCTGCTGACCAGGGCAACGATATCATTTTGCTGTTATATCTTCAGACCTACAAAAGAATCAGTGTTAACTAGTATTACAACTTAAGGTGTAACAGCTTCTGGCCTGCTTTGAGACATTTAATATTTCATAGAAGAAGTGACTAGTTTCAGATCGCACTTTAGTACTTGGCTCCGAAAGACAAACTGGTAACTTGCCATTTCAAACCACAACACTCACAAATTTAAAATCTGCTTCCATGATATCATCCAGAACTTGGGTTTCAGAAGAGGCCTTCTGTTTCAAAAACCAAGTAGCTAGGCCCAGGACAAGAGTGCTGGCCTCTAACACCTTTACTTTTAGACAGTATTGACAATGTTCATATTAGAGAAAGTTATTAAACTGCTACTAGTAATGTAAAAGGGAGTGATGAAAAACATATGACCACACATGCAGCTTAAACCTGGGGGGTGGGGAAGCTGCATTTTTTGCATATCAATTCTTTAAATAATAACCCTGGTCAAATTTCACTTTTCTCTCACGTACTTGCATAGTCCTTCTATGTCTAGAAAAAAACCTAAGACGAAGGGGTCTTCTCATCAGTAAATAGCAGTTAGATGGTTTATAAGATACACAGTATCACTGATGACTTCTGGCCTCCCAAGAACCCCGCGCTATAGGGAGACAATGAAAGAAGCAAACTCCAAACCTCTCAGCAATTTTGTGATACCCGTTTTTGGGAAGAAGAGTTGTAGTGTATTTAAGGACCATTAAACTTCACCCCGTTCACCGCATACAAGGAGCAATCAGTATTAACAACTGTACTTCAAGGCTGTAATAACCCAGCATGAAAACCATTATCCTGAAAAATAAGGTTCTCTAGGCAATGTAAGACACAAGCCAACAGGAAAAAGACATCTCTGGGTTTGTACAAACACTGGAATAAATGCCAAAAATCTGTAGCTCGGGTCCTTCTTCCCCGGCACGCAGGGTGCTGGAGGCCCGACGAGAATCCCATCCGAGTCAAAATGATGTGCCCACGTGCTCGCCCCTCTCCCGGCTCCCCCATTTTCTCATTCCCACTCAGAACTACTTTTAAGAACAGCGCTACAAAACGGGCGGCCGGGGAGCCACCGACCACCGCTCACACCCCGCGCCCCGGGAAGGGCCCGTCGAGGGCGGGGGCGGGCGGAGAGCGCAGGGCTGGGCCC
>VWZK01017253.1:73016-141278 GCA_013396935.1 Baryphthengus martii
GGGCAGGGCTGCGGCTCCTCCTCGGGAAGTTCAGGGTGCCCAGCAGGCGGCGGGCAGGGCGGCGGGTCCTCCTTGGACTCCGGGCTAGGCGCTCCCCGGTGCTCGGCCTGGGGCGAGTCCACCTCCGGGGTGGAGGGCGGCAGCCTCTCCGTCCTCTCAGCTTCCGGCTCCTGAGTCCCGGCCGGGCTCCGGGGGAGCTGTACAGGCGGCGGCTCCTCGGCCTCGCCGGGAGCAACCTTCCCCCCATCGGCCTCCTCCCCATCAGGCACCACCGACTCCACGGCCTCGGTGACGGCAGGGAGAGGGTCCGCGCCAGCCTCGCTGCCCGGGATAGGCTCCATCTCAGGCTCAGCTTCACCAGCCCCTCCATCGCCCGGCACTGCTGCAGTCGCTGCCGCCTCCGCAGCCATGGCCGCCATTTTCTCTGCTGCTTCACCGCCGCCTCCCTCCAGCAGCGGGATCGATAACCACGGCCTTCCCCGCCCGACCTGGGAGGGAGAGCCCGCCCCCTAGGCTCGCATCCGGCAACCTATTGGCGGGCGCCGTGCAATTTTGTACTCCTACTGGACAGTGGAGTCGTCCGTCACGCCCAGCGGAAACTTCTCATTGGCCGGCGGGCTCTTCATTCAATGAGGAGTCGGGAAGAGGAAGAAGGGGTGTGGCTTAGTGTTTTATAGGCCATTACAGATTAGAGGGGCCGGGCCTCTAGGACTGCTCCGCTATCTCATTGGAGGAAGGAGGAGCCGCTCCTGTGGGAGGCTGGTAATTGGCGGCGCCAAACGTCCGTCAGTAGGGCTTGAGGCAAAGAGCCGCGCGGTGGCCGCACGCNGAGGGGGCCCCTTGCTGAGGGGAGGGGGGTGAGTGAAAAACAGTGCGGTGAGCAGGCGGGGGGGGAGAGGGAGAACGTGCGGGAGGCAGAGGGCGTGGTGTCTTTTGTGAAGTAAATCCACACTTCGAAAGATTAAGTAGCGTGCGTTAGGTACGTCGGCTGAAGGTGAAAAGGGAAGAACGAGAGTTAACGTTTTCCCTTCAGATGTTCTGAATCAGTGATTTGCTTACTCTGAGATCAGTAGTTGCCACCACGTGGGCGGTTTTTTCCCCAGGTAGGAAATCTTGCGTTTTCCAAACAAAAAACTAAGCAAAAGGGAAAGATTTTAGTCTGTTGCGTGCGTGATTTTACATTTTGGCGGAGCCCTGTGTAGAACAGAGGAATTTGTTAGGAAGGGTGAATGGGAAAGAGAAGTAGGAGCAACCAGACAGACAAAAACGGTTGTATTTTTCCTGCTGCTGTTGTTCAGCAACAAATGAAGCGACCTGAAAAGTAACAAGTCAGTTCTGTAAGGTTTTCTTTAAAAACGAAGTATTCCGTTTCTTTCATGTTAGTGATTTTTATTGGCAGACTTCAAACTTGGTACCACCCATGTGCTTAGAACAGAAACAGAGCTACGCCACGAGTTGTCAGGTAGAAAACTTGTAAATAACGAGCATGAAGAACTAAAAAAAAAATTTGCAAGAGGTATGCAAAAGTAATCCTTGATCAGATTTAAGGCCTACTACTACACTCACCTTTTTGCTCTTCGTTGTAGGAAAAGGGAGTTATGTGTAGTTAAATGACTACAGTAACGCAAAAATTTATTTTTTTTGTAACAATATAGAAGGACATGGGATAAATAGTCTGTAACGGAAAAAAAGCTATGTAAAACTATGCAAGTAAAACATCTCACAAGCTATTAGCTATAGGATTTTTGTAATTAACAGAGGCATGATTAACCTACTCTGTTGTCCTCATCGCAGTGCTTTGGCTTACCTAACAAACATAAAGACTCTTCCTTTTGTATCTGACAGTGAATTACTTTGCGTGGTGAATATAATGTTTACGTTGTTGGTGATTAAAATGTTTAAGCAACATACAGAAACATCAGGAAGAACATGTAGATACATTTCTGGATACTTATGTTAGAAATATAGTTAAAATTATGTGCTAAAGATAAATGCTTAATACATTTCTGTATGTTTTTACCACCATATCTTAAATCCATGGTTTGGTAGTGTGGGTGGGTAGAATAGAACGTGTTTATTGGGGCAAGGAGTAGTAGAAACTGAATTACAAATTTATTTATTTTTTTCCAGCCATGCTTGCAAGCTTTGTCAATCTGTATCGCAGAGAACGAGCAGATGGATTCAGCGTATGGTCTGTGGCTTAAAAGAACTCAGACTTGGTAAGCTTTTCCATAACTACCTACCATTAATGTTGCTTCCTAAATAATTTTGAAACAGTTTTGTTAGACTGTATTTCTAAAAGATCCGTATTCTGTATCCTGAGGCCACGATGCTTTGAAATATGGCAACTGTCTAGGCACCCCTGGGGCTGAATATGTTCTTTGCCGGAACTCTGGTGAATAATGAGATGATTTGTGTTGCTACCGAGTTACCTTCGTTTCAAAGCTATCCCCGTGCAAGGATTTCAGTTTTAATTCAGATCTGAGATTTCGGGGTTTTCTATATGTTCTGCCAAGGAGAATGCAGTCGTGGCTCCAGAAGGTTCATGGCAGTGGCAAATAGCTTGTAATGAGTTCTCGTCTTGAAGAATCCTGGTATAAAATAAATGACCGTAGGAATGGGAAGAGAGCTCTGCTGTTCTTTCCTCTTGTTATTTTTGTTCTGTGCAATTACGACAACATATGACATGTAGAAAATTAAAATTTGTTTTGCAGAAACTTTTTATCTTATTCAGATGACTCCTAGGACAGACTAAAGAAACATGTTAGTGAAGATAGCTCATACATAACACCAGGACTGTTTTTACATTGCTCTCCTACGCAAAGAATTTCACTGTGCTTGGAGGTACTCCAACTGTATTTCAACAGTAGACCAAACGATACTCTGCGTGCACAGGACTGTTCTGCACGCTAGAGGTACCATCATCTGTTCAAATGCTATTTTCCTTATTACTGTCTTACACTAGCAGAAATCTATTTGTTCATCCCAATACTAACAATGTGAGGAAAAGGCATTACGTTAGCTAGAAGGGCTGTCAGGGTACGGAGATATGTATTGTCATATATTCAATTCCTTTTTAATTTATTTTTTTTTTAACTCAGGAGATGTAGTACTGTATCTCAACAGCTTAGAAATGCTTGCATTCAGACAGAAGTTTGCAAAAGCAAATTTACCATGCAACTTTTATGCAGGGTTGGCCAGAACAGTCATGGTCCTTACCATAATACAGCATGGCTTGTGTAGCTACTTTGTGTGGCTGGTGATTTTAATTGTGCTGGCCGGTCAGTTCAGTTAGCCACAATTCGTTTCTCTGGTGCTGCTGTGCCGTGGTGTAGGGGGATGACAGTAAATTCTGAGCCTGCGAGAAATTACCAACTAATACAAACTACTCAGCCCTTGAGTTGATGGGACATTAAGATCCAATAGCTCAGCCCAGCAGGCTTTTTGTTATGTTAAGTTGAGACTTATGTAGAGGATGGGCATAACATGGAAGATTTCCTCTTGCAGACTTCAGCGAGGTTAATGCTCATTGAAATCCACCTTGCTTTTCAGCAGGTGTTTCAGTTACCATTAAAATGCTAACGGTCGTCTTTTCCATCTACTGGAGTCCCCAGCGATCCTTATGCTCCGCATAGGAAGCAAATCTGGGTGTATGGCTTGTTAACACTCTGAATTGTTCCATTGCAATAACAAGAGATTATGTGCTTGACCCAAGCCGTTTAAACTGCTAGGGGGTCTTCTAAATAGGATGTAAACCGCTCTTTTGCAGTATCATTTGCATGTTGAAAGTGGGCTATATGTGCTTTTAAAAAGAGGTGATTAAGGACATTTATGTACCCCTTTAATGGCTAACAGAAATATGGTACCATAGGTAATCCTTAAATGAAAGTGCCTCCTGACAGTAAGCATGTACTTACAGGATGAAACTTGTAGAGTTAACAAAAAAGGGCTCACCATGTAATTTTTCTTACATCTCAAATTCCTTTGATCACCATTTAATCTCTGTTTATTTCAAATCTAGCCTGTAGTCTCTTTAGGATAGGCTTTGTCTTTCCATAGCTGGTTTGCGTAGCGATTGGCATAGTTGGGACCTTGTTTCTATCCTGGGACCTTTAGAAACTGCCAAAATAAAATGAATGAAGTTAATGAAACAAATTGCGCTGACACACTTTCTGTAGATTAAAATGAGTCTCTGCATTCAGCAAGTGGCAGAAAGGACAGAAGCAGAGAGGAGCAATGAATTTGAGGGAGGAACTGATATAATTGGAGGGAATACAATGATTAATTTGAAGGCAGGAAAAATGCAGCGCTCCATAAAGATGTCTATCCAGCATATTGGCCGGCTGGGTAGCTGGAGAAGTTGTAGTAAGTTTGGGTTGAGTGAGTGAAGGGATGTGCCGTGGTTGCACAATTC
This sequence comes from Baryphthengus martii, assembly GCA_013396935.1. Taxonomy (NCBI): domain Eukaryota; kingdom Metazoa; phylum Chordata; class Aves; order Coraciiformes; family Momotidae; genus Baryphthengus; species Baryphthengus martii. Next base: position 77,431 of record VWZK01017253.1, read on the forward strand.
CTGTAAGAAGCAGATAGGATTGTGTGTGTGTCTGTGTGTGACGAGTGAAAGAATTGGGCTGTGTGTGTGTGTAAGCTGGGGCGCGATAAGAATCAGGTCTGGCAGACTTGGCTGTTTAAAGGCCTGTGCTGCTCGGCATTAGTCACACGGATTTGTTCTGTCATGACCAAAATGCTTTATTGCATTGACCTAACTAATAGAAGATCTCGAAGCCTGTGAATAGTCACAGCATGTATATGTGTTGCAATTAATAATTGCATGTGGTTAGAGTGTGTATAGTTTAAGTTGATGTATAGTGGTCCCATCATTCTCTGGGCATCAAGTTCTGTAGGAGTGCGCTGCCGTGGAAGAGCCAACACAAAATGCAAGGTTGTAAGTGGAGCAGTGTACGTAACTGGAATATAATCAGTGAATCCCCAGTGTGTGGTTGCAGCACATCGACAAATACTCAACCTCCCTGAAGCTAATTCAGCTACCAATAGCAGTGAAGCTGTGCTACCAGGGTACAGCCCGTTCCAGAGACTGCTAATTGCCTAGTAGCTGGAATTTGTGGTGTTACTGGTATCCAAGCTAGCTAGGTATGGATTAGTTCACTGTGCCTCTTCGTGATACAGCCGGTGTCTCTTAGCGTGGGCGTATGAAAATTCTAAATGAACGTGTGGATTCACAGGGAGTGTTTGTAGTGTCTTGGTAGGATAGTAGATACTTTTCCCAAAATCTACACTGGGGTGCAAGAATTTTAGATTAGAGGTTTACAATTTGAAGTTCTAGCAACCTTGCTGAGACTTTGTGACTCCACACATTAAAGGGATTGCGGTTTACACATCCAATAGTTTCAGTCTGTTGGCTTTTCATCCAAACTGAGAAATAGTGTATTACAGGAAACATCATACTTTTCTCCCTGTGACAATCTGAAGCATAGTGACAGTAGCTTCCTGTAACTGCTAGTGACAGCAATTTCCTGTGACCCTGAGGAAGGCCCGAGGGTCTTACAAAAACCTCCCCAAGTCAGGGTCCAGGGACCACAGTTTTATGTTAATACATCTATTTTAGCGTTATTCAGTGTTTGCAAGGCGTGATCTGTTATTGTTGTGAAATTTTCAAGGCTTTTCTGTTTCAAAAGAAAAGTGTAACCAATGAAAGCCACTGTTTGTAAACAGTGCGGAGACATGTAAGAAAACAAACAAAGTAAAGATTATATACTGCAGCCTTACTGCTTCTGTGAGGAGTTAGGAAAGTAATGCCCTTAAACCAATTGTTAATTACATTTAAACTGTTTTGAAATTTTATTATGGCTTTATTACAGAAAATTGATATGGAAGGAGAAAATTATCAGTCATTCCTGTAATGTTTGATAACTGATTTTTGTACCTATATGAATGTAGAGCTCGTTTTATTAGGTTTGTGAATGATCATCAAAGGATTTGTGAAATCTCACTGCATGCACACATACCCCAGAAGTCTAGCCTGCAATTTGAAAAGTTAATTATATACTAAGTTTCTTGCGAACAAGAGATGAAGTCAATGATTGGGGCTTTACCTAATGTCCATATGGAGAGTTGATATAAATCAATTACTGTAGTTGGGGTTGCTTAAAACAAAATTGCAACTATAAGTGAGGCCTTGGGGCAAAGCCCCTGTCATTAGCTCACTGCTGACATCTCATGCTTAAAGAAATGTAACTATGAAACTCCTTCCTTTCTTCAATGTAATCTGACTGATTTCTGCTATCTTCTGAAATTTGTGCTTCTGAAGATACTGGTGGTATGCACCTTGTGTCTCCACATATTTTTCCATTTAGATGAAATAAAACAACTTTGAAGATACAAAATTGCTAATGCTATTATCGATTCATATTTTGGCACCTCAAACCTTATCTCTAGTTTTGCATGCATACATTATAACTGTCTTTTAATAAAAGATCTTTCAATGTTTTAGTATAAATAAAAATATCCCATGCACTAAAAACTAGGTTTCAAGCTGTGATCATCGTTATTAAATTAATTTACTGATAACAACTAATTCTTAGTAGGTCAAGTTCCAGTCCTTTTCCCACACGTATGCTAATCCTCTTCCACACTTCTTCTTGTCAGTGTTAGAAGTTGTGGGTGTGGAATGAATTCCTTTATTTATATGATAAAATTTTGAAGTGCTCAGCTAGCTCAATCAATTTTATTGAGTTGTGGAGACTCAGTAAATCAAATTTAGTCTCAAATGTGACCAAGATGTTGAAGAGCAGAGTTTGCAGGGTGTGCTTTTAAAAAATGAAAATGTCAGGACAATTCAGCCTTCATAGTGCTGTGGGACAGGGATGTGTCCGTGTACCTACAAGAGGCTGGAGGGCTAGGACACCACTCTGTCAGCACATGAGCTAACACCCATCTGAGTCAGATAGGAAATGCTCCTTCCTTCTTGCTGGAGCTACAAACCTCATGATGGGCTGGCTGGCAGCCCATCTGACCACCTCTTCATCAAGCATAGCAGGCAGGAAGTACATCTTCCGTGCCCCTGCTCTGATAGATCAGGTGGATTCAATCTGGGAGACGGTAATTGGTTAAGGTGGGCCTGAATGACTAAGCAAGTTCATTTTCAGTAGTGGTTTAGGTATAGAGGAAGGTATTCAGAGGCCCTACTCTAAGTGCCTAGGTTAAATGGCCAGTTTAGGAGCTCTGTTGGTAAAGAAAGGAATCACTCTCAGGACACTGGTTAAGAAAAAGATGCTAAGCTAGCTCTGAAGTGATCCCAGAAGGTGGTATGCCCTTTTGACTACAGGGGTAGTCTAATTTCACAGTGTAAACATTGTAATTGTGATTATCACCTGTACTGCCACATGCTCAAGAGGTAAGGAAGATTCTACAAATGTTAACAAATGACCAATCTTTTGAGGCATCCAGCTTCATTTTGTCTTAATTTTAAATGCTAAGACTAAGTATTTTTGTAAGCATAAAGGCCTTAGGCTCTCTTAATTTCGTAGCTAAAACAATATTTGTTTTTTCCAGGCTTACATGAAACAATGCGGCTTCTGACTCTATTCAGAAATGAAATTATATACATTTTTCAACTGGCTTGAGTATTGCTTATAGAAGTGTTCTTCGGATTTGTTTATCTTAGGTATGACTTCCTGCTGTAAAACACAGTCATGGCTTTCAGAATCCATAGGGTTGCTGAAAACTTAATTTAGCAGTGAGGTTGTTTAGTTTTGTCTCCCAGGTTAAATTAAGAATTTACTCTGTTAATCTTTTAAAGATCTCCCCTGTGGTTGTTAGATTCCAGCTCCTTTCCTCCTTAATGATCTGTGATGATACCACCTCCTTTGACATTCTACCGGTAATTAGTTAATAGATACCTGTTCCGTGTTCTCTAAATCTTCAGCCTTTCAATTGTAGATTGAAAAGAAAAATTTGAGCATGAGGGTTTTTTTCATTCCTCATTTATATGTTTTGCAGTGAAGTTTATGGCACAGCATGTGCCAGTTTTTCATTGAAATACGGTCCTGACATGGCAAGGACTGGGCCTTGCCTGAATTTGAGTAGGACATCCCTACAGAATACTCTAGTGATTTACTAATTGAGTCAGTAATAATCTTGCCCAGAATCAGTGCTAATGAGCATCTTAGACTGAGTAATGGCTCACATAGCAGAAAAGTTTGCTCATAGAAATCATGACGGGACAATTCCCTTTATATATTCTGTTGTGATTGAGTAAGGCTTTCCAAAGCGAGGCCTTACCTATCCTGCAGGATTTAACTGTGACTATCCTTCGCAGATGCCCTTGCTGCTGGGGCATAAACTCTTCAAGCTGCTCTAGCACCAGTAGAAACACCCTTAATGCTGCTTGATGCCACAGCTGTCAATGTGGAGAGCCCTGCAGTTGTGTCAGTTCTAATGGCTGTTGTGTTTTTGGTTTTGGTTTGTTTTTTTTTTACTTTGCATAGCAAAAGAAAAAAAACTGGGGTTTGCTGTAAGGGCCAGTCATTGCTAATACCAATATGTTATGTAGCTTTAGCTGGAGATTTCATCCTTTGAATGGCTCTCTTTGAACCCGAAGATCTGCTCCAAGACCAAACTCACTTTTGCGTCGAAGCATTTTTAAAGTAATTGTCCAAGCATGAAGGAAATTGTTCTTTCAATGAAGCAGTTCCAGAATAGGGATTGGGAAGTAGCCCTTGGAGTGCTCCTGGAGATGCTCTCTTTGACTGGAAATCTAAAACAAGCAACTGAAATTCTCCTGATAATTTTCCTAAGAGTCAGGATATTAGTCTTAACGACTTGGATATTTTATTTTCTGGTGTGATGTGGTTTGTGTATTGGGGTTTTGTTGGGTTTTCTTTTTCAGTTGAAGTGGATGGAGTATTTTCAGGTATTAAGTTGTGGTGTAAATGTATTAAGTTCTGGTCTGAAACAGGGCTGGGTTTTAGCAACTGTCCCATCCGAGATGAAGGCTTAGAAGCTCTTTTTGACTTTAATTTCCTGCCATCCTGTCCTCTCTTGTGACAGGTACTTCATCAAGCCACAATAATGATGCTTTTTAGAATCGCTAGGATAATTCTGTATAACCCAGAGATTCTTTTTTAAAACATGGCAGGTTCTGATGTTGCTTTATACTTCGACCAATATAAACCAGCTTTTTAGGATCTATGACCTCCTTAGTTCCAGTAAAGAATATCTTAATTGAGAGTGTTATGCATGGACATGTAGGTATTCTTTAGGAGGACAAGGGATATTTGTAACTGAGAACGTGGGCGAACTTACATTCTAAGCTCAAATTCTCTCTCATTACTTTGGAACATCTACAGAGACGGTTACAGATTTTTGTCTGGAAAGTATTAAGGGAATAAATGGAAATAAAAGAATGGTTAATTTATCAAGCCAAACACTCTGTAGCCCTACATCTCAACCATTCCAGTTGGCAAAATAAAATTGCAGTGCGATTAAATAGTCACAAATTATATTTAAGTAATGCAATATATCTTATGAATGTTTTATATGTAAGTGATTTTCAGAATGTCTCCTCAGAAATTGAGACATTTGTATGGCTAAAGGTATGAAAAGTAAGTGATACAGTACTGAAAAATCAGCCAGGTACTTCAGTGCTATCTAAACAAATGTATTTATTCAGAGACAAAAGGTAAGCGTGCAAACTTTTGGCATTGCCTGACTCTTCTGTTTTTCACCCACAAAACTCCTGTCTTTTCATGGGTTTTTGTTTTTAAATTAAGATGCAAATGCAACTATTGTATTCATAGATAAATCATCTTGATCCATTAATTTCTGTTTAGTCTTCTTTAATTATTTAAGAAAGCTGTTTGGGAGAAAGCTCCTTGGAATGCAGTGTAACCCAGGTTACTGTAGCAGCAGATGTGAATCCACTTCCAAAAGGTAGAACACCTTTACTTTGAACACTGTTTCTCACTACAAAAGAAGGTCCTTCTACAAGTCCTCACAAGGGGGTGCATTTTGCTGCTGTGTAAACTGTTATTAGTCATTTTGTGATAGCAAAGGACTGGGATCCAAAGTCTCATGCAGCAGTTCAGCTGACTAGCAGCAATCTGTTAGGCTGCTGGAAGCTGTTCATGATTGATCTTAACGGTTTTTAATGGCTTCGTTTGGAAGGGACGAAACTGCTCTAAGTAACAGTACTGGTGAAAAGTCGCTCAGGTTTTTCCATGCCATTCCTAAACCTTTCCTCAGAATTATTTTTTGTGTTGAACACATGCATTGCTAAGTATAGTATTATGTAGTTCATGTATTTTACACTAACATTTACTTTTAAATTAAATGCAGTGTGCTTGTTTGCCGAGTGAAACAGTTTGCACCTTCATTTAAAGATTAGTTTTGGACTGGTTTGGGGGGGGTTCTATAAAAAAGCAGATGAATAAATTCTCTAATTATTTCCCGTTCATAAATATTAGTGCACTAGGTAGCAGATAAGAAACATTTTGATGCCCCTGAGATAAAAATACAAAATATATTTTAAAGTGTGATGGACAAACACCTCATTCCTTCAGAGTAGGAGTTAAAGCCATTTACTAGATTGTCTTTATAGACACTTAGGACCTTTGAAAGCAGATCTTAAATCAGTTGGTAAAAATCCTTAATGTCCAAAACAAATGGTAATTTTGAAAGTTCAGAACTGTTTTTCCTTCCGTAGGCACATGGCAGATCATCAACAGTGGTGTCAACACCATGATGTTCCTGTAACTGCCAGAGGCAGCTGCTGAGCAGGTCTAAGTAAGAATTGATGACTCCAGCCCATGTCTGCTGAGCATCAGAGACCCAGTTTGTTTCTGAGAATTAAATGGAATCCTTTTATTTCTGCAGTTGTACCTCTTCCTCATTAATAGCTCTTATTCCATCGTGATTTTGTTCTATCTTGTTCCTTTTGTCATATATATTTCTCTTAGCCATCTATGAATTACATGAAGGAAAAATCATTGAACAAGGTCATATTTTTCTAAATGAAAATAATTTGACCAAATCTCAAGTACATTTAATTCTTTTGCTTGATTCCTGAGCTATTTATTCACACTGTCCCTTTTATAGAATTCTTTTTAATTTTTAGCGCAATTAGTGATTATCATTCTTCCTTTGTGTTGAGCTGGCACTTAAATGGCTTGTTAAAATCACTGGCTCTTAAGTGCTTTACAGAACACTGACTTACATAATCTACCTTATTTAAAAGATAGAAGGGAGAAGTGGGATGATTGTCTTAAATTAATACTTGATTCAGTCTGCCACACCAACTTGTTCGCTGCCTTGAGTTAAGAGCTAAGATCAAAGCAAAATGATCAGCGGATAGCTGCAGTAACATCTGTGCAGGAAAATCCATCTCATGATGGATCTGAATTCAGCCTAGAACAGTTTATCAGCTACGAGGATCATGAACACTGCATGATTACAGAATTTGAGTTGAAGATCACCATCTACTTCCTTTCAGACAACTGTCTGCATCTGACAAGATGCTGCTTCTTCAGGACACAGAGCCAGTCAGTAGGTGACTGTTGGCAGAGCATGTGTGTATAGACACGCTCAGACCGTGTCACATTAGCTGCATTAGTAAAGGTGTGTCCTTTGTCATTTATTTGTAGCCTCAGCTTTGCTGCCTGTGAAATACAGACGGTAACTTTTCATTCACAGAAGTGTAATGTGGTTTAATTACGGTGAATGTTTAAAAACAACTTGAGGATGAAAAGTACTGTGTAAGTGCTAAATGTTATCCTTGACAAAGGCACAGTAACCAGATAATTAGTCTTTCAGTTGCATCTAGTTACTCCATAAATTACAAATTAATTTCTCTCCTTAAATTATTGACACATTCGGCTTTCTTGCTAATTGGTTTACCTGCCATCCATTCAGTAAAATGGCTGGTGAAGGCAAACGTGTTTTCCAGCTAGACATTGCCTTACATGCAACAATTCTGTATGGATTGGCTAGAAATCAGAGCTAAGCACTGCAGTAAGGTCAGCAAAATAGGGCAAATTTGTATTGGGATTTTCTAAGTGAATTTCAAGTGTGCTTGTAATTGGCAGTCCCTCTTTAAGTCACCTTGACTTCACGGTTTACCTGAATAAGAGTAACTTTAGTCTTACATCCTTGTCCACATGCCATTCATAACTGGTATATTTTGCAATTGGATCTTCCTCTGAGTTTGCTATCTGCTATCTGTCCAATGTTTTGAAAGTCGTAGAATGGAGAGACTGTGGAGCCTAGGAACCCACAATGACTTGGTTCTTTCCCCTCTCTTGTGATACAGTTTTGAAATTGTTCAAAGAGGAGGGGTGTGACATAAACTACAATATATCTGAGGTTTCAAAGCCTTTCTCCCTCATTAAAAAGGCTGAACAAGAGTATTGAAAGCTCCAGCATACTACTTAACCATACCATCCAGTTAAACTCTCAGTCAAAAAAAACCCCAAAAACCCACAACAATAACAACAACAACAAAACCAAAACAAAACCCATCAAAAAAAACCTCCCAGCTGGTAATGAGGTCTGCAGTTTTCATGGGAGGTGAGGAAAAAGCCACTCTGAGTTGGAATCTTCCCATACCATGTAATCACATCAATATAAAGACATTCAGGGTAATATTCATTTTGAATGTAATTCCACTGATTTTTTTATTATTTTTTTTAATCCAGTTACACCGAGGATGAATTTGTCCTCATGGTGTCTGCAAACACACACCAGAAAAGCACTAACAACAGTTGGAGAGGTCATGGCCCATCTGTGTATTCTAGTGTCTCTGTGCTTGATGTGCACAGTTCATCTCTTATCGGATGCTCTGTTCTCTGATTAAAATTAGAATAAAAACTTGCAGGTAGCAGTTTTCATTGCCAGAGTTTTGTGAGTTTTTTCCTGGATTTTTTTTTTTGTAGCATTTTACAAGAGAATTAGTTCTCATTCCTTCTTTGTCTCTCATCTTTCTGTCTTTGCACAGAGTTCCCTTTTATCCACCCTCTTGCTTCCTCAGGTCTCCTCTGATGTGCATAGTTTACCAAGTCAAGAAATGCTGTCATCACAGGCAGGTATTTTCAGCTCTTCTGATCTGGAAAATGTACCTCAGACTGCATTTGTCCCTCTCTAGTCTGTGTGGTTTTGCATTTTTCATAAAAACAACAAATAGTCCCCAGTGTTTAATAAAAATGACTTGTTTATCGTTAATGTTAAAATATCACAAGTACTGAGAGGGAATATATGGGGAAATAAACTATAGAGATTGCTCTCAGTCAGCCTTTTGGGGAGAGGGGTGGAAGGGACAAGTTGTTGAGTTTTTATATCCCTACTTTCTTTGGAAGACAGTACACATTTTTAGGTATTAAAATTAAGATCCTTCTTCCCCCAAAATAAGGCCTAGCTGAGGATGATGTTGCCATCATGTCAGTAGCCTAGGGGTGTGCACGTAGAATTCAGCAGTTAGAGCTGAGCACTGTCATCTCACCTCAGCTTTAACAGTTAGTCTTGCAAAATCTCTTCATTTTTCTGCCGTGTACTGAACAGCTTTTCATTTTGATCAAGAAATACATGGTACTTGGAGTTTCAGGTGGGAAATACCTTCCTTCACCTAAGAAATGATAGCTATCCTGTAACACTATGTTGTCACATGCCCTAATTCCTTAAGTAGTTTTCTATTTGTGCCACTGTCTAACCAGCCTTGGTTAGCACAAAGCTGTAGAAACCTTTTCTTTGCTAAAACCCTGTGAGCATTGAGTATGCAAGGGAGAAAATGCTGTGCTGCTTTCAGGACGCAAACATGCCCCTGCACAGTGACAGCGAAATATGCTCGGCATGCAGTGACTTTCAGTGCTCCCTGAAATAAGAGCACTTAAGAAACAGAATCTGGCCACAAGACTGCAGAGTTCAGTCATTAACACAGTGAAATGACAACATGAACACTGGGTCCTGATTACTTAGATATCTGCACTTCTGACCGCACTAATTCTGTCTAGATCTTAAACCATTTTGCTCGTTTCAATGTGCTGCGTTGTGTTCTCTTACAGATCTTTATTCTTGCCAGTGTCTCAGGTTCTGTTTTCTCTTGGACTTTAATTTGTAGAAGCTGTTGTGCTAAGCATATTTCAACACAAGGCAAAGTGTATCACCTGTTTTTTATGCATGTCTGATAACATTTGCTTACCTTTACCTAATCTAATTCCGGGTGAGATTAGTTTATGGAATATTCAGGCTCAGCCTGTCTTCCTGTCAGAGCTCATCAGCAATAGCCAGCATGGTCCTTGGTAATTCACTTCCTTTGATAAAGTCGGATCACTTGTTAATTGCTCTTATCAGGTTATCTTGCAACTTCTGACTCTGAGAAAATGCTATTTGCAATTGGTTTGCACATCAAGAGAAAGAATCCCCCAAGCTAAGGTTTGCTCTGTTATCTTTCAAGGGTGTGCTTGACTGTCAGTGGTTGGAAAATTGTGTTGCTCTCATTCAGAGACTTGCTTTAACTCGAGCCTTATAGCCATAGAAAAAGCATTCCATCGTCTCCAAAACAAAATAGTCTGTGGTTTTGATACTGTGGTTGGTTATGTCAAGATAAGTGATTGGCAGCTGGTCCACAAACCCATGTCAGAAATGATTGACATATGAGACTTGATTATCCTGTCAATGGTGAGGACACATGGTGATCAGTGGAAACATTTGCAAGACGGTAAATGTTGCTTGTCCAAAATTTTTGGGAGTGTAGAGTTGGAGTGACGCAGTCGAGATGGAAACTCTAAGAAATCCTTTTTATGGACTTGTCTGTGACATGACCAAGGAAATGACAAATACCAAGGTATGATAACATCTCTGTCACTGTGTCATTCAGCCTGTGTTTAGCCATGACTTCTATCTATTGGTAGCTCTAAAGGCAGGTTAATGTAATTGGAACTAATCTTGAAAATTTGCAAAACATTGTTCCTTTTAACTGCATTCTGTAAGATAAGAGTGGCTGGATCTTGCATTTGAGCTCCTGCGTTTGTTTGTCATGATTGCTGTCTGTGTTCTACTTGACAGTTGAAGTCAATGCAAGTTTTGCCAAAGCATAATATGCAGAACTAGATTCTTTTTTATATTCAAAGAGGGTTGTTTTGTTAGCAGGAATCCATGAAGAGTTTTGACAAGGGATTTAGGGACAGTGAGCAGGGTTTCAGAGCATTTCAATGAAATTTGAATCGTTGCATTATAGGAGTGGGCATTGAAAGGACTAAGCAGGAAGGCTGTGTTGTCTCACAGGATGTTTTTACCCTCTGACAGCACGGCTGAATTCAGGATTTTATCAATGTGCCTTTGTCAGGAAGCTGGAGTGGAGTTGTTCAGATTTTTGTAATTCTTCCGTCGGTCAAGTGACTTCTAAAGCTACAAAACCCCAATTTTTACATTGTTGAAGTTATCAGGAATGTTTGCAGTTTTGTCGTGTACCAAAGCCCTGGGTTTTTTTTCTTGTGGGGTTCATATCCACTCTTAGCATGGAATCTACTCAGGCTTTATAGTATTTTCTACAAAGTATCTTGCCATATCTGTAGGCCAGGAGTTTCAGTGCTGTAATTAAAGCGTTTAACATTGTATTTTCTAGTCGAATGCACAATGTTGCCACAATGGTTTTTTGTTTTGTTACTGCCTAATTTAAATATTAGAGAATGACTTCTTAAGTAAAGTAATATTCCTGCCTTAGGGAAGGAACCTTGAACAGTGGTGCTCAGTAGTTATTATAGATTCTTAAATGATAGCAGAATGCATGAAAATAGTGCAGAATGTTTCAACACATTATGTTATCTCACTGGAGCAGTAGCAGTGAAGTCTGATCTTGAATTACACATGAAGGATGGTGCAGTATTAGTATCTTTCATAACACAGCTGCACTTATTTCTAGAGTTCTCCAACTGAAACTCTCCCCTCCCACCCCCAGCAAATAAGAGAAAGAAAAATGCAAGCCTTCAACAACTATTTCACTAGCCTTGTGAAGAAATATGTTGGTGTAACTATGCTCCATTTCTCTATGGTTGTACTCATCTCATTCCCCATGTGGATGCTTATCACAGAAGAAGGGCCAAGTCTACGGTACCAGGGATATGCTGATGTAGCTCTATGGCACGGGGGGTTTTAGCAGATGGGGTTTCTTCCCCACTACAGCTAAAACTACTATGCTGAATAGTACATACTCTACTAGGAAAAGAGACTTTTGCCAGTCTGAATTTATTTCTGTTCACTGGAATGGTTGGTTAGAAGTGTGATTGTTTTGCTTCATGCTCCTAGTAGGCATAGTTAAGCTGCAAAAACATTGAGAAATTATTTTAAAATGTGTTTTTCCCAGCATAGTTTATACTAGTTTAAAAGATACAGAAATTAAACTGCAATAGAGATACTTCATCCTGAAAAGGAAGGGCACGTTATGACTGGTTTTTTGCAAGATTATAGAATTCCTCTATTTAGGCTCAGCCTAATTAACGAAATAAAAAGAGAGGGAAAACTCTTACAAAACCAAATTAACTGTACCATGTCATTCTGTTCATTATGAGGAAAAGATGGAGAGCGATTTAAAACTGCAACACTGCTTTGAAGCAATCTGCCCTTCGTACAAGGTTCGTTCTTTTGTGTTTTTGAGGTCTGCAGTCTAGGTAATTAATGTTGGAGCATCACTGGCATTTAGTATTACTTTCACCCCCTTATCATTGATTACTCTGTCGGTTAGATGTTATGTTTATTGAATGTTCCATCTCCAGTTCTTGTACTTCAATCTAGGATATGTCTGGGGGTTGTCAGTTTGTTCTGCTTTGGCATCCATTCGAATGACAAAAATGTTGTGAAATGCCACTTGAATTTCATGATCTCTCCTGTCAAGTGGCACCTTTCTGTCCTAAATAAGGTGTGGTGAATCGTACAATGCAACAGAAGAGTCTGCGTCCCAAAAAGAATGAACAAAATTAAATCATGTTATCTATTAATGATAGTGGAGAAGCTGCAGTTAGGATTCTGCATAAAGGATAAAGCTGCCAAATATCTTAGCAGTGCAAGGGAATAAACAGAACAAGGAAGGAGGAAATCTCTTGTCCTCTCTGAGATGAAGAATCAGTAAAGACTGTGGATCAGTGAAGATGTAAAAATCACTAGTGTTTAAAAATCAATAATTAGAATATAATCAGTCATCACAAAGCATCTGTGATACCTTTGAGGAAGATACATTTTGGAACAACTTCTGATTTGATACAGTTTGGTTATAACATGATTGGTATAGTTATTCTTTTGCCTTGTGCTATCAAATTGCTTTCACTGAGGCTCTCTTGAAAAAAGACTTTTTCTAAGTTAGATGTCTAGACTACTTGTGGCTGCATAAGAAAAACTGCCTATCTAAACTCTAGCAATACTCTAACTTTGTTTTTTCCCCAGAGTTGCCCTCATGCAAGAAGTTAGGAAGTTCTTAATGTCCTTGAAATGAGTAAAGACAGCATTTGGCATGGACACCCTTAGCAGATGAGGTGCTGCAGTCAAACTGTAGACAGGTCAAGTTGTGCTCCTTTAGGATCTGCATACTAAGTTCTTCCAAACCTAAATCCAACCCATTACATCTTTTTCAGTAGAAATTTTGTCTTGATTTTTTTTTTTAATAAAGAAATGATGATAGTTCATGCACAATAGTAGCATTTTATTATGTGTTAAACAGACTGGAACTAGGAAAAAAACTGAACACTTATTTTCATTAACATTATTTTCACAAGCTAAGCTTGCAGATTGCCTAAGTCTCTCTAACTGCGTAGTCATAGGTAGTACATTAGGCTTTAATATTGTACCATTTCTTGTACTTTTAATAACCTAACTTTTATGTGATGTATGTTCGGGGGTTTTTTGTTTGTTTTTTAGTATTACATTCCTTTTTCTCTGCTCAGGCAAAATTCCCATTGATTTCAACAGAGTTTGCCCAGCAAAGAACGGAACAAGTACGCAGTAAAGCCCTTGGAATTTTGCCCAGTGTTTTTCACCTGGCAATGTCCCTTTATGCATATTTCATAATGTGGCCTACTCTGTACTTGCAGCCACAGAATAGACTTTGCAAATGTCTCATGTATGAAATATGAAAATTCTAAATGCTTGTGTAAGCCACTCTCTTAGAGCAAAGTAGTATTTTATAGTTCAAAACGCTGATGTCTGTTTTAATACATTGTAATTGGGGGAATCTGATACCATTCCTCTGTTTTTTCATCATGAGTTTATATATATGTATGAATGGATTTCTTAAATTTTTATCTGTGGTACAGTGATATTTCTTTAATTGTAAGAGGTTTTTTCCTATGGCATAAATTTAATATAAAAGGGATTAATGATATTTATTATGCTTTTCCCTCAGAATAATACAGATTGGCTGATTGTTGCAAGCTTGGCCCAGTGATAGACTAGATAAATACTGCTTCTGTATTCAGATTGGAGGCCAGGAATTCTTTGCCACATCAGCGGAGAGACTGTAGTTGCAATTTGACTATAGTTTTTATACACCAATCTCAATTTGAATCTAATTTCTGAAGTCACCCAGGGTGAATCAGTTCTGGTCAAGCCAAAATAACCTCTTGAATTATTCCCAAATACTGGAAAAAATGAGTCAATTCAGAGATCTAAGCAAGTAGATACAATCGTTACAGACATAAAGCAACCACAAAGCTTTATATGGTTCAGTAGGAGCGAAGGTCTGCCTAGTGAGTCAAGGTTGAATATAACTGGATTTCAAGGCTCTTCTGTTAGCAGAGCTGGTGAATGGCCAGAAAAGAGCTTTGAGAGCTGTGAATGCAGGGCCAAATGGACTGGTATTTATGTCATGGATTGGTTTTGGATTCATATAGAGCAATACAGCCAGAAGGGAGGAGGTTTGATTTTGGCTTGGGCTTGACTGTTCTTTTGAGGGGAGACTAGGATAATTAACAATGTGGAAATAGGTAGTCGAGTTAAAATTCCAAAGACAGGTGGTGAGGCTGTGACTCGTCTTGCACAGTGAGAACAGAATTCATAGGCAAAATACTGTGCATGTGCTTAGTCAAGAATCAAGAAGCGTTTCTATAATGTAGAGTTGGCTCTCTGAGTGTGGTTACACAATTTGATGAAAATTCCTTATATAAAGGCAGGACCTCCGTGATCACTTTAATTTACACGCAGGTATGTACCAAGACAAAATTCTTTTCTTTTAGTTCTTTTCTCCTCATTTGTAGCCTGTTGTTGCTACCTCATTACTACACTGTTTTCTGCTGGTGCAGTAAATCTGGAGACCTAATGGTGCACAAGCCCCTTGGAGGACAGCACTGACTTTTAAAATATTCATTTCTATGCGGATCAGGGATATCCCAGTCTGGCTGTAATCAAAGGAAGAAGGAAGGAGACAAATAATCACTGAACATGACTGTTTAGGGAGCAATTTCTGTCAAAAAAACAATCAGCAGCAAAGGTGGATATGAGCTGGCCTTGCACCCCCAAGCACAAGGAAGAGTGATGTAGGCTTGTTGATAGCCAGAATGGTCTAATTGCTTCTTTCCATTCCTTCATCCTCTAGCCAGCTGCTTCTCCTTCACTGAACTGAAATGCCTGTTGTTTCTCTAACTGCTGAGTAACACAGGGCTAGTGAAAGGTGCCAGGATCTTAGCAGTGGAATCTGCACTTTGTTTATACCAATAGGACAGGTGTATCACAAACCTGACCGTGTCCCTTGCTACGCTGGTGAGATACAGTCCTGATCTGCAGGGACAAAGCACAAAGCAGAGGATCCCTCAGAGCAGCTCAGTTCTTGGTTATTTTTTTGTTTGTTGAAATGGTGCCGGCCATGGTAGTGAATTGTACGTTCTGGAAGAGCAGCGTAGCTCTGCTTCTAGCCAGTGCTTCAGAGATCAGTTCATAGCCCGTGTTACTCCAAATGGAATAGACCTTTGTGCTATGAAATCAGTTTGCAGCAAGTTTCCAGCCACTGGGAGTTGAACTGACTATGAAATTCATCTCACTTAGGCTTAATGAACAGTCATCAGGTAGTAATGATTGGGTTCCATAACCCTGGAGTAATTTTTTTTGTGCTATCCAAACCTCATCATAGTGTCTTGGTGAAGGAGATTGAAGCTAACACGTTGTACTGTGTCTTGGCAAGCAGCTCAGGGAACCTGCATCAGTTACTGTGCCTTGCTCTAGTGTGTTAACTCACAGTAACTTCAGTGTGTGCTGCAGCCCAGGGTTTTGTTCAGAGGCTTTATTCTAGGGGTTGTTTTAACATCAGGATAAAACTCTTGCAAGGATGTGTCTGTCAATGCTACCTTCAGTGTGTAAACCCTAGATTTTAATTATTTTTTTAAGGGAGATATTTAAACATTCTTTATGATAGTGAAGAAAAACAAACAATCAAAACAACCAAACAAAAATTAGAGACATTCATATCTGACTCTGTGTGAAAATACAATACAGAGGCCAACAGCAACTCCAGAGCTGGCTCAGCCAAGCAATGTCATATAAAGCTCTCTTTCTCTTTAATCTTTAATTTTTAATTTAGATCATGTTTTTATGTAGGTCACAATGACTTAAAAGAGAAGTCACTGACCAAACAAAAACAAACCTTTCAAAAAGATACCCTTGTTGTAGGAGAAGGGTTCTGTCTCAAACAGAAGACTGAAAATTAGTGCTGAAAGGATTTCACTCTTGACTGCTCTTGCAGTTAGGTGTGATTCCAGTTACCAGCGGCTGAGCAGAGGGGGACCTGCAGTGGTTGTGTTCTCAGATGGCCTGTCTCCTGCTTGGAAGCTCATCCAGTGCACAGCAGCAAGATGAGTTGGAGCTGGTTCAAGCTATTTCTCTTCCTGACTTTTTGTGCTGTTAATGACCCCATATAAATCAATTCTAGCTTGATCATCATTCCTCAGGAATAAAGAGATGTGAAACCTCTCACTGCAGCTCCCCATACTGGTCTACATTTCTGCTTTCCTTCAGTCCCTAATTACAGGGTCTGGACAAAAACCTCTCCTGCTACTTCCA
Organism: Baryphthengus martii; assembly: GCA_013396935.1. Classification (NCBI taxonomy): domain Eukaryota; kingdom Metazoa; phylum Chordata; class Aves; order Coraciiformes; family Momotidae; genus Baryphthengus; species Baryphthengus martii. The sequence continues at coordinate 93,900 of VWZK01017253.1, forward strand.
CCCTTGTGAACATCACTCTGACCAAATGGCCACCCGAGCGATTCTGTGCTGCTCTGCAGGTATTACTCCTTTATGCAGGGACCCACACAGTCCATGTATCTTTTCTGAGCAGACTGCTTTTCAGCTTGGAGGAGCCTGAAGAGGGGCGAGAAAGCAGATCTTGTATCTAACCCTCTGGTCAGTCTCTGTGCAAAAGCAGAGGAATAGCAGTGTGTAATGATAATCTCCCGAGCTTTTCTTCTAGCGAGGAGGAAGCTGGAGGCAGTGGTGCGGCTGTGAAGAGTTAGGGCGCAGAAGGTCTAAATGCCTCTGGCCAAAAAGCTCTTGGTGACATTTGGGTTACAAGTAGTAGTGCTGTGTGGCAACAGTGCAGGTAAAAACCCCACAAAACCAAGGTGTAAACTGGGCCTAAGAGTGCAAATCACTTGTAGAAAAACCGCATAGAAATGCAAATTGGTGTTTTTGAAATCAACAGTGGAAACCATTGGGTTCCTCTTGGCTTCCAAGTCTGTGTTATGTGTCCAGATCTTGTATCACATTAGCAAAATTTAATTAATTTCTTAGATAGCAATAACTTTGAGGCATGGAGGTATATTTTCAGTGAATCATGTTTTCACAAAAATTAGAAGTTTTGAGACAAAAATGCTCTGAGGATGATGTTCCTCTGCAGATTTTTTTTTTAATGAGTCTTTTCAATATCTTTTTTAAATTTCTGATTTTTGTTTAGATTTTCTGCAATATTTTCAAAAGATTGTGTTGATTTTTATCATCTTACCAAATTACTGTTATAAAGCCATTATTTAATTATTGCATATTTCTATTAAGCGAAGAGTTTTGATAAACTAACTTTGTCAAGCTTCATTTTCATAGTAGTAAACAAAAAAACAACCAATGTGATTGACACTATTTTGAATCCTTGGTAAAGCAGTTAACTTTATAAGTGGTTCAAAACATTTGAAAATTATATTCCAGTTTTGTGCCAAGTATAACTTTTGAGCACTGGGGCAAAGAAGGGGAACCTCTTTCATGCTTGTGTTTTCCTTCTATGTTGTGTCATAAAAATAATTTTGTGAACAAAGGACATTTTTCACTTGGCTCAGTGGCCATGGTAGAAATAGTTGATCATGTTGTCTTTAAACTCATTATTTATGTTGAAGGGGACCTCCAGAGGTCATCTAGTCTGACCCCTCACTCAAAATGTGTCTGGCTAAAGGCGTAATGCCTTAATGTTTAGCTGGTCGGGGCCATCTCTCTTGACCACTGCCAAAGACAGATTCCACAACCTCTCTGGGCTATGTGTTCCAGTATTTCACTAGCCTCATGGTTTAAAAGAAATAGAAAATAATTATAATAGCTAGTAGAATTTCTCGTATTCCCAGTTGTCTGCTCTTCCTCCTTTTATCAGTGTGCCTCTGAGAAGTGCCTGACTCATCTTCTCTCTTTCCTCCAGTGAGGCAGTTGTAGAATGCAATACGGTCTCCTCTTTGTTTTCATTTCCCCAAGCTGAAGAGCTGCAGTTCTTTCAGCCCCTCCTCATACATCGTAGCCTTAGGTATTAGCATTTCCACAGGTAACGAAGAAAGCTAGGCATAAACATGTGGGCAAGCCACAGATTTAATCCTCTTAAGTATAGCTTTAGTTGCTGTTAATTATGAAGTGTTTTGTTTTATTCCCAATTCCAGTATTGCTCAGTAGGAGACCTGCTCTCATTTTCTATGAGCTCTGTATTTTCCATATGTTAGCCTTCTTTCCCATCTTCTTTTCTCTCTTTCAGCAGTTTTGTTTCTCCTCTATCCCCTCTGCCAAAACGGAAGTCACAAAATAGTTAATATCGGTATGTAAAGCATGACAAACTTGCCTGAGCCTAATTTTCAAGGAGATGAATAGAACAGGAGAAACGATATTTATCTGTCCTCAAACAATTGTCTCTGCCTGTCCGTTTTACAGGCTCTAGAATACAACAGGATAATGGTTTATATTCAGCATACCCTTAAAGACTACCCTATAATTACAACAGGTCACAACAGAAACTCAACAATCCTAAGAGAAGGTGAGAGCTAATTTTCAAATACGCGAACCAGTAGTGGACCCACGGATCTCATTCGCTGACCTGGAGAAAAGTACTAGCCCAATTCCTCCACCCTTTGTAATGTATTATTTCTAAAGGATACTGATAGTTTCAAGAGAAAAGTGTGCTAGAACTGTAATGATTAGTGATGAATAATCAGAAAGGGCTGAAGAAATGTGTATTTCAAGCCTTGGAGCCAGACCTTGCAGTTCAAATCGGTATCAGCGTGTCCTCATCACGCTTCTCTCTCTGCCTTAGCAAACTGAGGGGCACTTTTATGGTAAAACCTGATCTTGCCATCATCCTGTCTTTGCAAGCAGGAACCATTAGCGTGGCTTGTTGTGCTTTCTACCAAGAAGCAAAACGAAATAAAACAAGCACAATGAAAGCCAAAGGCAGCCCACCTTGAACCAAGGCAAGGTTGTGCTGCAAGGCAGCCCTCAGCAGCCTGAAGCTTTAACAGAGCCCCTGGTGTTAACAGGCAGGAAACTCGAGCAAAGAGGACTGTGGCTTCTTTACAGAATCTCATCAGGTGCTCCTAGCAAAAAAAAAGAGAGAGCTATGAAGGTGGGTATGAAGGAACACAATGTAGCATTTCCAATATTTAATAATCTGCCTAAATCTTGAATTTTGTAAATACAGCAAAAATTCCAGTATCATGCCAGAAGAGTTTACGTTTTTTTTGGCTTGTTTAAATCCCCTGCCTTCTAGGACACAAGCTGCAACTAGCGTTATAAGCCACCGATTTTGGCACAGGAGGCCATCTCTCGGGCTGGGAAGCAGACCCGAAGCCGTATCACTAGATGGCAGCGCGGCTCCCCGCACAGACCTCCCTCCCTGCTTCTCTGGAGCCTGCTGGGAAAGGCCCTGCCTGCGGGAGGAACAGGCACAGGAATTCACTCTGCTCCTAGAACCACCTCAGCACACGCACCAGGGCACTCACGGGGACAATCCTGAGCACTAGAAGCCTGCAGTAATAGTGAATGCAACTGGTTTGTAAAATTTGTGCGAATGTTGTCAAAGCACTTTCTATCAAAGGAAAGTGTTGGGAAATTGGCACCTTAACTGACAACCGAACTAAACATCCAAATTTTTAAGCATCCTGAGAATGATAAATCACCTGTACATGTTACCAAACTGAGACACTCAAAAATGCAAGTTTAGGTTAAAAATGAAGTTTAAAAAAAGTAAGCAATCATCACTGTTTAGGGTTTTGTTCCCTGCTGCGTTACCACCATGTAGGAGGAAAACAGCTATTGTTTGGCACTGTGAAGTAAGGAAACTTCCAAGTGGAAATTCAGATTTTAGGGTGTTTTCTAGGTTTTTTTTTCAGATTCCAGAAGCAAAGTTTAAGAAAAATATGGCTTATTCCAGCATTTAAGATAAAATCACGGCTGTTAACAACACAGTCTCATTTCCCAGTTTTATATCAGTGGGGTTTGATTAATAACAGCAAATTTATTGGTGACCAACTCAAGAATAAATAAAAGCATTGCAAAGGGGACACTACAGGCTAGTGTTAACAGCCTGTAACAGTTAACAAGCAGATGCAAAGATCTGGTGGTTTTGGATACGGTGAAGAAATGACATGTGAGATGTACGTATCTTCTCTGCTACAAAAGTCTGTCTATTTTTCCTGTTAATGTATCTAAAGAAATATAAACTATTTCACATTGATGTAAAATATGCAGTCAGATGTTACTGTGCATCATACACAGAGAAGAGCTGAAGCCCTAGGAAGTGCTTATATGCAAAGAAAACTGGCTTTTCATGTATTTCAAGAAAAGAAACGCATCCTTCTCTGCTTCGCACAATTTCAAACTCTTTCTGTTCCTGCACAATTGACCTGCATTGATATTTTTGGTGTGGCACTGGCATAAGAAAAATGCACTCAAGTACGGTTTTCTCATGTCTGCCTTTGAGATTAAGACAAAAATCCCTGTTTGCTTGGCTTACTGGGGTAACAGATAGCTTATCAGCATCACCAGATAGCTGTCTGTTCCATCGAACTTCAGGTGAGCTGCAGGAGAAAAGAACAGAGGAAAAGCGTCCGAGTGTGAAGGAGATGGGAGGGAACTGGTAAACGTGATTTTAAACTATAAGAAAAAGTCAACTGTAAAACAGATATACCTCAAAAATAAAAGTAGTATCTACATTTAATATTCCCTTCAACAGATTCAGGAGCTACAGCTGGAGAATCCTTTGGAGTAGCAGAATTTAACTGCCTGGGGTTTGTGTGCACAAATAAAGCAGCGGGCTTTACAAGTGCAATAGATGGACGTTGATACACTTCAGGAAAACCGGCGGAGATACAGGCAGGGCAATGTGCTGGAGAAACCATTATATCTGAAAGATGGAGGAGTGTCTATTGTTTTTAACAGACAACACTGAATCAGGATTTCTGGCTGTTAATCCTGTCTCATATGACCTGGGGCAAACTAGATAATCTGTATTTAAAATACAGTACTACTGCTTTAATGGTGGAGGGCTGGCGAGCAGCAGTCTGGAAAGTAGGATGCATAATAAAGTATGCTGTGTTTATTCCGTGCATACTGAACTCTGAGTAACCCTTGCAGTAGAAGGAGTTCCCCTGGCAGGCCAAGTGGGGAATTTGGCCTTACACAAAGCTGCAGAGCTAAAGAATTTGCTTCAGTAACCGTTGATGATCCAGATACAGAGATGCTGACATTACAGAAGTAAAGATGCATGAAAATAAGCAAGTTACAAAATTGCAGTATCTTTAAAAAAATTTCAAAAATTAAAAATTAATGTCTTCTGTGTTGGAAAGAAGAAGACGTCTTGGCATATTCAGTAGAAGCAGTCTGTTTCAAAATCAAAATATGTATTTCAGTTTATTGCAATGACCTAGAAAGTTTTCTTTTGAGGCATATGAAACACACACCTATATTTCTAAATGGAGAATTGTCTCAGTAAAGGTGAAAATTTCGTTGGCACTCGTTGCTAGCCTGCATTTTTCCTTGTATGTATCGAGCCTTAAACTCTGCAATATGTTAAAGAAAATGTTCTGAATATCCCAAACTAGAGGGAAAAGATGAAAGGAGTAAGGCCTCTATCAAGATACAGTTATTTAAAGGCACTTGTATATAATGCATTAATAGATTTGAAAACAAACATTTCAAATGTTTTTAAAATGTGTATATTTTAAAGCAAAGAAAAAATAAGTATGTAATTTTTTTATCTGTGATTAAAAGAAATTCCAGAAGCAGCATGGCATGTAAAAATTATTCCAACAAAAATTAAAACTTTTTTATATGTAAACTACATATAAACTTGCATATTGAACAGAGATAATGTAATTCAACATCTACACTGCAAGTTAGAAGTATTTTCTAAGGAGGCAGCCTTAGTTACACGTTCCTTAAAACTAGATTGGCCATGGATAGGGGAGCAATTGAGACTAGATACAGTGGTGGGGTTACCTGAGCCCCTTGCTTGTCTCTCTGGCTTGCTGTCACTCTCCTCCAGCACACAGATTCCTTAAAGTAAATGAAAAACACGGAAAAGACAGAAGCTCTTAATGTCTTTGCTTTTCCTTAAAAAAGTACTTTAATGAGTTTTCATTTAGACAGTATAGGGCAGAAACAGACAAGTGGGAAAAATGTGTCCCTGTGCTTCAAAATGTGGTCATTTTTTAAATGACTCCTTAGCAATGTGAAGGCATCTTTTATATTAAATATGACACAGAGTTCTGCAAAATCCTGCACACCTTCAACTCCTGTTGGATTCTCAATTAGTACAACAAAATACATTATATTGCAAGACTAAATGATAGTCTCTTATTAAGTAGATAATGCTTGTTGTTGCGAGTCCATCGTTTCCTTCCTTATTATCCATGGGCCACACACCAGCCAATAATGTGAGTAAAACTGGAAAAGGCAAATAGTTCATTTATAATTTCCTTGTTAAAAATAACTTTCCATTTTCAATGTTCCTTATAATATAACTCTGTAGATTTTTGAAAACCTCTTCTATATAGCAGAGAGCACTTAAAACCAGATTTATTGTTTTATAACACGATTTGTTTGGGAGGAAACAGGGCAGCTCTTAGCAGAATTCCTACAGAAAAACAAGTTAAAACACGTTGTTATGTATTGTTCTTTATTGAGTTCAGTAAACTTCAAGGTAAGCTCTGTGCAGCATTCCTCCAAGAAAGCCTAAATCAACATCACGTGCGCTAAACCATCAGTCGCTTCGTTTCTCAGGTGGAGCAGAGCATTCTGTGGTTGGTAGAGGGGCGTGAGAGCTGCCTGCTAGAATGCATTCGTGCAGTTGTGGGGCGCTGCAGAAGAGCTATGTGCAAAGTAGGAGTAACTGTAAAATATGCAAGTCAGTTCAGTGCATATGAAGCTCTAGGACTGGTTTCAGCAAGTTGTTCAGCTCTCACAACAGGCCTGTTGCCACCAGAGTCCACTCAAAACTCCGCTTTGCGCTGTAGCAGCAGAGTACGGTCCTGAAACGCAGTCCTGGCTTCATACTGTGTTCATCCTGCTGCCTTCTAAAGCCTATTTTGAACAAATTACTATACAAATTTTGTAGGTAACCTAGTTGTAGAGAGGAGTCTTCCAGAGCATGAAAATTTGAGTGCGTTGTGGCTAAGAAGGAATCTGATGACTTTTTTTCTTGGTGGTGGTGCTGTTGCACTCAGTTACCCTCCCTGCTTTCAGTTCCCACTAAATTTAAATACAGGTACAATGCACATTCATTTTGTATTGGTCACCCCTTTTTTTGGTGATGGCTGAGGATTGCTTAGAAGACCACAGCCCTGTGATAGAGGTCTCCAAATTAGACTAGATTACCTTGAAGATAAACTCCCCTTTGGAGCTATGTCATCTTGATGTGTCAGCAAGTACAGATACTATCAAGTAATAAAATCTTTACAACACATCACATGAACTGTGTAGATAAAGGGGAGATGACTATTGGGTTTTGGTCAGGAAAGTCCAAAACAGTTGTAATGATTCCTGTCTTTAGGGTTGTCAGTTTTTAACTTTAGTAGAACTATGGTTACTTTCTGTTAGGGACTCCTAGTGTAAATCCATGGAACAAAGAATATATAGAGGTAGTATCTTGAGTACAGTTTGCTTTTACTGGAAGACTCTGCAGATAAGGTTGAATTATGTCTTTCATTTTACCAACTTTTAAAAAAATCGCCTGTATTATTGAGGTTCAAAATGTTCCATAGTGGCTCTTAGGATTTCTTTGAAATATCATTTTTGAATTAACAGTTTTGTGTGAGCCAAATTGCTGGTAGCCAAAATTAGTTTTACTGTGTATTTTCAGATGATGTGAATCAAAACTAGCATAAAAAAAATCTTCTGTTGTAGTTATTAAAACTTAAAAATCAAGAGTTTCCTATTTCTATTCTCACTCTCCATTACCATTGATTTGGATGCAGTTGATAACATTTAGTATAAGATAATTAATTAAAGGAAAGAATCCTGAAGAAAGGAAAGAATAATTAGATTCACAAGAAATTGCTGGTATCACTCTTACTCTAAACCGAAAACATTTTAGTGTATCTGTTAATTATCTTAGTTTAAAAGGTGAGGAGTGTAGCAATGAAACTTCTTGTTGAGCTGGAAGATGTTGGAAGGTCCCAGTCACCTCTGTTCCAGAGAGGTTATCTGAAATGGGAGTCGGTGAAGAGCAGTAAGCTGCCTGCTCTATGGTAACAAAGACAAGAAATTGTATAGAGCGCTATCAATTCTAGAAGAAACTGAAATGATGACAGAGATATCCCTCACAGTTCTTTGTTTTGGTGCTTCTGAGTCCGGGAGTGCTGATTGATGTACTTGGGTATTGGACTCTGAAGAGACAATAGGAAAGAACGAGTTCAGAGAATTTGTACTGAGCCTTCAGCTTGTGGAAAATTGGTTCAGTGAACCTGAGCTAGGCACACATCACTAGCTCAATTAGCATGAGCTATTTCTGCTTTTCCTCTCCAGAGCCTTGTTTACAGTTATCAATTTGGACTTCTCTATTCTTTTAATACAGCTCATGAAGCATAACTCAGACCGTGATTACAGTGAGCGTGTTTCAGTGGCATAGCCACCTTGTGCTGATACTCTACCAGCTGCTTGTTCCCTTCTCCATGCCGATACTTGCCTTGTGCCAGTACAGCTGTTTGTAGGATCATGTGAAGAACTGGGTCAGGGCACTGGTCACCAAATCTTTGTATTTTATCTTCGGTAGTTTTCATTCAAATCAGGCTCTTGTCCTGATTGCTACACTACTGTGTGAAGGGTTGTGCCAGCACAAAGCAGGAGGATGCTGAAAGAGCTGGGAATCACTGGAACAATTCAAGCAGCGCTGTCATATCCTCAGGCTCCTCGCAGTCGGCGTGGTTCACAGTCAGCGCTAGGCCAATGAAAGGGCTACCTGTTGATGATGATAGTGTCGTTCATCTTCCCCTTCTCTCTCTTGTACCTCCTCTTGTATGTACTGGTAGGGCCTGACCATACAATTGAGACAGCTGAAACCAGCTGAAAACTAAGCACTTTTATTTTTTTTTTCTTTTTTTCTGTGTTTTTGGTTTTGTTTTTCTCTCTTCTTCTTAGGCTTAGGTTTCTGTTTCTTTAGTTGCCCAAGCCAGATGTCAGCAGTTCCGTTGAGGCATCACTGGGAGATCAGTAACACCAGTCAGGGGCAGCAGAGCCAAACGCTTCTTAGAGAAGCTATGCCAGCTTGTACAGCCTGAAAGAATCCCTTGGTTGTCTTGCTCCCTGGAAACTACCTTTCTGGAGATCCAGACAGACTAAAGGTTTTTCTGACAGAGTGTTTTGGCAGGAAATAAACTTAATTTTAGGGACTCATAAAAATACTGGGTTTTTGGAAGACCTGTGCCTTTCTCCCCCCACAAAATGTTTCTGTCTTTGAGGTTGTGGTAGGATCCTTTCTTTCCTGTTTTTGTTAGCCAGATCCTGCACATCAGAATGGCACGTATGGGGCAAGGACAGAGTCTGCACTGTGTCACCTGTAGGAAATCTGTAGAAGCTGGCTCATGCATTTCTGTTGAATATTTGGGCTCTGTACAAGCATTAGGTCTTCAATAACTCAACCACATCTTGTTGGTAATTATTTTTCTACTGCTTATGGGTTTAGAATAGTAATACCTAGTACTATACTAAATGGATACTTAATAAGGCAATATTATAATAGGACTCCCATGAAATTACACGTTACATTAACACCAAATGAGTTCATTCTGAATTCATTATGAATGATTACTCTGAATGCCAAAGGAATTAATAATCATTAGCCATTTACTATGGAGACTTGCTGAATAATTGCCAGATACAGCTGTTTTAAGAACTTACAATCTTTTCTGATTAAGTTTCATTCTGAAGGAATCATTAAGTGTAACTTTCTTTTCACTGGGGAGTTCCTACTTTTGTTTTCAATCTGTACTCCCTATTCAATTGCATTCCAGTTCTAAAAGCACTTCAAAGATAGTCACTCGGCCTGGTTCATTCAGGAACGGAATTACTTTCCTTATCTCCATTTTGTCTTTGAGTGTATCTCTGTTGGCTTTATAGGACACATCTGAAAGGTTGATGAACTTTAAAGCATGCTGGGAGACATTCAAGGGCAGGGTGACTCCAACATGACAATAAGAATGCAAAAGTGTTATATTTATAACTTTGTGGCAAGTGAATTCTGAAAGTAAATATATCCAAGGCCTTTGATTTAGTTCCTGAAAGTTCCCTCTGTTTCTACCAGCATTTGAAGGCTCGACTGTTTTGCATATCAGAGGTGACTGACTCAGGAGACAGAGGGACTTAAATGCTCTCTTCAGATGAACTTTTCCTTTGGGTATAAGCTTCCACAGGAGTTTTACTTCTTTGTCAGCTAATTCACACTGTCTACAACAGACACGCAGTTGCATCTCATGTCATCCCGATCAATTTAAATACAGTGTTGAGCTTTTCTGCATAACTTTTCCTGCCTATAGTCCTGATGATATACAGGCAAATATGAGATTTGCTGTATGTTGATGTTAGATCAGTGGCTCAGGCTTCAAAGTTAGGTAAGCACAACTGTGAACGCGTGAGTTTGGATTATTTGGGGGGTTTTCCCATTCAATGAGACAAATTCAGTATAAACAGCCTGTGCACCTCAGCCCTCACAAATAAGGTAATGCCATTTCCTTGTGTCCTGTGTGCCAGCAGCGCTGCTCCATCTAAGCGTGCACACCCTCCTTTGTGTTCTCTGGGACCGCTCGGTCTAGTCGGCAAGTTTCACAAATGCCAGTCTGCCACCAATAGCGTTTGCACATCAAGTCAGATTCAGTACATTGTGTTGAACTGGAGATGATTCCCACTGAATTCAGAGGAGCCAGCGTTTGGCCTCTGATCTGTAGTGTTTAATGAAATCCGTAGGAAGGAGTTCCGAGTTGTGCCAAGCTGGCCCTACACGTGTCTTTGTATGTAAGCACAGGCAATGCTGTCTGATGGGTGATGCCATAGACCAATGCTTAGGAAGTCATCTTGATTTAGAACCCTATACCCAAATGAAAGATATGAAGGTAATTGCTTGTCTAAATGCTGAGAGATTTTCATGTATTATATAAATCTAAATGGTGCATTTAACATGACTCTTACCAAGCTGATGTAACCAGCTCAAATGGGGATTACTTTTTTTTTTTTCCTTTTTTACACTTAAAGAAAGAAGGGATGGGTGATTCAGCTGGAGCATGGGGCTAGTGGCAAACCCTGGCGTGCTCCAGCTGAAGTCAGGCGATTCCAGGGGTGAGGTGGGGGCTCAGTGTTGGGGACAGTGCCTGGCGTAGGGGCCCTGACAGTTGGCCACCAGATGGCAGACGCAGTCGCCTATCGAATAATGATACTTGCTTTGGCCTACTGAAAGAACAGCTGTGTCTTTTGCCATTGAAAATGATAGTGTGAAGTACACTGAAGAGAAAGGCCACTCTCTGAAAGCTTTTTCTGCTTTTACACCTGAAGCTTTTTATTCTTTTGCCTTTCTCTGTTACGAATCTCACTTGTGCCAGGGCAATATCTTTCATATTTCCACTGGTCTCAGTTAGAGCTGTTAATTCAGTTGGATTTGAACTGAGTCCTGCTAAGCAGAAGTATAACCTGACCAAGGTTGTTTGCAGCAGTATGCAGGCTTTACATTGATGTGGTTGTAATGCAATAAATATACGTAATGTGTTTAAAATACATGTATACAAAGACATAAATAATTTTGGTTTAATTTATTCTTTTCTATTTTTTTTTACTAGATACTTCTGGAGTTCTCTGCAACATTTAGTACAATGACCAGCCGACCAAGGATGAAGCACTGCTGTAGAACTATCAAAAGCTCTGAAGAGGCAGAACAATCACAAATATTATAAATGCAAAGTAAGGTCATTAAATGGATACTTGGTTTAACTGAACTGAAGAGGTAGGAACTCAGATGACTAACCTTAGCAATTGTGCAAGTGACCATAACTTCAGAGAAGTCAGAGAGCCTCCATTCCTTTATTCCTGGAATAAGCATTGACCTGACCCAGTAGCTGTGAGATGTACTTAAATTCTTCATTCTTCAATATACTATCAAATTTAATTACATTTTATAACAAAACGGGCAGGAATGAAAATACGGATTTATTTCAGAATACTTGAGCAGAAACTTGGGTGCACATTCGCAATGCACATTGAAAACTCCTCTGCACAGCCAGGTGCAGATGATGGCATGTTTGCCTAAAACTTGTTCTAAACTGATTCTGCTCCTGAGCAGCCAGGCAGAGAAAGCCAAGCATGTTTATTAATACTGTGTAGCCTTACCTGTGTTGTTTGTAGCCTGCTTTGGAGCTCTCACATACAGCTCCTTGGAGGTGAATAAACTTGTATTTAGTGTGTGGCAAGAGTGACCTACCCAGTCAAATAGTTATTCATTGGCAATTGACTGTACTACACGCTGGCTCTGTGTCCACCACTTTTCCACTGCAGGCAAGCTCTAACTATTGTATAGTTGTGTGGATGTCAGCATTTTTATATCACAAGAAAGCTATCAATATAATTTGATCTTTATAGATAGAACATAAAAGCTGAAGTACTGTTCATTATAATCTGATTATCTTTTTCCTGTGTCACAGAACCGTGGCGTTTTTCTTATCCAGTTTGATCTATCTTCCAAGGTCCATGTGGTGTTACTATGCCAGTGGTATTGTCCCCCAATAAGTTTTATGTAAACAGAAGAGTTTATGGCATGAGTTCCTTTACCTTCTTCACAGGGTTGGGCAAGTCTCTAGATCACTGAGAGCCTCATGCAAGACAGAGGTCTTCAGTACTCAGCTCTGAAGGAGGACAATCTCACTGGTCACCTGCTCTCCAAAAGCAAAGCTGAGGCTGGACACTGGTTATCTTTCAGTGTACGCAGAGCCGCATAGACGTGGCAAAAATCTTAACTAGGGACTTGCTCAGCCAGTTGTGCTCAGCAGCTGTAAAGATTCTCACAGCCCATCAGTAGAGCAAGTGTAGAACTCCCCATGTGACTGTTTGAAAGTAAATGGTTGCTCAGAGCTCTCGGTGTTTGCTTCCTTAAGGGCTTGTTTGTTATAAGAATGTTTAAATTCATGTGCTATCCTGTGGACACTGGGTTAGTGCCTGGACTTATGATTTCTTACTGGCTGCATCATCCATTCCCTATATTGTAAGCTCTGATAGGTCATTTTTTCTCAGTGTTTCAGCTTTCTCGCATCCAAAATAGGCCTGATGATACTTTCCTCTAAATGTTATTTTTGAATCTGTGTATGGCTGAAATTCTTAGGGGTTTTGCCTTTATCAGTGGCACAGAGTTTACACGGTTGTAGCTTAGCTGGTTACCTACTTGGCTTTACCATAGCAATAAGAACTGAGACTTCTATGTATATGCAACCACTTCATTGTTTTCCATGCTAATGCTGTTTTTCTTTATATAGAGAGAGCCTCAGCATCTGGGTCCAGCTGATAAAGAAAGTTTCCTTTTCAGTCATCTGCTCCTGCACAATTGGTCATTGAGTTCAGCAATCTTAGGATTAAGCTGAAGGAGTTTTAATTAAAAAACTTCATGTCAAATATGGTTGCAGGACAGTCAGAATCATTTTACAGACACTCTTAAATCAGAAGTGCAAAGCAAATAGCGGCAGTGAAACAGGTTTCTGTGTTCCTTCCCTGAATCTTACATATTTGCGGTTGATACAGAAACCCCCAGTTTCGTACTTTCCTCCCGCCCTCCTGTGTTTTGAATGCTAATCACAGGACACGGCGAGTGTCCTCAGAGGGAAGGTATATGATGGCCCTCTTCTGTTTCGAGTATGGAGACATCCATTTAATTGCCTGCAGACAGCAGATGGTGTGGCTTTTGTGGCGTCATGAACTCGGGCACAATATAGTCAGCCACTGCACAGCATGGTACAATTTAAAGCTGAGTAAATATGGGGAGAGTGAAGGGTTAGGGGTGGGAAGGCAGTAATTCCTAGGACATTTGTTCCATTTTTATTTTACAAATTGACCGTGATTTTGTTATGCTTCACTCTTGTTCACTTTCTGCATCTGTTCTAGAACACTGCTTTCCTGCCAGGAACATAACACCCGAGCAAATAGTTTTAAAAGGATCATTGTCAACTTCAAAAACCACGTCTCCATTTGAAAGTTTTATGTCTTCTTTCATAAGAAGATGTAAGGTTTTGAAATTACTTTCTCTCAGACTTCCGAAGAGGAAGTAGATAAAAACCAAGACACCTCAAAACCAAAACTGATATAAATTCCCAACTAAAAAAGCATGAGGTGTAAGCTCTTTTCCAGTCCACAGGTATCATCTCTCACAAAACTGACTTGGAATTTTCTGAAGCCTTTTCTGGTCAGAAAACTCTTTTCCATTAGAAGTCCCCTTCTCACCTGACTGAGGCTTTTCGTCAGGGTGTTATTCTGGAATCCCTCTCATTTTTTCCCCATAAGGAAAGTTTTGAAACTGCAAAAATTTTCCTATGACAGGAAATGTTTCCCTATATAAACCTCAAATGCCCTGTATATTTTGTTATTGGTTTAAAGACTGTACAACTTACAGACAGCAGAGGCTTTGAATAAAAGAAAGCAGATTAGTAAGTAAAATAAAAAATTCATACAAATTAGAAAGGATTTTTTTCATTGAGCGGCAACATACCCTGACGAGTAATATGCCATTAAATATATGTATGTATAGCAAATATATTAAGTTTAATAAAACTTTAACCCCCTTGACAGCTAGTAATTTATGGAGTTCCTGTACACACTTGTATGCTGTGACAAATCAGGTGGGTACAGGCTTCTTATTTCTAGCTCCTCTTGAATGTAGTGCTGATGTGGCATAATCTACATCCAGTCCCCAGTCTGGGAGGCTACCTCACCACAGCCGGTGTGTGACCAGCCGAGAGCAGACTTATAGGAGACAGGACCCATTGAGTCCTGTCTCAGCTCAGTAGAACAGTTTGCAAACTCCACTCCACTCTCCAAAGTGCAGGATTTAGAGCACAGGCTGAGGGAGTGTACAACTGACTGTGAACTCAAAGACAATGTTCTTGGTCATTAAACCTGTTAGATGTGGCAATGCTTCTAATCTGTAGAGCTTTACTGTAATGATACACCGTGATTTTTCATATTTAACATTTTACTGAAGTTTCACCCCATTGCTGAAGTTTGTCTCATTTTCTGACAGCATGGAATGTGGACAAGCCCATTTATTAGAAATACAGAGATAGCTGCATAGAATACATTCATTTGAAAGTATACCAAGGAGAGCAGTAGTGAAGTTGAATGGATCTTTGTTTTCATGTGTTTAATCACCCAGCCTATGTTCTGCTCTTCTGATCAGTTTCTTGACTCTAAATAGATATATTCCTGTGTTGGGGTGGGGGATTAAATTAATTGCATTTTGCATACAGCAAAACTTGTTGAACACTTTTATATTTCTCCAGACTCTTACAAAACTGTGGCAAGATAGTTTTTGTGTTCCTTCCCAAATTTATTACTTTAATTAAAGCAAATAATATTCCAATCTGTTGCTCAATTTTTGCGTAAGTCCTAGAAACGTTTTTGTTCAGGTTCAAATTGTTGCTCTGTATCCTCAGCCAGTGGAGCTATGCCAATACACAGCAGCTGGGAATTTTCTACCCTGCTATCTGTGTGTGGCAATGGATTCATTAGGCACAGGACATCTCCTGTATACATTCTAAATTACCCAGCAGACTCCCAGACTTTTAACATATGGTTATCTTACATAAATCGGAGCTCTGCTTTTCCAAAATAAGTATTTTTTCTTTTTTTTTGTACTTTGTACAACCCATTGTTTGTCTCTATATTAAATAAGATATGGGAACATGGTGCCACAGACTAATGTACTTTATATCCAACTAGTGGAAGATATTTCATAATTCTTTTTTCTGTGTGGAGATAAGGTAAGATGTGTGCAGGTGCAATAATTTACCCAGAATCTTGTCATTACCCATATCCTAGCAGAACTACTTAGGAATCTGTGCAGCTTGTTTCTTATTTTGATATTTTAACTAATTTAGGGTATTGTTCCAAATAGAGTAATGCTGTGATCTCAAGACATTGCTTTGAAGCCATTTTCTGCCTGTTTCATTATAACATATTTTACCATTATTCATCCTGACTGCAAAATCAGTGTAATCTTGGAAGTAAAAATCTATTACTTGGTTTAAATATGCACTAAAATGAAAACTGAGCGTTTGTCCTTGATTTCTGCTGATCTAGAGATTACTGTCAAGGATGTATGATTGAATTATAACCTTGATTTTCATACAGGTCAACGGCATCCATGCTAGTGACTCACATAGATCATAAAATTATATTTCCAAGGGGTGTGGGTATAGGTGGGCTGAACAGCTTGGGCTGGTAGATAAAAATGAGAGCCTCAAGCCATCTGCACTTATCCATTCTTCTTTGTTCCAGCTGCTATTCTGCTCTACCAGCCACATCACCAGGGCAACATGGCATTCGCAGGCAAATACGAATTTGAATGTGATGAGAACTATGACGACTTTGTGAAGAAGATTGGTAAGTACATCTTGGGGTGCAAGTCTCAAAGGTTAAAAATATTTTTTAAATATTTTTTAAAATACGTGGATTTTTTTAGAAATGTGGTGATATCAACAAGGGCTAAGACTTGCAGGAGTGCTCTAGACTTCAGCAAGGAAATTCAGTTTTCTTTCTAAAAAGAAGCACCGTCAGCCCCAGGACATAGTCCTGTTGTACAGAAGTAGTATTCCTTTCCAGTGGCAGCAGAACGAAGGGCCAAAATGGTTGCAGTATAATGATTGTGCAGGTCATTTTTTCTGTCCTTAGTATTGATGAATACTCAGAGGGAGTATAAATTTAGTATGAAAATGCTCGTCAAAACCTCACATAGGAAGAGGTTTCTATGAATACTTTCAGAAGATGGTGCAGACTTGATTCAGAGTTTACCCCATAAAAGCTCTTAGGGGACACTAGGATCTGTGCCCATTAAATTCAGTGCCTGCGTTCATTTATTTAAAAAGCAATAGGAAATAAATAGGTAGGTGCAGCTATACAGCAAAGGCACAAGTTCATACATGTTCAATTCTACATATCTGCATGTATAGATTAAGTAGAAGGAAATATTTATATATACTTTGTATCTATACATTTATTCTGTGTATTCTTTCTCAGGGAAAAGAACACAAGACCAAAACATACTATTTTAGAAAGTACATTGATGTACCCATATCTTCCTTTATACCAGTAATTTAAACTCAGAACTTTGATATTGCTGTAAAAAAACAAACAAAAAACCATCAACAGTCCCCTCCCCCAAAAAGCCAGACAAACAAAACAACAAATCAGATGCTCAGACATCAATGTCTGAGAACAAACATTCAAATACAGCTGGTAGGTTATTAGACTGAATAAATTGAATGTTTCTACTTATTAAGGTCTCTCCAGTGACAAGATTGAAATGGGAAGGAATTGCAAAATAGTGACTGAGGTGGTGCAGAATGGAAACGACTTCACCTGGACGCAGCATTTCCCAGGAGGCCGCAGCACGAGCAACTCGTTCACAATTGACAAAGAAGCAGACATGGAAACAATGGGTGGTAAGAAGTTCAAGGTAAATTAATTTAGCTCTTAAATTCTATACTATCTCAGTTATTTTTTTTAATTTAGGGTGGAAATCAAATCTGTCTTAAGGGCATCTTCCTTAAACTGTTTTTTTTTATCTGTCATAGCTTAGAAACATATAATTTTTCCCCCATTTCTTGATATCTGTTACCTAAATGTGATTTTGAAGAGAGCTAGAGCTACAAAACTGTACGTAATAATAAAGAACAAGGGTAGAGCATCAAGCATCTACTGGTGTCACATCTCAAGCAAACAATGTGCATTAAAACTCTAAAGAGGAGCTGTGTCTTTGTCCAGCACCATAGAGCGAGTGTAGCTCACTGAGGGGAGTGCTATGGTCCACAGCTCTACCCAGACCTAGCAGCAGTGCTCACCTTTTGTAGTCACCTGTGCATCAGCCTGAAACAAAAGACTGTGTAAAGTGAAGGGGGAGGAGAAATCTCTGTATCCTTCCTGTTGGAAGTACAGAGCAACTTGCAATTTAAGCACCCTCCAGTGAGATGGAAGATTATACAATATTGATCTGCTCCTGTGACGGACAAAATCCAGATGCAAAACCTGCTGTGAAATGGTTGCTTTACTTATCCCTTTAAATAGACAAGAAATTAATAAGGTAAGACAGTTTGGGACAGCTAAACTCTGTATTTGTGAGGTGTCCTGAACCCTACAATAGATTACTGGATAAATGCTTTAATACATATTGAAGAGACAGAAAAAAGCAACATTTGCACTAAGGAGCTGTGAGAAACTGAGAACACTAGCATTGTGTGATTTCCAGAATGCTTTTTAGTCATACCTTTCTGATTATGAGAGGAAAAAAAGAAACATGTCTTTGGCTTTGCAAAATCTTTGTGAAACCTGATCGATAGAATAAGACACATTACAAATCCTGTGCTCTTCTTTTTGGCCATGGGCACTTCAACAGTCCAAGCCTATTAAGTAGCCAAAGATGGAGGCAGAGTAAGTGACTCAGCAGAGAAACCACTGCCTTTTAGTACAGCATCACTAAACAACAGATAAACTAGTAAGCCACTAGTTTCCTTGTAGCTCATAAAAAATGTCCCCTCATCTCTTCATTTTACAAATAACTTTCTTCTCCTCTAAATATGGCTGAGTCCTCTGTCTTTATTACTAAGGACGTAAGCAAGACTGATTTTTTGATGTAACCATATCTCATTTTTTAGATGATCATTAAGTAATTTTTAAAGTTATAAATGAATGGTGTGTAGATATGAAATTTGCATATTATTAGGTGAATATTTTTCTATTTAAATTGTGAACATTTAAGAGCTGAAGCACAAGCATTTTAGTCTTGTTCATGAAGCTGCATGTGTAATATGTAATTTTTTTTTTTAAGTAAAAACCTTAAGTGTGGGGTGTACAGATGTTTACAGTGTATCTGAGAATAGAAATGCCAGTAACCCCACAGAACATTAAACCTTTCTCTATTACAGGCAACTGTTAAAATGGAAGATGGGAAAATAGTAGCTGAGTTTCCCAACTATCGTCATACTGCAGAGATTTGTGGAGGAAAGCTAGTGGAGGTGAGTTCTCAAATATCCAGGTTAGTTTATAAAAAGACAAACAAAGACCTCAAGCAGAAGGCTTGAAATGTTGAGTTTAGGGAAAAAAAAATAATCTTTATCTAAAGCAAAGCAAATCTATTCAATAATTTTCTCCTTCACTCTAGATAATCTTCTACAATTTTGTGCAGGTTTAATCCAAAAATTAAGTTAACAACCTTTTCATATTTTTTTTTATAAACTTGAAATATAAATCTTGCATCTTAGGCACAGACACAGTTCTATAGCTGTAAGACTGGAACGTTCAGACTGAAATATTCCCAAGCAGCCATGTCTTTGACTGTATTCACTGTGCCTGTATCTCAAAAATAGAAAATATGTAGAAAACTTTTCACCTACTACTTAAAGTTACTTTTGTTTCATTCTTACAAAACTATCTAGCTGCAACTCCTCACAGAATTTCTGTAGAAAAACACAACAAACCAGCAATGAAACACCAAAGAGGCTGGATTTCAAGTAGTATCCTACTTTATTAACAAAACAGCAACATAACCGAAACTACAACACTTACAGTAAAACAGATAGGATTCTCAAATGAATTGACTTATGTCTGAGAGCATCTCCAAAACAGACTAACCAGAAGTTAGTTAGAAAGGACTCTCGCCCTTCTTGTAGGTCATAGTGTCAATCATTTATTGCTTTTGGAGAACAGTTCTCTCACTTGCCTAAAACCCTGACTGCTTGGAGCTGGTGAAGCCATGTCTAACACAGGATATATTTAAGTTATCCCAAAATCTCTGTGTAGAAATTGTGCTTTTTGTGTAAGACTATTTTTACACTGTATTTCAGACTTGACAAGGACATTCAGCTTATTTTCTAGATATGTCTTCTACCAAAGGGTAAATGTTGCTTCAGTAAAGGACAGATTCTGTGAGCCAGGCAGCAGGTCTTCTTGTTTGTGACACCAAAACTTAGAGTTCAACTAGATTTTTGGTTTGTTCTTTGTTCCAGATTTCTTCTACTCCCGGTGTAGTCTACAAAAGGACCAGCAAAAGGATTGCTTAAGGCAGAAAAGCCAGTCTCTTCCAGTGCACTGAAAAACAAACAAATAAATAAAAGCGTTGATTGTCTTTCCCTCGCTCTTTCTTTTTATTACAAACACGAAGAATTGTTTCTGAGAATAGCGTTATCCTCAACATTAACGCTTGCCCCATTCTTACAGATCTGACAAATACCCAGAAAATCAGAATGCAAAAAACAAAACATGCAAAGCATTTGATGATGCTGTCCAGTTTAAGTATTTCAGGATATGACACATACTTGACATACAGAAATTTTGTCTAACACCTACTTAATGGAAGCTCTCTTCAGCTTCTGTCTAGAGAACGGGACAATATTCTGCCTAAATCATACATCAAAATGCAAGACCTGATGATGCATTGCCCTGTTGCTGGTTTGAGGGCAGAATTTGAGGAGCTTGAAAACAAGACGAAGTCAGTATATCACCCATTAAAAGATATGTCTTCATACTGCTATTATGATTTTCTCATTGTCATCAGTATCTATCTCCTCTTGACCCAAAGTCTTAGAAGACAGTGAAGGTTTTACCAACTCCTGCAAGAAAATGCAGAGTCTTTTATCTTTTTGATACAGTCCTGTTACTTACATAGAGTACATGTGAAAAACAGTCCTCGAACACAGTAGGAATTAAGTATAATACAGGTCTTGGACTGACTGTTTCAAATCACTTCTGGCCAGTACCTGGTCCACAAAGCTTTTTTCCCTTTTCATACTCCTTTTTCCAAGCTGTCTAGCCTTCTAGATCCACCTGGCTGCTCACCTTTTCCAGCTAATCAGTAACTAGCCAGGACATGTGTCTCGTGTACACAAACATTCATTTTCTGATGGGCCTAGGTGCATGATTGATAATCCAAATCATTTCAAGTATCTTACATTTTAAAAAGCTTTTAATTCCTTTTTATATCTTTCATCAATAGAGATTACTAAGCTTTCCAGCTGCAATAAAGCTTCATCAAGATTCCATCAGTTTACCCAAAACAGGTCTTATGACCAGGTCATTGCTCAATATATTACTTATTCTGATTCCAAAGCATAATGCTGAACTCTAAACACAAGTCAAATCTGAAACCTGTTCAATCTTGAGACATTCTTTTTGTTCTTGTAACGAACAGATCTACTGATTTAATAGAATTTTGTTGAAATTCAGCCTCTTCAGTTATATGAGATCACATTGAGAAGTAGTAAGGGTTCACTTCAGGCTTACTCCTCCTTTGAGTTCCAAGTCAGCTAGTAAAATAATAGCATGTACATCTTAGGACATTTGGATTCAACACTTAACCAACTACACAGAACAACCTGTAGAGGTAGAAAGAGGTAGACACTGGGCAAGTGTCTAACTAAAGCTCATACTAGAATTGACGGATGGTGGTGTTTTGTCAGAACAAGTCACACCCACAAGAACCTGAAGGAGATGATTACTGGTATCAGATAATTCCCTGCTTTCAAAACAAAATAGAACTAGCCACCACTAGTTCCAGTTCAAGAAGCAACTACATTTAGTGTTGTTCAAGTGGCACAATTTGTTTCCACATTCTGCATGTGACCAACTCTCTATTATACAGATAAAGCTTTGAAAGGAAGGGTTGGATTTTTATCTAGACTCTCTAGAAAGCATGTAAGCAGTGCTTTCACACGGGAGGAAAAAAAAAAATGCATTGCTGCCTTTTGAACTGGAGGACATTCTTTAGGCTTACCTTGAATCAGCAATACAGAGAGCAAAGTAAACACCACTTTAAAAAAAAAAAAAACAATCAACCTGTGCAAAATTATCACTAACAATCCATCAGTGTTTGGCCCACATTTAGTATCCAGACTTCTCAGTAAAAAAAAATAGCACTAAGCTAAATTGTAAGCAACATCTCTACACTTCACTCATGAGTTGATTTTGCTGATCAAAGAGCATTGTACCAACTTTAAATTGTTCACTATAGTGTGTAAAACTTGCTAAAACAAAAGGATAAAACAGTGGCTTTGACAGCTTTGCAAAAAACAAGTTGTGGTCTTTCTCACAAAGAGGGAGATGGTAGTAGTTTCCCTTTCGTCTTTAAAAGAAAAGCAGCAAGCTGCAGCTGTAAGATGGTTTTTTTCCAGTAAGCTCATGCCTAATCAACATTAGCAGACTTTTTTCCACCTGTATCCTTACTCCAACTCTTGTCAGGACTCACTAATACAGTTCTTTAATTTTAATACCACCTTTCTGTTGTGTTTACATTCCTAGCCCTGTCTCACTGCATTTGCTTTTGCAGCAGCCTTTCTTACTTCAAAGTCTATCAGGGAAATAGAAGTTAATTGGCATGTAAAAATTGCCATCTATGACTACGCTACAACTGACGGCATCAAACGGCAAAAGCACAGGGCGGGAAGTTTTGCAGACAAACAAACAATCCAATGAAAAAGCATTTACCTAGAAATTAAACGTGTGGAATTGCCACCAACATTTACAGCATTCTGGACAGATCTGTCGATTGAGGCAGTATTAGGCTCAAATTCTCATAAATCTTTTCCCTTTCAGAGTCTGCTGTTGGACTTAACCTGCCCAACTCCACCCACGATACAACGACACAAACAGAACCTAGAAGTTGATGGACAATTCCTGCTTAGGAGAGACAGTCACCAGAAGACTGACTGAAGGTATAACTGCATTCTCCTGTTCAGCCCTTCAGTCTCCTCAGGTGAGATGGCACTCCCAAGACACACAATGGCCGTCACATTTGTCCTACCACTCTTACAACGTTTTACAGAAATGGTCAGATCAAGGATTTTTAAGGTATAGACATATATTCTTTGCTGGTTCTTAAAAGGTCAGGAGAAGCCACAAAAAAGGTAGCTCAGGTGTATGCTTGTTTACTGGAAACTTGGCAAGCTTTTTCACAATTAAGCACAATGGCAGTCTGAAGTGTAACACTGCACTTGACAAATTATAAGGTTGATAAGAAAAACTACAACAACAGTACTGCCACATGTTGTCCCTTATGTCTGTTGGATGGCAAAAAAATACACTAAAGTCTTCTGAAAATAAAGTTTAATATAAATACAAAGCCCACAGAATAAAAGATGAACTAAGTTCTCTAAATTTCTAGACTGATTTTTGAAATGTTCTGCCTCTTCATTTACAGTTTTGTTGGTTGTTTTTTTTGTTGGTTTTTTTTTGTTGTTGTTGTTTTTTTTGTTTGTTTTTTTTGGTTTTTTTTTAAATAGCCTATACAGTTCTTTCTAGCCTTATGAATGAAAGAAATCATTAACTTGACACTAAAAGTTGCATTCTTAGAAGACAGTTACACAAACATGCATTAGCATGCAGGCTAGTTTTTCCCCTCCACCCTAAAACACCCTTAAAAACTATTCTCTAGAAATATAATTTAAAACAGCACTGTGACACGGGACTTAAAAAACACCCCAAGTCAGTAAAAGCATATTGCACTTTACTTGCATTGCTGTCCTGAGAACCTGCAGAGGAAAGATAAACCTAGAGTATTGCCTTCAAACAAATTTACAATAGTGGTTGCATATATCAAAACTGAAGTTTCACATTTGCAGGATTCCATTTCTTCTGGATACCTACATTAACATAAAAAAAAAGCCTATACAGTTCTTTGAACAATCATCCCCGGTTTCAGTTGAGAAAGAAGTGTTTGGATATGTAATAGTTAAGTGTGGGTCTCATTGCAAAGAAGCAACGGATCATCTATTTACTAGCTATATTTTCCAAGGGAATGCTAAAATGGCATTAAAAACACCTAAGTCAGCAAGTCTAGCACTGCAGTCAAACTCTTAATATCACAGTAAAGTTAACCAGCTCCCCAGCTTTGTCCCCATTAACACCAGTTCCTTTGTCTTGCATCTGAACCACTGCAACAAGGCATGGAGCCCAAAAGATGAAATAACTGAAGGCAGTGAACCTTCCAAGAGTTCTTCCAAGAGGATTTCTTCAAGTAATATTAAAATCCCTGATAAAGCTCATGAACAGTTTTACTAACAATAATCTCCAATCTCAAAAGCAGCACATTAAAGATCAAAGAGATGATTTAAGGTTTTTTGTTTCTAAAATACTTCAGGGAAGAAAGGTGTTGTGTTCTGTTCAGCAGCACCACATGTAGATTCCAAGATAATTTTAAGTCAAAAATTATTTGATAGCCTTCTGGCCTGGTTTTCTTCTTTTCCTTTTATTCTAAAGTCTTACTCCTGAACTGTCACTCCTCCTCAGAGAAAATGGAAAGTGTTCTATACATAGATCTGTATGTACATTATCAAAGTTCACAGTTAACTGATAGCAGTTTCAGTGTATTTTCTTAGAAGCTTCCAGTAGTATGAACTGCCACTGTTTGAGCAACATGTCACCAGAAGGAAGGAGAGCACTCCATGTTTTCCAGTGACATTCCCTAGGTACACTGCTATGTGGTCGGAAGCTCAACAAATGCTCCAGCCCAAAATAACTCTTCAGTGTGAGCTTTCAGCTAACTCTGAAGAATAGAAGGAAGTAATCTCCACATGGCTTCTATGGAGATATCTCTCCAAGTGTCACTTAAGTGAGGTATACTGAATTTTTAGTTCTCTCTCAGTAAGAGCCAAAGGTACAACCCCTTGGCAGAAAGGCACCCAGGTTCCACTGATCAGCAGATCCAGACCAACATCCTCTGAACGAGCAAGTCATGAAGATTCTGTTCCTTCATGCTTTTCATTCACACACGCATCTTGTATCACACACAGGCTCTCTTCTTCAGCTTCTAATCATATCACCTTTTTCTCCCATCAGTATTTATCCATCAAAACACCCGGCAGCATATGAGTGATGACCACTGAAGTAACTACTGCCATAAGCGGTGGCAATGCAGTGTCTGGGCTCCGTTCCTAATGCCACCTGCAGGGCAAGGGGCGTTTGGATGGGCAGAGGCGGGGCAGATGGCTGAAGACCGGCCTGAAGAGCTGCATAGGAGTGCAGCGAGCTGTCAGCACTCCCAGGGAGCAGACCACTGGGCCTGTGGGCCTGTAAGGAATCACGATAAGCAGAGCACAAATCTTGCACTGGAGACTGGAACTGGGAAAATGTAGCTGAATGCTGGGCTAAAGGGTGGTAATTGGATTGCTGGAAGAGAACTTGAGTAGTGACTTGATGGCTCAGATTTCCCACTGCTTCCTGTTCTTGATGTTGAATGGTTACTTGCTTTATGTTAGTGGCTTCTTTGATGTCATTCTCATAATATCTGAAACAAATTATAAATAAGATTTATCAAAGAGAGAAGTTGAGAGATTGCACATATCCCAGAGTTTTACACCTGGCAGGCTACATCATCAGCTTTTTGGCCCTAGCTCTATATAGTAACGTCAGTTACTTTCACAATTAGTTTCTAATTATCCTGCTGCAATCTGCACACACGACAGGTTTATGGATCATTTTGTATCACAGGTATGTTTGTGGAACCTAAAGTCCACAACACACACAGAGACTATTTCAAAATGGTCAAGTATTTGCAGAGTACTAGAGGGCACAGTTATTAAGGGGACAAGGCAAATTCCTCTGAAATATTAGCTAGAAACATTTTCACACTTTTGATGAGAATGATGAAGCACTAGAACCAGAGAGATTAGGAAGTCTGTCCTTGCAGATAGTCAAAACTTGACTAGACAACACCTTAAGCAGTCTGATTTAACTTCAGTTGGTCCTGCTTTAAATAGGAATTCAGAAGGCCCACCATCACTCCAACCTAAATCATTCTATTAAACTTTTATTTTCTATTAAGACTGTATGTGCTCATGTACCAGACCAGTCTTGTCCTTTACTGGAGGAAAAGCAAAGAATAGTTCTGAAATGTCTCCCTGCTCTGTTCTCAACGTTAGAGACACACTGGTGTCTCTCTGCAGCAAGTATAGTGCAGGTACCATGAGAAAACAAAGGGAAAAATGCTTTCATCAACCATCTGTAAAAGCTTCCACCCCATCGTGTAGGCAACCAATACAAAAAACCATAATGAACACTAAATTGTACACTCCATTCTGCATTGCAAATACTGTTAAAATACAGACTTTAACGTGATCTGATATTTTCTCTTATTCCTCTCTCCAAACTGAAGATGGACATTAGCAATGTAATACCGTGCTTTTATAATTCTAGCTAAACAACTACTTAAAAAAAAAAAAAATAGGATTTATGTCTTCCTAAGAGCACAAACAGATTATTTTCCTTCTGGTCTTACATGAGCATTATCTCAATGCATTGGGCAAGATGTTCCCAGGAATAACATGTTAGCAATTCAAGCTGTGTTGTCCAGGCAGGAGAAATCTGCATACAGATACGTGAGGCGCACACACAAGCTGCAGCAATCAGAGATGGACGAAAATGGAGGAAAATGTGATCTACAAGAGAAAAACAAAAGCAAGAATTGTAGTCTTACTAATCACTGCAGTGAGCCTACTATGTGTATACACAGAAAAACCGGACAAAATTAAATCCACAGCTTTGTTCCGCACATCGCGGAGTATTAAATCATGATCCGAAAAAGTGTCTCTAAACTGGGTGAAGCTCTCCTGAAGATCTCTGTACTACTTGTTTGTAACTACTATCAAGGCTTTACAGTTCTTTCACATCAGAAAAAGCCATGAATAGACCATGCTGAAATTTGTAGGCTGGTCTCAACCAAAGTTCGGTATTGCCAATTACACACACACATATATATAATGTGAGTGTAGAATATGGCTTATGAGAATGCGGCAATTCACTGCTTCTCACATGGGCAGATATTAAAAGCCATGCTGCAAACCAAATCATTAAAAGCCCCATCATTCTAAATATGTCATGTCTTGCAGCACAGGACCCTCTAAAAATATCATTTAAAAAGATTCATACATTGAATTGCATAATAATAGCATGTCTGCAACTGATAGGAGCTCATATTGTGGCAGATCAAAAAATTAGACCCCCTTTCTGACAGTCCCACCAATTAAGGCACCAAGCTGAAGAGAAAAAAAAAATTCTCATTTAGAGATTTTTTGAAAAGAGACAAGAAGCTTATATGCCAGGAAGGGACAGCGTACCATTTGCCATCTGAAATAACTGCAAAGGGAAACTATTCTGCTCAGATAATTTTGTGCAGTCCACATTACACTAAGTTCTAAAGCCATTAACTGTTTCAGATTTTTGCCCCTTGCCAAATGGAAGATCATTCTAGCATAAAACTAAGCCTCTTACCTTGCACTGAGAAATCAAGAAAATAATACACATATTTCTCCAGAAAATCTTTCATTTTGGTCAGTGAGGTGATTGGCCAGCCATTGTGAAGGTCATTCTCTCCAATGGACATATAGAGGTAGTAGTCAACATAGTGTGCTGGTGTTGGTACACAGAGGTTCCAGTCTAAGTTTTCCAAAAGCAGCATTTCCGTTTTAAGCAAATCTTTCTTGTTCAATACCACATTCACATTGCACATGTATGCCACGTTATTTAAGTGCTCCAGCTTTGGAACTTTATCTTCTTTTTCTTCAAATTTACCTGCCAGAAGAGATGGGTTTCAGATAAAATTTATTGTTATGATCGAGTGTCCAAACTCCAGCAAAGAACACTCACAAAACCAAAAAGTCTTATGATAAAAGGTGCTTTTTAAAAGGACAGGAAAGTACAGTGACACAAGTAGGAAAGAAGCCAGACTGGTCAGCTTATTCCTATATCCTTTTCATGAATTTGTTTGTTTTTTATTGTTTACATAGTGTTGATGCCACGACCAAGGCTGTAAACTCACTAGGATTACAGAAAGTTTTTCTGACAATAACTGGAAGCAGTTTGCTGAAGGGCATTCAGACAAGTGTGAAGAAAGCAAGCAGTATGGGGAAAATACGGCAAAGGAAGATCTAATATTGAGGAAGAGCAGCTCCTTTGGGTATAGAAGCTAAATGCACATGCTACAAAAAGGAAGACATTAAAAGCCCTTGGGCAACACCACCTTTGCCCTTGCTGCTTTAGGATTTCTCTTTGTTCATTCTCCTCTTGGAGGGGCTCATTAGCTAAGGTCACTGAAAGGCTATGAGAAGTACACTGTAACCAAGTGATTAACATAAATAATTCCTATGGGGTTAGAAGGGAGCATACATTTTCTGAGTCAAGATAGCTGAGCAAAGCTGCACCTTTTTCTAAATTCTATTTACCAGCCTACTGAAACACCATTAGTCTTTAGAATGAGTCAATTTTCACCATTAGCTACAAAGTGCTGTCATTTTGTACAGAAAAGCAGGATCTCACTCTATTCACCCTTCTCTTGTAAAAAAAAAAAAAAAACCCAGTCTGATTTCCAGAATTAAATCTATTAGTAATAAACCAGTGTTACTTTGCTGCAAACTTAAGAAAACAATTAAGTCTTCTTAAATTCACCCTGTTGGTTTACCAAGCCAAAAATGACCTATCGACCAGCCACTCCTTGTTCAAGAGCTAGCAGCAATCACCAATAAGTTTCCAGTATAGCTTAAAGAACATCCCTGCCACAACATCCCAACCCACAGCTACTGAAAAGTACTCCATAGTTATTTTCTGTGTTTGTTCTTGAGGGCGTATATTCCACAATTGATTCTTGCTTCGGTTGTCCTTCTGTTGCTTCTCTACAAGTCCTCCTTTACCAACACAGGACAACTGACAAGATATTAGCATGTCATATGGCTTCAGAATATTCTCATCAAATCTAAACACAATTAAAATGAGTATTACACTAGACATTTATATTAAAAGTAAGTCAGATCTTGCACTTAGGATAGCAATTCCATCCAGAGTGTCTCCAGTGTATTAAAAATATGAGTTTTCTGAACTATTAGCAGCTTAAGTGTCTTTAACACATTTAAAAATGGATTTTCCATCTTTTAGCCTGTTCAGGTATGATGGGTACGAAATGCATTAAAAACATCAATAGCAGCCACCACACCATAAAAGAGTGTGACAGTAACAATGAAAACCAAAATTCATCCTCCATACGAAGTAGAACAGGAAAGGATTGCGAGCGCGCTGTCAGTGAAAAAGCCCTTAAAATTCAGGAGTCTGCATACACATTCATGAGTCTCCTTGTCACCTGAGTTTAGAACTGTTTGAGAAAAGTGAAATTGGAGAGAAAAGTGAACCCTTCATTTTCTTCCTACCAGGTGATGTCACAGCCTGATACAGAAATTTAAGGACTGTGCCAGCAGAAATAGGAAAAACCACTGCATGCCCAGGAAACTAAGGAAAATATCTGTCATTCTGGCCTCTGTAAGTTCTAGTTCCTTCTTTCTTGTCACTCAACCTTGGAAGTTTCAAAAGGTCAGGCTGTAGTCTGGAGAACAGACTACCGACACAGTCGTGCCTGAAGTTATCGTACCAACATAGGGCAAAGCTGTGTAACTTGATCAAGAATTTTTCTTTTAAAGTTAAAAATCATTGATAACAGCTGAATTTAGTGATTTATATTACAAGTTATTTCTTATTTCCCCCTTCTGCTTTTCAATATCCTAGTTCCTGGCTTTAATGTTACGTAACAGCGGCCACTACAGCAGACTGAAGACACCAGGTATAACTGTAGCTAGATAAGTTGAAGAAATGTTCTAAAACTGAGTTGGGAATGGGGGGAGAAAAGGCAACTCAGAAGTTTTGCTTCAAATAAACTGCAATATTTGAATACAATCTAGCTTCCAAAGCAACATACAAGCAACTTAATCACATTTTCTTTCTCCCCTCCACCTTGACCTAAACAAGTTTACCAGCCATATTCTACCTATTTTTAGCTTGAAATCTGGAGAAGACTGCACAAGTTCATTCATTCCATCATAACAAAGAGTTGAGAGGCAAGCTGGGAAAGAACAAGTTCAAGATGCTTTTAAAATGCAGCGTGTGCTTTTCCAGCTCCCTAATTTACTTAAAGATATTGGAATATACTATTCCTATTTTTGTTCCTTCAGTTACACCAGAAACTGAGATTGTATGCACAGCATATTTATGCTGAGAGAACCAGGACCTCCAGTACAATTGCTGCAAGGAATTAAACAGACAAGACATTTGCAGGTCCAGTATAGTGTTGACCAAACAAGTAAAGTGACTGGGTTAATGAACGCCACACTTGAGGAGGAAAAACAAAGCTGTTTCAGCTATGTTATCACCTGGAGTCTGTAGTTTGAAGTTCATGAGAACTGTGTATGACTTATTTGCATGCTTTTGAAATGCCACTGTAGGCTCCTCAAATTAAAAGTCTGGTGTTGTGTTCTGAGCTCCAATTACTGATAAAGCCATTTTATTTCCACTATTGCCCTCAAAAGGAGTTCTGTTTTAAGGTAACAGAATCACAAGCCTTTAAAGCAATGCTTAACTTAAGTAGTATATGGATGCTGCAAATTTTTATACAAGGTAGCCTACCAAGGTAAATAGGATGAATAAAAGATTAACATGTGATGTAGGTTTACATTTCTGAGAAACCTTTTTGCAAAATCTAAATATATGAAAGCAGCATGGGACATTTTAAAGAGCGTGTAGTATTACTGTAATTGACGATGCAAAGATTTTCCAAGTTACTTTAGATCATACTCTGTCCCACTCTGAATCAGAAGCTCCCACAGAAAAAAGCGAGTGCTTTTCATTACGCATTCACGCTTATTTTGTTGAATGAAAGCCAAAGTCCTGTTGTCAAGGGGAACAGGCTTAAGTTATAAAGAGTACATTTCATTAGTACATTTGTCACATTATCAAAACAGCCTCTCAATCCATGCCAGCTTTTCACTGGGAAAAACTAAACGTCTCAGAGAAGCATCACGGCTATCAAATGTACTCTGAAGAACTGATTTGTCCAGCGTAGGAGGCGAGAGTCACCAGGCACAACTATCTACGCGGCATACGGCTCAGACTGACTGCTGGCCACTGGGTAGATGATCTTCCGGGAGTTTTGCATGGGGGTTTAGCAAAACAAAAACAGGGCACGCAGGCAATCTGTTCTATTACATTTTCAGAGGCCTTGAGAAGACCAAGGAACAAAAACGACTGTCATGTTAAAGAGTCATTAAAGTGCAAGTACTTTTTGTCCCATAAACAACTAAACTCAATCCAAAAGGATAAACCAGTCAATCCCATCTAGCCCAGCATAAAGAAAAGAGCCTATGGCAGCTTACATAACTGAAGGACTACTTTTCTTTATTCCTACATTGTTCCAGAAGGTGATACAACAGGCTTCTGAGACTCTTTCCCATATCACCCCCAGCTACAAACACAGCTTCTAACTGTCCTCTAAGCAAGGCAAGAAAGAGGCTATTTTGGAGATCGCTCGCTAAACTCCTTTTCCTGCAACAGCTTTCATCTATCTGTACACTATCTAGCACACATGCAAACCTCTTAACATAAGGCACCTGAGTTTTCAATGCCTTACTATAGTAAAGTTTAATTACTAAAGAAAATACTTTCTACATATTACAGCAACTGAGAAATAAATAAAATAGACTACAGACTGTTTTGCATTAATCTGTATCCTGGACTGACACTATTAGCTTTTAGTAAAAATATGTAGCTCAGCTGTCTTTATCAGAACAGTAACCTGCTCTTGAAATGGGATAATAAATGGAGAAAGGATCGCAAAGCACAGTCCAACAGAAAAGCTCCACACCGTGAATGAAGAATCAGGTGACAAAGGATCACTCATGCGCTAAACAGCCCCTTTAGAACAGACATTTTTTCTTGCTCAGATCAGGACAATAAAAGAAAATAAACTTATCTGCTGAGAATCCACTGGTAGATAAAGTAGCTGGGCAAAAGAACTCCCAGAAAACCACAAATAGTACCCAAGTATTCTACGAAACAATTCAGCACTGGATGTGCTAAGCAGCTTAAAACAATACTCAAATTTTCAAAAATACTATGTCTCTATAGCTATCAAGGGGCCATAAGGACTAGAATTGCTGAAACATTCAATGCCGCTGAATGGCTGAGAGATGTTGCTTTTAGCAGATACTGAAGCACCTGCCAGTGAAGCGGGTTAGCTCCTCAAGAAAAAACAAACAGCTTTTAAGAAGGCACTAGGATTTTACAGCAACAAGCAAAAGCTGCACTGCTTTAGTTATGCTGATACACCTATACTGATATGATACACCCTAACAGGACATCCGCTGGCAGCTGGAGAACTCACCAAAGAAACAGTGACAGCAGTTCAAGCCTTACTGCCCAGGGCTCTCTCCCCAGAGCTGACTGCTCCTGCGGCTGGACCATCAGAATGGATTGTGTCAGCGCATCTCATCTACTATGGGGCTGCTGGTTTGCACAGCTTTCAACAGGCAGTTTGAGACAAGTAGCACTAAAGCAGGTATTTTACACAATCCTTTTTTCTAACAGAGCACTTGAGGCTAGAGCACCTTAAAATATCACAATCATTTTCTGTAATTAATTGTCCAATGAAGATGCAGTTTAGAACATTACAACCTGCTGCTGCTGCTAAACAGTGCTCCTCTACAAGGGGCTGCCTTCTCAGCTGCTAGATGAAGTGAACTGAAAGTTCCTCCGTTCCCTTCAGGCAACATGCTCATTAAACTACATAGGTCCTCTTACTGAAAAGCATCAGCCAGCTGATTTTTGTCTGCAGAAAATCAGGGCTTACTCAAAGCACTGGAATGCTTTGGGGGAAAAGGAAAGTAGTGACACTTTCAGTTGCTTATTTGTAAACTGAGCATCCTGGTGCAGAGACAGCAAGCCTGTCTTCTGTGCAGGTGTACTGGTAACTGTCCTCTCTAGATCCAGCTGGCCTGTCTGAACACCACCAGTCCCAGTTGCCCAGCATTACTTCTCGCCAAAAGCCAGCCTCTCTCTGACCTGACAGCAGTCACCCTAAGCAATCATTAGTCTGCTTCAAGCAAGGGACAGATGGATTTCAGCAATGGTTCCGAACCACTAGACTTCACTAATGATCTTGCAGCAGGAATCTACAACCTCATGTATTACCACAGATGGACCTCAAAAGGAGATCCTCTGTCTCCTAATCGTGTACAGAGCCAAAACATCCACGGGGACTAGGTCTTTTGGTATTACAAAACCATGTTTAGTTTATGATTCTGATTTACATCATAAAGTTTCCCTTAATGCAAGTGAAAGGGGCAGACTATTCTAAATACATTCCTAAAGTAACTGTGACATCATTTTTTTTTCAGCAATGGTTCCTTCTCTCCCCCATTGGCTTTCAGTTCTTCTCCAGATTACTGTGAACCATTCTTTTCCAGAACTGATTTAGAGGAAATAATAACCACTTATAACATTAGTAAAACTTCAAAGCTTTTATAGCTGTTCTGAGGAGCTAAACTCTCTGGCAGGGATTTTCAGAGACATTCTCCAATTACCATACTGCACATACATTGCAAAGAACCATACATCATCTGGCTAGCGAACAACTGGATGATTCAAGGGACACACACCCACATTCCTCTCAACTGCAGCAAGTTCAGGCTGAACATTACTTGGCTGATAGTGCAATTTGTTCAGAACAGCATTATCTTCTCACTCCCTCATCTCTTTCACAATTATTACCAAAGCGAGAAGCACTACCATCATCCAGTTTCCCTGTCTGGGGAAACTGATGAGCCAGTCAAAATGTATTTCTAGAATACCGCGAGAGAAATTAGCTCCAGCTAACTAAAGGACATGTAGTGAAATGCTAGAGAGCACTGCTGACATATGCTATTGAAAATAGGTGACAGCAGCATTGTAAATGTAGGTAAAGGGAGGGGGGGGGAAGACAAGTTTGAGATCAATTAGATCTGAGATAGAAACAAACTTCAAAGATAAATACAAGTTTACAACTATTTCTGTGAGCTTAAAAATTGTCCTCAAATTGCATTTAGCTTAGAAGTTTGTTGCTTCCATTTCAAAAGTTGCATGTAAAAGCTTCTCTGTTGCACCTCTCCCACCCCAACCCACCCCCCATACACACTTAGTAATTAGTTGGAATAAGTAATCTTGCCTCTAACTACACCTCATCTTACTTGTGGTCTGCACACTGACCTTAACCTCTTGCTCTTTTCTAAGGAAGTAATGAGGAAGAAAACACAGTTTCTCAAAATGTGCTCATAATTATGCAGTAAATACCTTGATACCACGTAAGCACCACAGCTATTTTAATAAAGATTCAGTATTTACTCTCTACAGTAAAGGTATTTAATTTTTCAGAAGTACAAGTGTCTTGCAACACAGCCTGAAAAGCACTTTTGCAATCCTCTGCTGAAAAACTGTGCAACTTCCTACAGAACAGCTTTGCGGGAAGATGTAATTACTGCATTTGCAGTAACAGACAAGAGACTACTTTTAGTCTTCTTAAGTGAAAGTTGTTACATGAGAACTTTCAAGGTGACTTCAGGTCAATACTTCTGACTTACTTAGAATCTTTTAATACAAAACATTAGGAAAAAAAAGTCATAGTACAAGTTTTCTTCCATTTCATATAATTTTGAAAGAGACAAACTAAACATAGAAATTCCCACTTACTGTAAAGTGGCTTTGCCTGACTTGACTTGCATTGCTTTTTCCTATACATACCACAAAAGAATATTCTTGTTGCACATTAAGATGGTCCAGACAGTAAACAACAGATCTTACTATGCTCCCAAAAGTCTCCAGACCGAGTCCTAGAATTTTAAAGCTTATCTATACAAGTTAATTAGGCATTGATTTTGTGCAAAGCTGCTTCGGTTCAACTTTCAATGCTTTGTTTCTACGTGTTGGTAGGAAAGCTGCCTTTACAGTAATAAGCCTTCTCCCCATCCTGTAAGGAATGATTTAATTCCAGATCAGGATGTATACGTACTACTGCATTGTTCTAATCTTAAATTTAGGAATATTCTCACACTCATTAGCTCACTAGACTAAGGCTTGCTCTAACAAAATTGCCTTTTTTTAAAGCAGGCAGAAGTTGCAAAACATTTGCCTCTAGTATTATCATAGGGCCATTTCTGAACTTCCTTTTGCTTCACAGTTGCATAGAGGTGGCCCTAAAGGTGCATTTTACTTCAGTTATTTGCATGAGGAAAATCTTGAAAGATTTTTTGCTTCTTTTTAAATCCTAGAAGCTACAGAAGCCAACAGTCCAGCTCTCCCAATTCCATATAGCGAACCTCTGCCCAAGATGGTACCAGTATACCAACTCACAATTTATACAAAGTTTGAGGGTACCATTTTCATCCTATCTGCATAACACTGGAAACAAAACTATAGCTACAAATTCTTCTTCTAAATCCAAATGAAAAGTTATTAGAAGAACTACTGAAGCATCAGTTTTATGATGGGGAAAAGCTGAGGAGTATACTTGAAAGGGTCAAA
Organism: Baryphthengus martii; assembly: GCA_013396935.1. Taxonomy (NCBI): domain Eukaryota; kingdom Metazoa; phylum Chordata; class Aves; order Coraciiformes; family Momotidae; genus Baryphthengus; species Baryphthengus martii. The sequence continues at coordinate 128,991 of VWZK01017253.1, forward strand.
TTTATCTAAAGAAAATCCTATTCATTTTTCGTGAAGATAGCATTCATCCATGCATTTGGGGAAAATAATAAAATAAAATACTTAAAAACCAACAACCCCAAAAAAATAACAGTGCTGCAAGACATCTTGTAGTTATGAAGTTACCGAAAACAAAGAAAAAGAGAGTCTAAAAGCTGAAGGAGCACACCTCTGAGCAGGCATCGGTCTCCAGGCTACATGAACCTGGTATTTCATTCAGTATGATACGTTTAAAATTAAGGGTACAGATTAAAAGCAATCTACAAGTCAGCCAGAGCCTCTCTCCCTGCCATTGCACCAGCCTGACCCTTCAGAAAAAAATACCTTTTTGGTAAACAAAGAGAACACTTCCTCAGCTGGCATGGTTTTCTGCCAATCTGCTGGTCTGAAGGAGCTCACCAAAACTTCAGGTCAGTAGAACTACCGTATCCATGAGTCACTTAGGCTGCCATAAGACTGCACCTACAGCAATCATTTACATTCTTCCTTGTTCAGGTAAGAAACCTTTGATTTGCAAGGAACCGATTATGCCCAGTGATCGCAACAGAGGCGCAGATTGTCCAAGGATGATCTCCAGGAGAGGCTGCATGTTAACACAGATGTCATTCCCTACTACCAACTTTTTCCTGGAACTAACCTTTCCCAGTCTCGCCACTTTCTTCCCACCTTTGTCACCAGCTGATTTTATCTTCCCCTTCGACTAGCTCAGTTTCAGCTGCTAAAACTTCCTCTGCACATTAACACCAGCATACAGATGTGTAGTGCAAGCTATGCACTTGAGCACAATTTATTAGCAGACTGCTTTATGCCTTGACTTGGACTTCATTAGGCCTTACCCTAAGTACGTGGAAACCGTTAACACAAAGAAAACAGCACATGATATATAAGGAAAACAACCATCTGCTCAGAAGAAAAAAAGAAAAAAAAAAGCCTTAGTAGCAGCCAACTTACTTGCTAGGAGAAGACAGGCAAATGAAATGATGTACAGCTGCTTGACAGTGATATCATAGCGGTCCATAAGGAGGTCCAATAAATAGATAGCGAGGTGCCGGGCTGTAGGGCAGAGGTTGCAGCGGTTGCTGAGGACAGTCAGGAGATCAACGAAGTATCTGCGCATCCCAAGCTGTGGTGAAAGAGCCTTATACACAGGCATCTTCAGTTCCTATGGAAAAAAAAAAAAAGCAGGGGTGGAGGGGGAAGAAGGAGAGAGAGATACTGAAGCAAATACCATTTCAGTGTTTGAAATCCCAAACCTACACCCACCACCTGCTACGGCAAATGCTTATCAGCTACAGCGCTCTGATTGACACAGAAATCAGGGCTGGAGCAGGGCGTGTTTTGACAGTCACTTCACTTCTAAGACTTCAGTCATCCACAGGCTTTATTCACAAGCATTAAACACTTGGTCAAACACTGTAAATTGCAGTTTAAGCCAGGAACAATTTGCTGTTGCTTTCCACAGAGAACCAAAACTTCTTAACTATCAAAACTGTTCCTGAAGGACTCCTTTTTAATTTTGTCCACCTAAATTGGACATTTAAGTAAGGTTTTAACAGAGTTTCATAGGCAAGAACCATTTCTCTGATATTGCCCCTTCCTTGGTTGCCCAAGTTACCGCATCCTGTGCCAAAAAAAAATAAATGCATATGTATAATGTTAGCATCTAACATTAAAAAGAAAAAAATAATAAAAATCACATGGTGCATGGCTGCAGCAAGAAAAAAAAGGCAGATGTTACAAGAAACGGGAGAATTATTAGACTTTTCTAACTACAGCAAATTTCAGTGTTTTCTGTAGTAACCTATTTCAGAAATATAAAAGCTACTTATTGAACTGACAGACTATATTTCACATATAATACAGACATCTTAATTTTAAAGGCAGAATTATGTACGAGTTTGGTCTACCTATGCTAGATCTTCACCTGCAAGGGTTTTTACACGCGAGTTTGTAGCCACTACACAAAGCACGTTAAGGGAAGGCATGCAGATTGTTGGGAATACAACAAGCTAATGCCAATTAGAAGTTGACATTTTCTGACTTTAGAGATGGTCATATATGAATGTAGTTACCAAGGCCAGACTGGAATGAAGATGAGTATGTGTTGATAGGCATGGATTATAAGAATGCAATTTCAGCAAGGTGTATCTCTCAGTCACTTGTCAGGGAAATACGTCATCATTTTGCTATTATGTACATTTGAAAATAAATTAGTAATATAGTGCTGCAAGACAGATGTATTTTATAGTGAGTACACAGCAGTTAATTCTACTAAATAAATCAGAACATTTTTTTTAAAAAGTGTTCAGAGGAAGTATCTGCACTGGCTGCCCCGTTTACAGAAGTAAGAGGCACCACCTTGCACAGCTGGCACAGTGGCTGCCCACACTCCTTTCAGCCCTGGAAGGAGACATTCCACGAGGAGGTTCAACTTATCAGGAAAAAAGCAGCTACACACTTGGGCTCAGAGGGATGCACATAACTAGAAGCCAGGGAGGCTCCAGAACGAGAAGCAGCTTACAAAGACAGCAAGGTGAGTGCTGCTACGGGTGATTGATTCCCGGGCCTTTTTAAAGAAAGTCAGTGAAAAAAAAAAACAAAAAACCCACAACAAAACAACAAACCACCAAAAAACTCCAGCCATATTCCGAACTGAACAGACACATGCTGTGGACAGCCAAACAGCCCTTTGAGACCTGGGGCAGCCTTCACTGGGGGACTGTAAAGAAATCACCCACCAGTAACAATTTATAAAGCAGGGAGACAATGGAACATGTGTTCCCCTATTGTTTTATACCCATAAAACCCCCATAAATTTGATTTTTCTATTGCCTTACATACAGAGATTTCAATCTGTCAGTACAACTGACATACACAGGTTCAGAGGAGGAATCCGTATCATACCCATAACATAAATGTTCTGGCAGAACTTTCAAGCTCAGTGCTTACATCTGTAAAAATAACTGGGTTTGGTTTTGTTTGGGTTTTTTGTTTGTGGCTTCTTTTTTTCAACAGGTCTATACAAAGCCCAAGCTATCATAAGATCAGGTGGCAATTTCTACCTCTGAAATATTTTGTTCTTCTAGGTGACTGGTAGGAGCTTCAACTTTTATTTTCCTTCCTGTTTCGACTGCTAAGTCTCCTAGCAAAATTATACTATATAGTCTAAGGTTAGCATACATATTTGATGTGAAATTTGCTTTTTAGACCGTAACAACAAATGCAAGAAATAAACAGTAACTCCAGTTATATATCTAGTCAAAAAATCTTACATGTCTAAATGTTAGAGTTCAGTGGGTGAGCATTAGAGGCTCAAAATGAAAGCAGAGATCCAGAGGTTTTCATCCGAACCTCAGATGCTCAGAAGCCAAAACTGTCCCTACTCAGCCCACTGCACTAGAAAATTCAAAGACCAGTCAAAAAACTCTATTTAAACCAATAGATTGTTCTGCTACTGGTTTAACACATTTACAGCCTTGTAAGATATCTGATTTCTTAAATGTATTTTTACTTATTGAAAATCAGTTACTAGTAAAAGGCAGAAGTGAAAGGCATTCACATTTTCTTCACCAAAAAAAACCCACGTGGACTTTCATATAACGAGACTTGACAGCACAGACAAGGTTCAACGTCAGGACTGATGTTAGGAGGAGCAGAGCCACGTGCTGTGGTTTCTTACAAGATCAAGTTCCGAGGTATTAATTGAATCAGGGTAATTATCTGTGTATAGGCAAGAGCCTTGCCCTGCCCCACATAGCACGAAGCAGCTAATAAGTAGTTCAATAGGACTGGTTTTGCACTGACAGATCAGTCTTAAATGATGAGATTTTCTTTTAAAGGAAAGGGAGCCGTACATAGTTAAACAATGCAAGAGCTGAATAGCAGGCTTACAAGTTTTCAGCTCGGCTGTGGGTATGCAGCCCTTGCCATCAACCCCCCACAGGGTTCTTTAGCATAAGTTCATCAAGAAAAAACAAGTATTATTCCTTTGAGCCTAAAAATGTCTTTTATGCTTTGATAACAGTGATGCAGGATCAGCAAATACAACTCTATGGAAAAAAAAATTAACTTCTGGGGACCAAGAATAAAATAAATCATTTCCATTGCTTCATTTTTTCCTCTATCTCCAATAAAGCAACAGAGAAGAATGTGGGAGCCCTGCTGTCTGCTGAAATCACCCTTTCATATGCTGCTTCTGCTTATCTTTGACCTGTTCATCTGTATCTACTTGAACAACTTTGCTTTGGGCTACCGAGCAATTGCCGCATTGAAATGCTAAAAACAGCAGCACATAAGAGACTCGCAGGTGTCTTGAAAATTACTTAACAAGCTTTGCTCAACATATTGATCAAGGTCTCTCCACAAAAAGCGTCGGTAAAGTCAGAGCACAGCATTTGAAGGGATCACCACTTAATCTCAAAACCTGAAACGTAAGGGTGGGACTGAGTCAGTCTTAAGGGGGAAAACAATTTTTAAGCTGCCACCTCCTACCAGCTTCAAGACTTAACCTTCCAAAAGAAAGGAATCAGTGTAAACATTTTAAAGTCGTGTTAAAGAGGACAAATCTTGGCGACCAATCACATCTGACAGCCAGCCAGGCTCCAGACCTTAGCCATTCATTCCTTGCAGAGACACAGCCGATCACCTGACCACTTCAGCTGGCACTATTCATTACCTGAGCTCAGGAGACAAGATTTTGTCTGGTTTGGATGAGTTTGTAACCGGGCTTAGCAAACACACTTCAGAATCCACGTAAGATATGATTTGGACTTCAACTACAGCTTTTGAGCAACTACATGAAGGTTAGGCTTTCACTGGCCATTTGAACTAAATCCTCTCAACATCGACTGAAGTGGAGAGGAATAAAACAGGATCACTTCTTCCAGCTCCCTTAATGCTGCAGCTGGTAGAGGCCAGCCTACCCAGCACTTCTCTCCAGAGTACCACATCAGATGCTTTGCTGTTCAACATGGCAAGAAATTCCACACAATACATTTTCTCTGTCCAATTTCTTCTCAGTAAAACTGTTATTCCAGTGACATAAAACCAGTAATGAACTGACAAGCAGTCAGGAGAAAAGAAAGTTAGCAGTAGGAAAGTTAGCAAGTGATGTGACATTATGGTAATAAGTCACACTAATAATGATCAGTTCTCAGAACAAAAGTGGAATTCGTCAAGGTATTTTAGAACAACTCACAGGCTTTTTGACAAGGGAAATGAAACACTAACAAATATGCCTCAGGTTCTCAAATGTAGGGAGATGTTAACTGAAACTGGTTTTCTACCATGTCAGGGTGCTTGGACTTCAGACGGGATCTGTTCTGTGCCACAGGTCAAAGACGAAGCATCTCCTGACTCCTTGCGACAGCTCTGGTGTCTCCTACTGCCCCCTCCTCCTCTCAGCACCAGCCATCTGAGCTGCAAGATACCCGGGTGCTACAACTGTTCCAGCAAAGAGCTGCATCCTCTGCCAAGAACCAGGTCAATTACCTTCTCTTCTGGAGCAAAATAAAGCACCTGAACCAGAGCTACTCAGCTACTCAGTAAGGCCTATTCATCTAGAAATAGCTGTTACAGTATTCCCCTACACAGGCTTCGTTTATTACTATGAACTTCATACGTGTCTCATTATTATTCTTTTTTAATCTTACTATCTATTTCTGTTGCGGCATATGTAAACAGAATCCAGTGTATGGCCTCTACTACTGCACCTCACAGCTGCTCATGCATCACTGATCCTAACCCAAAATCTGAAAAAAGGTTCCAGCTGATGAACAAAGATACCCAGTCAAGTATAACTTAAATTTCAACAAGTTCTCAAAGCTACCAAATATTTATATCAGAAAACTAGTAAAACCCATGCTGATTTTGGTAGGCATTTAGTTCTCTGTATGTTGCGTGTTCTGGAAAAATATCATGTAAGTGACCTCCAGCAGATTCTTAAGAATTCTTGTAGTGAGAATAACAAATACTGCAAAGTTGTTGGCATTAGAACAGGAAAAAGAAATGCCTGTAAAAGAGAAATAAAGGGAAAGCTTATCTAGCAGACTATTAACGGTTGTTCTTTGAAAGAGACAAACTCCTTCCTGTTTTCTGTTTTAACCAAATAGTTTTCCAGCTGTGCAAAGAAGGTGCCAAATTGATCTCTTAGATACAATTAATGAGCCACACATGAGAAAAGACTGAAAGTTAACTCCTCTCTAACACATTTATGCAGACAGGAAGATCATAGAAGAAGAAAAATGTACCCTGTGCTTTTTTTTGTAGGAGCTTGAAAATTCAGAGCATTCGGCATGCTTCTTTGCACTAGACTAGGTAGGGTAGCAAGCTACCAATTCAATTCCACCGCTAAAGTCTCACTACTCTCTCCCACACAGACACAATCCCTCTGCCTCTGCCCAGCCTGCAGCACTAGGCCTTCCAGTAACAGAATCACTCATACAAAACTTGCTGGTAAGTGTTTTGATGCTTAGGCAGCTGACTGCAGTTTAATTAATCGCTCAGAAAGGTTAAGAGTGTGCTTGTGAACAGCCTAATAGTAGAGCTGATGTATTTAGCTTTTGCTGATCTTCAAGCTGGCCATGAAAACTTAAAGGGAAGGGCAAAGATAACTGCCAGGGCACTGTTCTTAGGGTATGGCCAGCAGGATGTGTTTCCCCCAGAGAGCAGAAACGCGTTGCTAAAGACTCTGAAACAGCCACACTCCCTTCATCTGTGCAGGCACAAGCCACACTGTCTTACAGCAGAGACACCAATGATTATACCTGTTGGAAAACACAGCAGTAAGGGGCGGTCTAGGATTCGCTTCATGATCTAGTACTCCTCTTTTCAGCCCTGCCATAAACATATCTCAGAGTCCTGAAAGTTACAGTGTTTCTCATTATTTAAGCAACTGTCAGCTGGTTTAGACGAGTCTTAACCAAGTTTTAGGAGAAGTGCCAATCTTGCACAGCATCTGGATTCAGTATGTAGGAGTAAGACAAATCTGATGACCACGTTTCAAAAAGGATGTCAGTTCCTCTCATTATTTCCACTGGAAATTTTAAACCCAGACATTTTCTAATAAGGGAGAGTACATGGACAATATATCCTTCATTTTCCCCCTCATTCAACAGTGATCAATCAGGTAGACCGAGCAACAGCTTAAACACTTATTACACTGCCTAGATTAGTGCTGCCAGCAGCTTCCCTTACTTATTTTTGATACATTCCAGTGATGTGTGAATGAAACATCACAAATTAAGATTTTCTTCTATTACCACTGTTCCTGCACACTCCAAAGGATCAGCAAATTCAGGTGCATCTCCCACAAAGGGCCCGAACTCTGGCCATGTGAAAGAGAACCTCAAGTTCCAACCTGCTCAATGACTTTAAGTTACTTATACTGGGTTGTTTAACTTTTCCAAAGAACGTTCAATAGTTTTCCCGTTACCTAAAGGCCATCTGAGACTACATTCTATGCTCTTTATGCATCTCTTACCACTCACCTGTGTCTTTCAAAATATCTACAGATAAATACAGACTTCATTCCTTGAGATCTTAGCTTAGTGCAGACACCCAAATTAAGCTTCAGGCATGCTACTGAGATGTCACAACCTGTGGCAGAGCAAGACAGTATTTCAACTGTATGTAAAAGGTTTTTGTGCTTAAATCCACTCCACCCATCAGCATCCCCACAACAGTCCTAGGCACTGAAAATCTGCAGGAGAGTTGAACTAGTATTGTGCTTGAAAATCCATTACTTCACATGTTCCACTGCAGTATTTTATCATGCATTTCATTAAGTCCTCCTTACCCACTTCAAAGTATTCAGAAGTTCAGCAGCTAATCTGAGAAGGATCAGAGAAAGCAGTGTGAAAATTGAAATTCCAACTTTAAGGAAAAAAAGAAGAGAGATCATGAATAATCATGTACTTTATAAGGACACCTGTTCCTTTCAGCTTCATACACATGCTGTCATCTATAACCAAATTACAGCTAGCAACCAGTAACGCTATTGTTGCCAATTTTCAAAAGCTAGGGGGTTTTGTGTGTGTTTTCTGTTATGTGAGCACATTATGCTTTTGTTGCTGCGCTGCCACTCTTGGATAAAAATCCTGATATTAATACACCTTAATGCCTGTTCCACCTACTTTCTTTTACAGCTGATTCAAACTGGAAAGGTGCATCAGAATGAAAGGTTTATGTTTCAGCCTCTCAAATGAAACGGAAAGAGCACAAAACTTTTTGCATGTCCGCAGGTATCCAGGACACGTGAAGTTCTCATCTAGATTTTGTTTTAAAAGTAAAACCCAGAAGCAGCACCTATACAATGCCCTAACACCTTCCCTCTGTTGAGAGTACAGCTGTCTAGTCTAATTAATTAAGCATTGAATGGATAGCCAGTTTTTTAAAAAACAAACAAGGGCAAGAGCAGACTTACGGGCTAAAAGAACAGTCAGTACCTGTTACATTAAGACCTTCCCGCTACCAACAGGTCAAGTAAAGCAGATGCTTTGGCACTGCTACGGAAAATACAGACACATGTTGGGCGCAGGGAGAAGATGAAGAGGTTGTGTTTTTACGCAAGTTTTTACTGAGCAAAGTCAACAACACAATCCTGCACTATTTCTGACAGGGCAACTTAAAACTGCAAGAAATGCATTTATGGTGACCATACTCAAATACCAGTAAAGAAAAAGGCCCTGCACAACAAATCCTGTATGGATTACACTCCTTCTTCAGAGATGGCCTGCAAACTGAGGCTATGGACGAAGCCAAGGGAAATGCACATCAAACCAGAATGAAACACATCATGGTCGTAAACAGCATTTCCTCATTAAGATCTTACAAAGAGCAGGTGGGAGACAGGAGTGGAGGAGCTTTCACCTTAGAGGGAATCACTCAAACATTTTTATCACTTAACAACAAACCAGTGTTTGTTTTCAGCAGAAAGAGGATCAGCTCTCCTCACCTGGCTGAAAGTAACTGCAGACAGTAATTTGGACCGCCTTTAAAAGGATCAAGTTACAATTATTAACCTTTTAAATTCAAAAGCAACAAGTCCAGTAAAATTTGGCCCTGCTCTGAAAAGCTAAGCAAGAGATAACTAAAAAGGGAAATGCAGGCAGATACAGTAATTCTCATTAATTGCAGGAAACGAACATATCCTGGAAGGAAACAGCCCAACATAAGCACAAAAATGGGGGAGGAATAACAAACAAGCATCCCGTATGTCTGAGACGCTGATTGCCTTCTTAAAGCAAAGTATTTCCTCAACTTTAAACAACAAACAAACCAACCCCAACACTGAGTTGTCACTCAGTTTACTTCCAGGACGGCTGGAAGCAGACAGAAGAGTTTTGTGCAGATGTTGCAGTAGTCCCACATCCATTCAGAGAGGTCTCTGGTTTTTGACATGGCAAAACCAGTACCTTTCCATTATCGATCACACAGTGTCATTGCAGAAGTAGCTGAAGTACCAGAAAGTATCAGCACATACACACAGCACCTTTTTTTTGTCTTCGTGTGTGCTCAATTCTTTTAGTACAAACACAGTATGCTCCCATTTTTACTTCCCTCCCTGGCTCAGTCTTGCAACAGGTTTCGTGTTCTGGCCTAATCCAGGGGAATACTTTAACCTTTCATTTAATGTCTAAGGATGCGTGTAGCACTTTTGGAATTTAAGCGTTTTGCTCCACTAGGTCAGCACACTCAATAACTAACACAATACAGTCCTGCTAAGCTGAGCACTACATCACAATAATCACAGCACAGATATTTTACTAGTTGGACAATTCAGGGACTATTAATTTCCTCCACATTGAGCTAGAGCCTTTGGGAAGTCACAAAGCCTCACAGCATCTTTCAGCCCTCTCTGCATTAGAAGCCAGGTATACCACACGCATTCAGGATCTGCTCTCATGCAGAACACACCCATCAGATACAGCGCACATCATCTGTCACAAAGGACACCAACTTTCAATGAGGTTAAAGAACTCCCAGATCCAACAGGGGGGATGGGAGGGATGGCATAACCTTTTTTCCAGTTGTTAAGGTAAAAGCTGTTTCATAGTAGGTATATATCTCCTATGTTTGTGTGTCTAAATTGTCATAGAAAAAAAGAGTTTCTAATGAGCCTTCAGTTGGTTTAGCAAAAGAGCTGTTATTTAAAAGCGACATTTTATTCCTCTCCTTAGACACAGACTTTAAGCGTGTTCTTCAAAAAAAGTGAGGTAGCCTGCAACATGCATTTCAAACTCCTTGACACGCATCTTTAAGTAACTTTTCTGTCAGAGTCACATGCTAAAACTAAGACCTGGTCATTCTCACCCAAGACCAGAGACACACACACACACACACACACTGTTCCAGCATAGGACTCCTCAGCAAGTATCTTAAACCAGAGAGGTCATTTAGGCTTGAGGGTACCATTGTCTGAATTTTCTGTATTCCAGTATTAACATGCTAACACACAAAAAAAATGCACTAACGCACCAATACTCTAGTGGGGATGCCACTATTGGAGCTTATTTTGTTCTACACAATGGCCACTGGCATCCCTAAACCCAGTTCACACTCACAAAACTGACTTCAATACTTCAAAGCTATTTATCTTCCCAAACTTTGCTGAAGGATCCTTTTGAGGAGTTCTGCAACAATCTACGACAGATACTGACACTTTAAACATCAAAAAAGGTAAATCTTGGCAATATACTAGAGAGTTGTTTCTGCAGAATGTTACTTGGAAAAAAATCCAAACAAAAACACACACAGAACCAAACACACACACAATACCCCCCACACCAACACAGAAAGTGAACCAAAGACGTTTTAAGGGCTCTGATTATTTTTGCTTGATATTCTTGCACTCTGGATTCTCACACAGTACTTCCTTCAAAAGAGAAGTTTACAGGGTGGGCAGAATTAGGATTAAAACTGCCCACGCAAGAAGAGTTGTAGACCTTCCTCAGAGCAGAGAAAATAGAGCAGCCCAGAGACCCTTCTTCCTCTTTACAGGTACTTTAAAAGCAAAGAGTTCTTGTCATGTCAGCTGGCCTAGGTTAGTATCCATATACAAAGAAGTTTTAGCAATCTAGAGTTGTCAGATGCATCCAGAAAGCAGACTGCAGAAATAAGTGATGAAAAGGTAGTGGATACACTTGAAAGAAAAAGAAAAAAAAAATTCAAACCTTCTTCCCACCTTTTAACACCCTGTCAGTTGAATTCTCTCAGTTATCCCTCCCCTCACTGAAGGGCCAGCTGGAGGACATGAGAACAAACCAACACCCTTCACAGAGTCCTGATAACAATTAACTCACCTAACACAATTTATTGCTAAATGCCTGTAAAGAAAACAAAGGGAACAGAATGTCCAAAGTATTAACTTCGTTAGCCATAACTTCGGTAATTTAAAAGTTGTGCCAAGTGCAGGCAGTCAATATTTGCTGAGGGCTCTCTCATGTTACCATCTAACCGAATTTAGAGCTTCTCCAAAGTTGAGAGTCTACCTAAGGAAATGGGAAAAGTAAACGAATGGCTAGTTCTACCTCCTCTCTGTACAAGTGCACTAGTTCAAGCACCCACCGGACTATTTTACTGCTTTTCCATGTATAAACGACACACGACTTTCAGAAAAGCCGTGGTGAGCCATGTCTGTACATCTGTCAGCTCCTCTACTATCAGCGAGGGAACAGGATCCTGCCTTCTACTTAACTTTAACATCTATCTGTTGGAAAAGAAACTACGCTGTATCTCCAGATCCTACAACACGCTGATTTTTTTGCGGGTCAATATCTGCATCGTCTTAGTATTTAATGCCATGGGTCATCAACACCCCTGGCTAAATTAAAGCTACCGAAAAGTTGCAGGCAGTTATTTGTAGGTAGCGGCTTTCACAAGTTTGTCTCGATCAAACAGCAAAGTCCAGGGAGGAGCTCTGTGCAAACCTGCTCCTTTGCGACCCGCCGAAGGCGAGTTTCCAACGCCGAGCCCCAGCCCGGGCAGCCCCGCCGAGCCGGTGTCCGGGCGTTTCTGCAGAGCAGGAAAGCGCAGGCACAGAGAGCGAGGAGGAGGAGGAGGAGGAGGAAGAGGAGGAGGGAAAGGAACAAAGTGGGACCCAACCTTCGTCCTCAAGGTCTGATGGACGTCTGCCGCCAGCTCCCCTTTCCACCACTGCTCCTCCATCATTTTGCTTCCCTCCAGACAAAGGTCTGGAAGAGAGAAGGGGCCGCTCTGCTGGGAGGGAGAACAAACCGGACAAGTCGCGCGAAGCCCCGCGGCAGTTTCCGC
>VWZK01017258.1:0-14599 GCA_013396935.1 Baryphthengus martii
GAAAGTTGTTGTTCATACATAGATCAGAGCGTGAGAATCCAACTGGATGTGAAGCAAGTTTTAAAAGAATCTGGAGTATTCCATCAGGTAACATTAGATAATACCTCTTGGGGTTTTGAAGAATTATGGAGCAAACTAACAGGGTGGCTCCCGAAGCCTGTCTGGCTAAGACAACTGGTTATGGCCCTAATCATAGTAATAGTCTCGGCAATAATGATATGTGTGTTATTGAGGTATCTTCTCTGGTGTTAAAATGCTAGACAAAGAATCCAATTATTAAGTAAAAGAATTTACTAATTATATAGAAAAGGGGGGACTGAAACAAGGGAAGACTAACAATGTATAGTGGTTAATGCAGGAATTTATCCAACTGCTGGAGGCAAAGTGATTGCTGTCCCGGCCTAGGCAAACAGAGGCAACAGATCAGCAGGAACTCCATGGTATACAAGGACGCCCAAGAGAGCACAAATAACACTGTCAGGACAAATAAGTCGGAACTCTGTTATCCACAAAGACACCTGGAGGAAGGAGAGATCAAAGAAGATTATCGCCTTCATCCCAGGGAACCCAGCCTATGACCACCGGACGCAGACCACCAGACGCCAAAAGGAGGAGACCTATGATAATGAGTTCCCTGAAATAATTGTAATAACCCAGCCCATACTAATGAATATGTATGTTTTGTAACTATAAAAGCAAGCAAGTTTTAGTCCCTGGTATGCAAGACAGTAGGAGTTATCCCGCTTGCATCCAGCACTGTAATAAACATACCTGTTTTAAAACTCTTTGCGAGTTTTGGAGTTTGTTTCCACACGTCAATATCATATCCTTCACAGTGTAAAAATTAAAAGTCTCCTAAACCACCTGCTAATAGAGGCAATTATTTTCACAGAATCACAGAATCACAGAATGTTAGGGATTGGAAGGGACCTCGAAAGATCATCTAGTCCAATCCCCCTGCCAGAGCAGGAACCTAAATGACATCACACAGAAAGGCATCCAGGCGGGTCTTGAATGTCTCCAGAGAAGGAGACTCCACAACCTCCCTGGGAAGCCTGTTCCACCGCTCCGCCACCCTCACTGTAAAGAAGTTTCTTCTGAAGTTTAAGCAGAACCTCCTGTGTTCCAGCTTTCACTCATTACCCCTCGTCCTGTCATTGGGCATCACTGAGAAGAGCCTGGCTCCATCCTCGTGACAGTCGCCCTTAACATAGTTATAAACATTAATGAGGTCTCCACTCATTCTCCTCTTCTCCAAGCTAAAGAGACCCAGCTCCCTCAGCCTTTCCTCATAAGGGAGATGCTCCACTCCCTTAATCATCTTGGTGGCTCTGTGCTGGACTCTCTCAAGCAGTTCCCTGTCCTTCTTGAACTGGGGTGTGTAGTGTGTAGTGGTAATTACTAATAACTTAAACCCACTCAGCACTTTGGATAAACTGAACTCTGTGTATCAAATTCTGTTCCTTCCTGCAGCAGGCAGGTGCTCTTTCCAGCTGCACCTCTCTGTTTTACTCAGGAGAGTTATTCACATGCTGTGGCAGAGTGAAAAATCAGTAAGATTTGGCGTTTTTTCCCCTCCCTTCTGGAGATTTGTTTTTCATTGCAGGTTAAAGTTACCTTCTCACAAAAACATCGCACACTGCTATTAGCTAACTCAGCCATTACCAATAGTGGCAGCTGTCAGAAAGTTTTTAATCCTTTAAAGTTTTGTCAAAGGCATGCGACGCAATGACGCTGCAGTTTAGTACAATAAATAGGAACCTGTTTTGCCTGTTTCATGTACACAAAATACCACGTCTCATCTGCTTTTTGCTTTAGTGTATCAAATATATTTTATTGAATTGGACATAGCAAAAGATTATCTACAATTTAAATTTACCTGTCAGTCTTTTCCTGCATAAGGGTAAAGTTTATTCCTGCGAGGTGTCATGCTGACTCTAGTAATGTTTATTTGCCTGGGCAAAAAGCACTCAGTTCAGTAAGGGTGATCAGGACTGTGTCCTTGGGTTGCTGCCTCTTTGGCTACTTGTTTTGAGGATGAAGGCTTCAGATGTCTGAAGGACATGTTGCATGATCAGGAGCTAGCCATTTAATTGTTACTCTTTCTCAATTTTCCCAGAGACCTGTGCGAAGTTGGATTTGTTTTCACTTAGCATATGGAAAAGATGAAGCATCAGCTATGGCTTATCTGTACAGACCTTGTCAGCTTTATGCAGTACTTTTCTTTTGCACCCTTTGCACAGCCAAAATAAGTTCAGTGCAATGGCTCTAAAGGCAAAAAGCAGACTGCCACTGTATGCTCGCTATTAGAATCATAGAATTATAGAATGTTAGGGGTTGGAAGGGACCTCTAGAGATCATCTAGTCCAACCACCCTGCCAGAGCAGGATCACCTAGGGCAGGCCACACATGAACGCATCCAGGTGGGTTTTGAAAGTCTCCAGAGGAGACTCCACAACCTCTCTGGGCAGCCTGTTCCAGTGCTCCATCACCCGCACAGTAAAGAAGTTTCTCCTCATGTTGAGGTGGAATCTCCTGTGTTCTAGCTTGTACCCGTTATTTCTTGTCCTATTACAGGGCACCACAGAAAAGAGACTGGCCCCTTCCACTTGACACCCTTGTTTACACGTGTACACTTGTTTACACTCAATAGGGTAATGCAGGCTGTTTCACTGAATGGAGGAAAGTTGCCCAAAAAGCAGCATGCTCTTGTAACAAAATGAAGAATTATTTGCTTTCATGATCACATTTGTGCTTCCTGCTATGGGCTTCTTTCCCCAGTGCGACTGGGGACTACCTGCAGGACTACCTGCTCCCTAGCTGTGCCGTGTGCCTCCAAGAGAGAGCCTAAGCAAGACTTCCAGCCCCACTCTCCTTTCACACAGGCAGTATGCTTTCCAGAGACAAAGATAAAGTGAAGCTTTTTCTACTTCTTGCCCCAAATCCTACTACAATGAGGAAGCTGCACTGCCTTCTATAGAGCACTTAGGCAGGACTGGACTGCTCTCTGGGCTTAGACCTGGATATGGAGATGAAGACAGCAGGTTTTCCACCTCACAGAGAGTTTCTGAGGTTGGCCCCAGGTGCATCCCCTGAAGCTCTACCATGCTCTGCAGGTTGCCAGCTGAGCCAGAACACAGTGCCCCTTAGTTGGTATTCCTGCCCAGGACAAAATAAGCATATTCAAGCAATAGCCTGTTCAGTTTGTTTCCATTATGATTCATAGAATGGTTAAGGTTGGAAGGGATCTTAAAGATCATCTAGTTCCAACGCCCCTGTCACAGGCAGGGACAGCTCCCACTAGACCAGGTTGCTCAATGCCCCATCCAACTTTGCCTTGAACACTTTCAGGGAGGGGACAGCCACAACCTCCCTGGTCGACTTGTTCCAGCATCTCACCACATTTACTGTGAAGAATTTCTTCCTGACATCCAGTCTAAACCTACCCTCTTCCATCTTGAAACCACTACCCCTTGTCCTATCTCTAAAAGCCCTTGCAAACAGCCCCTCCCCAGCTTTCCTGTAGGCCCCCTTCAGATACTGGAAGGCCACTATAAGGTCTCCCCAGAGTCTCCTCTTCTCCAGGCTGAACAGATCCAGATCCCTCAGCCTGTCCTTATAGGATAGGTGCTTCAGCCCTCCAGTCCTCATGGGCCTCCTCTGGACCCATTCCAACAATTCAATGTCTTTCTTGTGTTGAGGGCTCCAGAATCGTACACAGTACTCCAGGTGGGGTCTCACGAGAGCAGAATAGAGGGAGAGAATCATCTCCCTTGATCTACTGGTCACGCTTCTTTTGATGCAGCCCCGGACACGATTGGCCTTTTGAGCTGCAAATGATCATTGCTGGCTCATGTTCAGTTTTCCATTGACCGGCGTTCCCAAGTCCTTCTCCTCCAGACTGCCTTCAATCCATTCTCCACTCAGCCTGTATTTGTGCTTGGGATTGCCCCGACCCAGGTGCAGGACCATGCACTTGGCTTTGTTGGACTTCATGAGGTTGGCACTGGCCCACCTCTTCAGCCTGTCCAGGTCCCTCTGGATGGCATCCCTTCCCTCCAGTGTGTCGACCGCACCACACAGCTTGGTGTCATCCTCAGACTCTCTGAGGTCACACTCAATTCCACTGTCCATGTTGCCGACACAACACTGGTCCCAGGACTGACCCCTGAGGGACACTGCTTGTCACAGGTCTCCGTTTGGACTTTGAGTCATTGACCACAGCTCTTGATTGTGACCACCCAGCCAATTTTTTATCCAGCGAGTGGTCCATCCATCAAGTCCATGTTTTTCCAGTTTGGTGACCAGGATGTCATGTGGGACAATGTCGAGTGCTTTACACAAGTCCAGGTAGATGATGTCAGTTGCTCTTCCCTTGTCTGCTTGTGCTGTAACTCCACCATAAAAGGCCACCAAATTTGTTAGGCATGATTTGCCTCTGATGAAGCCATGTTGGTTACCAATCACCTCTTTGTTTTCCATATGATGAATACATCCTCCTTCTGCCCTCAGTACATGTACAGCCTAGTTCTGAGCAGTGCCAAGATCTCTCTTATCTGGTAAATCCTCTGTTACTGAAGCTGCCTTGACAAGTTTTCTTGTCTGAAAATAGCTATTTCTGTACCCAAGATGCCAGATGCTATCACAGCTTTGGGAGCTCCTCCTACTTAGCTAGCTCCTATCTGTACCAAACCTTGCCTCCAGCTGAGCATCTCCGTAAGCCCTCTCTCTTTTGGTTGCAACCAAAACTTTCAACACAGTGTGCTGTCAAGAAGGAAGGGAACATATACAGCATTCTTTGGTCCAGGAACATTTCTGGTAGATTCAGTAAATCCAGCCTAAAATACCAGTAGTGCCAGTAAAGTCAGCATTTCTCTCCCTGGAACACACAGCTGCAGTATATCATGTCAGTGCCACCTCCAGATGATCCATTCTGCAAAGGAAGGGCCCTACAAAATACTACAGAGTGGTTCAAAAACCTACAAAATCATGGATTTCAATGAATACCTATAGGACTTCACTATATGTAAAACTTCTGGTGTGCTTTAAATGTCTCAGTATGGCCCTCAAACTTGAGGACAGATAACATCATAGAGTGGAACGTGTGGTAGCTTTATTTCTGGTGGCCTTAATCACCACTGCTTTAAATATACTGAGCAGCATATAAGGATGGTGCTCATAAGCAAGTACAATCCTCTGATTCTGAGAATGCATGCTTCACTACACATTTTGAGTATCTTTTAATGACAGTGAAGCTCTGGTGGAAGAGGTCAGTGAATAACTGTACAGGTCAGAAAATTCACACATCATAATCCCAGTACTTCAGCTTCCCTCATACCATGCTGTGCACTGTTTGTCCTCAGACAGGAGCATGTTACAGCTCTCCACCTTCTGTTCTCTTCCTACTGTTCTCAAATAAGAGCGAAACAGCCTCCCTCTCACTTAATTAAGCTTGCCTCCTGTGATGATGAGTATGTCACATTTTGTCAGAGAGTTTACAGTTATTGACATTCATTTTATTAGAAAGAAGTCTTCAAAATAAAACCAACTGCAAGAAGCAGTAAAGTCATTTTGGACAGTGCAGTGATTTTGTCTGCGGCCCAGACCTCTTTCCAGGCCTGAAAGCCTATCTGGATGCTGCAAACTCTCAAAGTGGTCAGTGAGGAGGTGGAAAAGAGGAATGAATAAACCTCTGCATCATAAAATGTAAGACTGGGAATGTTTCTCTTCTGCTATGTGGGTTCTCCCATCACCTCAGTTCATGAGACAACAGTGTAGGCACTTGGCTTTACACTTGAAAAGGTTAGGAGCTGTAAGAGTGTGAGAGCACAGCTTGACAGAGCTCTTCTGCAAGGGTGACAGCCAGGCACAACAAGTGGGAAGGGCATTTCCCACCCCATTTGAAATTTGGTCCTGAATCTCACATTATTCATGATGAGGCATGGGATTAAATAATGATGGAGTAGTTTTCTTTTTTTTTAAAAAAAAATGATAAAATAAGAGTATATTTCTACTTGTAGCAGATGTGAAGAAAAGCTAGAAAATACAACTTGAATGTTGCTCTAAAGGTCAAAAAAATGAGACAGCAACTAAAAAGAGTCCAAGCTTTATTTTAATCTCCTGATATTTCTTCTAGCTAATTATATTATTCTGCTGGATCTTGCAATTTTTAAACATCTGGGATCAGCAGTGCTTATTTCCACCAGTCACAAGGCTATGCTAGTTCTCAACTCCCTCCTTTGAGCTTTGTTCAGGGGTCAAGAACATGCTCATGTCGTAGTGGAAAATGAGGCAACCCAGTTCACATGCAGCCTCTGGCTCTGCTCACACCTTTTACAGCACCAACTGAGGAGAGATGTGGAAAGAAGGATAGTGCAGAAGGAGTCTTGGCTCCCTGGATTCATCTCTCCTGCTGTCACCAGAACAGCACCTTGAAGCAGTGTTGATGCTGTGTCTTTTCACAGTGCAAAGGTGTTGTGATTCCTGCCAGCATCTTCACAGGCATTTCTGCCCGGTTTTCTTCTGGGTTCCCATGGTTGATGGCTGACAGATAAGTACTTTGAGGGCTGATGGATTTATGCCAAGGTCTCACCACACACCTTGGGCTATACATCAGGTGTGGTGAACTGTAGAAACGAATAAATTATGACATATGCGAGACCGCCCTTAATTCAGGGCCATTTGTTCTTTCTCCTGGTGGCAGAATTAAGAGAAAGGGCTGAACAATGTCAAGAAATTGTTGGAAACACCTTGAAAACTCAGGAAAGTCTCTCCCTCCAATATAGGTGAGGTCTCCTTTCTGTGTTCTGGGACACAGAAAGCTATCCCCAGGATATTTAAACTATTCATCTGGAGAAGAATGCCCAAACAGTCTGGTCTCAAATAAACTCTTGTCAGCCACCCCCAATTGAACCTGGAGCACTTCTCAGAAGCGGACAGGGAAAGTGGAAAGTTCATCATCTGCACAGGTTTCTCAGTGGTGCTCCCCGTTACTTTTCTAAGCAGGTAAGACTTGCATGGGAATACGCTCGTTCTTCTACCATTCTGAAGCTGGCATTTGCTTTTGACATTTGCCTGGCTAACAGCTCAAAATATAATGAATTAGATCATGTGCATAGTTTGGACCAAAAGGCCAGCACAGTGCATTTTCAAACCAGTTTTCATAAGCCCTTGCACAATCATAATTGTGTGATACAAATCAGAAGCTCCATCCTCAAAATCGCACTTAGGTGTGCAGATTGGTTTACTAATCGTATAGACCAGTTCACAGATATACTCCATTCACTCATACTATTAGTCAATTTCTGAATATTTGCCTAGTATTTTTAAAGTCTTTTTCAAGTCATGAATATTTTCAAGAAAAATGAACTAGTTCCAAGTAGGTTGGTAATAAAATAACAACTACACTGGTTTAAACATTCTTACAAAATTTCACCAGATAACCTTTAATAAGACTTGTTTAGTCTGGATGGAAGGACAGAGAAGACCTAGAAAAAAACTGGTGGAAACTTTCCATAGAGTTCTTCCACTTTTAGGTGGTATTTTCTTTGTACTTAGTAAATCTTGAAGGATTTTTCCCATTAATTTGTTATTTTGAAAACCTAAACAACTTTTATGATTTACGTACGATGTCCTGCAGCAAGGAGTGATACCAGTGTTTTGTGAAAAGTCATCTCCTTGTGCTCATCTGGACCCAGACTATGTTTATTTCAGTCAATGTCCTTAAGGTTTTGTGTTAGATGAGCCCATGCAAAACGGCCAACTCCTTCCAGTTACTCAAGAATTTACAGATCCTTGAATTCTATTCCTTTCTAGACTCAAGTGTCTTAAATCATTCAAATTATTATGACAGGAAAACCGTTCTGTTTTCACAAATATTAGCGTTCTTCCCTGTAACTTCTCAATTCTTTGACTTTTTCCAAGCTATTTCAAACCAAATGCAGTGTCCAAGATGCACAGATGTTACAGATAAACATACAGTGGCATAGAGGCATTCCCTGTTTAATCCTTTACTATTTTCTGAACAACTTGGATCTTCTTCACTTTACCAATGATTGCTGAGAACTGAGTTGATGTTTTCATTGGATTCATCTCACATTCTACAAGTTCTTTGCTTTTCCTGTTGTCAAAAAAACAAGGAGACAGGAGACACAGTCTTTAACTGCCTTACTTCAATCTCTAAATTAAGGTCATAAATTAGGTATTTAAACCTTGTCTGAGAGAAATTTTAAAGAGCATTTTAGGCAGAATATAGCAGAGTATCACTGTTTACTTTCAAATCCTGGCAAAGCGCTGAATATTTTGTGCTATTCTCTGAATACTTTTGTTTTTTCTTCCAGCTACTAGTTCAGATACGCAAAGCTTTCTCTTCATCTCCTTGTATTTCTGGCTTCCTTTAGAGGGAGAGTAAAGCGTGCTTATGCTGTGGGATACCAAGGCTCTGCACTGGCCACTGAATGGGGAAAGCAAAATGCCATTACAAGGTGATGCAGGATTTCACTAAAACGCTGAGGTGTATCTGACCTCCTTGTTCACATCAGTGATGGTTGACATTTGGAGTCAACATTTCCACTGGGAGTCTACCACTGACACCTGCATGTCCCTTAAGACATGTTACGATTTCACTGACACTGGGAAGTATTCTCTGGGAAGAAATCTGGCAGATTTGGAGCCACTTTGCAATAGCAGCATCTGCCTAATGGGGGCGAAGGCCAGTGTGAATCAAGCCATCGTAGCAACAGGCCTTAGCAAAGCTTCCTAGCCGGTTTCCCAGACACATTCTTTTCCATGATGTAGGAAAGTAGGCTGGGAGGGACCTACCACCCAGGAGGGCAGGTCTCCTATTTCCATCAAGGGGTGATATTACTACCCCAATACTCTCAGGGTAATAATATCCTAGAAAATACATTAGAAAACACTAGGCTTTCAAACTTTATCTTTGTCAGTTATATCATAGTAGAAGTCCTAAAAAGGATAAATGATGACCTCTGCTGGAACAGAAGACTACAGGCTTGCAGTTGGAGGGGGTACTTACATTGGGAAGCTTGTGGAAAGGCAGTATCATTAACTTAAATTCCCTTCCAGGAGGGTGGCTTGCTTCATGACTAATGCTCAACACAGTTAAGTGCCACAGCTAGAGTTCTTGGCAAAGCAACGTATGATGTTTACAAGCATGGTAGATGTTTCATTGAGTATGTTTCCCACTCTTACCTCATGACACTTCAGGATGATTCTTTGCTCTGTTTATCATTACTGCACTAGTCTTTTTTATCTTTGTTTTCGAATGATAGATACACCTGCATATACATCATTTGGGGAGTTTCTTGTAATTGAGACTCCAAACTATGCAAAACCTTTTTGATGTCAGATTGTACCACTACTTTCCAACATACTATTCATGAATTGCAGACTCTGTGCAAAGCACTGAGGCCTTGGTTTCTGCCAGCTAGAAACTCTACACTTTTTGACTGCTTGGCATGTGTCCTTTGGAACAACAGCATTTTTGTAAACAGCCTTTACATAAATAACCTTGGTTCAGAGGCAGGCAGAAAGATACATAACAAGAGCAATAAAGCCCAGCTACACCACCAGTTAGTGCAGTGTGTTTATCCAGGGAACCACACTTGCCCTCTCTGGAAAAGCCATTGTGATATCTTCTCCAGAGTCTGATGAACCAGCCCCAGAACAATCCTTGTGAGTCATCAGTTTCCATTTGCACAAACCTGGTGTTAAATGAAACACCAGAAAGGCAGATCATTTGTTTATACAAGACTGACGATCTAGTGCTGTGCTTCAGAGGGAGTCTACATGGGGGCAAACGGCACTAACTTAGACTGCTAAGAATGGAGGTGGACTCACCAGAGAAGCCAGGTGGTTGTAAAACTTGTTTCTTCCCAAATCTGTGTCTCATTTATTTCGTGATTATACACTGAGGAACAAGGAAGGAAGTTTTTTTTTGCCAAGGTTTTCCTAAATCTACTAAACCTTTCATCCTCTGAACATTTAAGAGAACAGCTTGTCATATAAACCCAACAGGAGTCTATGATATCAGTACCAATTTTAATAGGCATCTTGTCCTGGGGAAAATGAGGATCTTTGTTTTTTTCAACAGTACGTAGCCAAGTAATTTAAAAGTGGTTCATGCACAATAAAAAATCTGGCAAGAAAAATATAAATACATACAAGCTACTACTCTCCACTGCAAGCTGGCTGCTCCACCCTGGTTCAGTAGGGTCACCCAGCTTACGGAACCTGCATGGCACCTCATGCCCAGAGAGCTCTGATGTTGCCTTTGCCTCACCATTCTTGCTCCTTGCAGAGACCATTTCACAGAGCGGGCCAGAACTGGGGCACCCTTTTCTCAGAAATCTTCAAGCTACTGAAATTGTCCCAGGATGACTCTGCCACTAACTGTAATGCACAGAGACCCTGAGACTAACCTAAATTTCAGTATAATGTAGTACCTACTCCACAGTGAGCAGAAAGCAAAATTTGCCCAGCATTGCTTTGATCCCTGACTTTTGCAGCATATATCCTGGATATCAAACCTTAAAGCTTTCTTAGAAGAGTACAGAAAACCTAGGAGCTCCATGACCTGGGGAAAGTCAGGATAGTGACTAAGTCCTGAGTGCCACAGTATGTAAGGAGCTGGGGTTCTTCTCTAAACTATCCAGGGGTCTGGCTGGACATCACCCAAACCCCAGAGAAGTCTAGGTGGTTTTCAGCTGCTCTTCGGACGACTTTCAAATCTCTCAGGAAAAAATCAAGCAAATGAAGCAAAATTAAAAAAAATAAAATAAAAATAACTGCATGTTGTAATTTTCTTATCACCCAAGTTATATATTAAATTCTACAAATAAGAACAACTGAAGTGTAAATCAAATGGAATCAAATGCAGTAAGATAGTGCCATTGCTGGTTCAAAGTCAAACTAACTTGTAACTTTTGACTGCTCAAAAAAACCCATATAGGCCTATTTCGTTCATACTGCTGCCCTTCTTTCCAATGACCACTTTCATTGAACTTTATAGAAAAAGTCAAAATCTAGATTGCCTAGTCACTGCAGTAGGTGTTTATGAAATTTATGACTTTTTTCTTCATTTAGGTCCATTTTTGAAATGCTTTGTGGATTTTAAAAAACAACTCTAACTCTTAATTTGAGTTTGATGTGAACTGTGTCAGGTCCCACAGAAGAAATAAAAGCTAGATAATTTATTTTACTTTAAGCTGACATGAACTAGTCCAATAACTTGCTTGTATTCTCTGACACTTGACCAAAGTTCTTCTTCTGCTCAGGCAACACTTTACGTCAGCTGTTTACTTTACATACTAGATAAGCTTGGCAAACAATGTGATATGATCAAAGGAAGGTAAACCGAGCAATGCTGCTTGTCAATGCACATTCTGTCTAACAAACATGTGTTTGTACTTTTCTGAAGCTCATTTTCTGTAAAGTTAGTCTACAAAGTCTATTTGTAGACTAATAGTACTTCATTCTTCCATCTCACAGGCACAGGCTTTTCTTCTGTATTTTTGTGTGTGCAAATAAGGAATGCATATGTGATGTAAATAAAATCAGAAATCAGGTTAAGAGAATCTTCATTTGGACCAAATGGTGACTCCTGTTTTGGCTTCAGAGTAGGAAACTTAAAGTAGCAGGTCTGCAGCGAGCACACCAGGAGTCCAGCTTACTCCAGAGCCTATTTCTGGGAAGCATTAGCCACATGTGTGCCCATCGTAAACCACAAATGCATCTATGGCTCACTAAATATCAGATGTTGGAATAATGCCCTGTAATAATAATAGTAGTAATAATAATAATAATAATAATACTGTAATAACAACAGTAACACTACCATGTTAATAAGAGTGCTACTACATCAATAATAATAATCCAACATGACGATAGTAATGCCATATAAATAACAGATGCTAGAAATCAACAAAACCATCTCTTCATGAAAAAGGAGCTGACATTGACAGAATGTCTAATACGTATTTGCACACACATTCACCCCATGCTGATTTTGCCTGGCTAGTCTGTTTTAGCACATTGAACATACGGGGGTTTTCTGCTCTGCAGTGGGTTACTGCAAGATCCTTCCTGAGAGTCTCCTAAATAGCCGTTGGGGTTTTTTTGCCAGATAAGGCCATTGGCCTTCTGATGTAGCCCAAGTCATATTGAGCAACTTCTGCACTGTTTTTTAGAAGAACTCCTTTTCTGGGTGGAAATTTAAGAAAATACATACTGAAAAATAAACATTAAATATGCACTTGAGATTGTGGCAAGTCTTCATGGTTTCCTCATTAGCTGAGGATATTTCTTTTGTTGGAAAAATAGATTTTAATTCCTTCATTTTCCTACATGAAATAAATATATTGAGTCATGAGCACATATGTGGCCACCCTGGGTGACCCTATGAAATGTTCTTTATGGAGCTGTAAACCTCTTCAGAATACGTACAGACTAGACTGTAGGGTAGTACCTACCAACATGCTCTCCTGGGGACCATCCATGGGACTCTCAGAGATAAGCTGTGCACTGCTAGATCTCTGCCGGCTGCACAGTCAAAACCTCTGGGCAGAGAAAACAGGCAGCAAGCATTTACAGCTTTACTACCATGACATTTCAGAACTAATGACTTCTTTCTCCCTCTGCGACTTTTTCCCCTGGTGGACAGTAACTTCCCAGTATTTACACTGCAAAGGATGTTAAAGGTATACGGGAAACACAACCTGTATATCTTCTTTTCTCAGTCATGAGTTGGTCACTCCTCATTATCAGAGAGACATTCCACCACAGTATGGAGCTCCACAGGCAGCTCTAATAGGTGAGATTGTGTCAGTAGCACTTCGGGTTTGGCTGTGAGTCATTTCAAAGGCACATCACAAAAATGCCTTTCTGAATAGATGTCAACATTCAACCCGTAGAAATACTGCAATACAAAAGTCCCAATGCAATTCTACTCTTAGCAATTGCCAACTAAACACCAAACATTTTCAGATTCATTTTAAAATATCTGGAACAGGATAAAACAGTATGTTGCTTTTCATTTAGGTCCAGGTATCTGAAGGAAAACTTCATTTATTTTTTCGTTGTCTCCTCCTGTTCTAAGAAATGGAACATCTACAGACTTCTTTGAAGAAGAAAGTTAAATTTTACAATGAGAAAAAGTAATATGCAAAATCAGAACAGAAACTGTAATGACAATATGCATCTGCTTTTGGAAATACATTGCATTTTAAATTGCTTAATAAATCCTAGCTTTTGCTAAGGCTTAGCCTTTAAGCATGTCTAAAGCTCATGCACATATTTCCAATAAAGTGCCATGAATTTATTTGCACAGGAGATGCAAAATCACAGGTATTTTTAGTTAGCACTGAAATCACAACTGTATAAGGATCTGTTGCAGTAAAGCCACGAAATGACCATTACTGAGTCCAGAGGACTCAGTCCAGTATTGGATTAGGCCTTCCTGAAGCATTCTCTTGCATCACAACATGCGAGGCAGCATGTGTATAGACCTGGCTCTTTTTTGTGTCTCATTGACGCTGCATCTGCCTATATAATTGTCAGCTCTCTTTGCGTCTGCAGTCTACTCGTTTCCCAGCTCGACATCAAACTGGCTCTAAACTAACCAAAGAGAAATTAGTGAAACACCTCAGGCTTCAGCAGCTGAGTCTTTAAGTAGGATATCTAGCACACCAGTGCTTGCCTGCTGCAGCTGCAGAGGTGTAGGCAGCAGAGCCCTTAATTGTGTGGTTCCTAGCTAGTTATTACCAGACCAGTTGTATAGGAGTTGTCAGGGGAACACCAACCAAAATAAGGTGTTGATTAAATGAGTCATCCCACTGCGTGCAGGAAATGCTAGAAGACAAAAGTGGAACATATACCCAAAAGTAGAAATTCTGATAGTGAGTGGTCAAGCTGGAAGAGATACTTCATCACATTTGTAGCTTCCTAGGCCAGTAAAAAAACTGAGCTGAAGTAAATGATTGTATGTCTGCTAGGAACAGCACTCAATCCAAGAAAATAAAACTAATCCTTATTAAACTAATTCCATCTTTTATTTTCAACAAGTAATTTATATTTAACTTATGGAACTTTGGTTTGGCTACCAACTTCTTTGCTCTACTGGCACTTGGGCTCTGAGCTTAGAGAAAGCTAGGATGGCTTCCTGTAGTAGTGGACAGACCCTCTATGTAGAAGTTTCCCGAGACACAAATCCATATTTTTTCTGCCATTTCTTTTCAGAAATTGTTTCTCGATTTAACATCATTTTTTGTTCTTTGTGAGAAACAAGGTAGGAAACCTGACCCCTCTTTTCCTTTTCTTCCAGATTTTTTGAAAAATGTTAGCAGTTTTTACAAATTCAGGCTTTCATAGTTCCTTTGGAAATGCTGAAAGTTGCATAAGAACAAGAAAAACAAAAAACTTTGCTGCTTCCCTTTTCATGTTTGAAGTGCATCAGACCTTTTGTTACTGTGGTGGTGCAAGGAGTCACTTGTTTGGTGGTTAGCCAAGCCCTCACAGAAAGTAAGAGTGAAACATTATTTGCTGTTTGGAATGGAGTCAAAAAGAGAATTACTTTTTTTTTTTT
>VWZK01017259.1:3836-66596 GCA_013396935.1 Baryphthengus martii
TTTAAAAAAAAAAAAAGAAAAGAAAAGAAAAGAAAAAAAAGGTTTGTGGGTTTTTTTTCAAACTGTCTTTTTCAGAAGAAAGAACAAAGGTGTATATTTCTCCCCAGATCATTAAATTCTTTTCAAGCTACTACTCAGCTGCTTCCACCTGGATTTCAGAGTGAATCAACTGCTCCTTGTACTTCAGGTGCATGTTCATAACTTCATCTTCTGTAAGGTATGTGAAGGTGACCAGCACTCTTGTGAGCACCGCGTAGCTGTTCGCTGTAAGGAACCATAGATTAGAACTCAGTGTAACGCTTTTTCCTATTCTGTCTTCTTGCAGTGGAGGGGTAAGAATGAGGAATCACTTACTATTTCTGCAAGATATGCTCTCAGAGCCTGCCAAAGTAGGTATACCGAGACCACAGCCTCTTCTGCCCTGCCCAAATGCAGTTCAGGAACCACATAGATGCACCACAGAGTTTGGGGAGGTCTGAGTCCTGATATTCTCAACTGCAGCTGTTATGCATAGTATTAAAAATGTAATTTTA
Organism: Baryphthengus martii; assembly: GCA_013396935.1. Classification (NCBI taxonomy): domain Eukaryota; kingdom Metazoa; phylum Chordata; class Aves; order Coraciiformes; family Momotidae; genus Baryphthengus; species Baryphthengus martii. Next base: position 4,370 of record VWZK01017259.1, read on the forward strand.
TGAGTTTAGAACTCCAATAAACTCAGATAACCATGTGGGCGTATTTGAAAGTAAAATTTCCACGTTATACATTTTGCATTGTGATAATGCAAAAAGATCTCATTCCTGTTTCAAACTGTTCTGACGTGCAATATGGGAACTATATACACAGAATAGACCCTTCCTTGTGGAAAACATTATTTAATGTCTCCTTTCTGCAACAGATGTATAACCTTCCTTTCCACAGGATCCCTGGAAATCTGTTAAGTACATAAGACAAGTATTTTTTTAACTCTCATGCTAAGTACCATTTATAACTGCCCGTCTCTGGAGTATGGTTCACTAATAGCATTCTCCAGTCCTTTACATTACCAGTGCAGCGTCAAATGTGATGGAGTCTAGGGAATGAGATCCAGAAGAGGCTAGTTACAACTCTGTCATAGTGCCAGATGTAAATATAAATCTCTTTAATTGTAAGTGTTTGAAATATAGACGGATCAAATGGCTTCATGGTAATTTAAAGCTTAGAAATAGTAACTGTTTAGAAATCTATGCATAACGTATGGCTTTGTTGTTCCGTTCTTTTACGAAATTCAAAGGAACAAAGGATGAATTTCTTGGTGGGAAAGTAGCTATTATGAAGTCTTTAGAATGGGCTAGTTTTCCATTATTTTGAAAAAAACATAGTAAAGCAATCTAGCTAGCAATATTTCTCAAAAAATATATATTTTCAAATATTTAAATATAAATGTTTTCCACTTTTTCTCACACCACAATGTTGTTTAAGATATCATTGCCTTTATCTGGAGGCATCAAAGAGCCCAAGGCTATTCCACACACTTTTGATTTCAGTTCACATCTACAGGTAGTTTAAGCCACAAACATTAAATGGTTATATTATGATAAGGTTTTTTTGTATGCGTTTGTCAGTGTGGAAGCAGTTGTAATGTTGACTGGACAAACACTAAGAGTGCGTTTTAGCCTCTCCAACAGTCACAAGCAGTGTTCAGCTTATCCTTCCCAGTAAATCAACTTGAGATTTTAAACTGATTGATGGTAACAAGCAGGCACTGTCGTTCTCCCAAATGTTAACACTGGTCATCTACAAGTCAACTCAGCACAGCGAGCACGCTCCACCTGCCATGGTGCTTGCTGAAGCACCCAGACCTGTTGCTGGCCTCCATCTCCATGGCCTTTACAGCCAGGTATACAAAACGGACTAAAACACTGCAACCATACAGTTGCCATCTATATATTATTGTAAGTGTCATGACTCCTGTCACTTTTATCTGACACTGTAAAGGTCAGACACAAGACAAATTGTGTCTGATTTACACTCAGGGAAACAGACAGGTTGGGAGTAGTTTCACCAGCCAATTCATGTAGACAAAGTCATTTGATACTTGTGTCAATAAACATCCCAATAACTCAATTAAAGTTGGTACTGTTTGTGAAGCAATTTCGTCAGGAAAACATCAGTGTACGCTTGAGGACTGACATCACAAGTGAAAAAAATTGTGAAAGTTTTCCTCTATTAGCTCATGGAGTTCTGCAACAGCAGGTGATTTTCATAGCTCTGTCTATGACAGAAAAAAATAAATATTATTTTTCAGGTGCCTAGTTTCACCATTTTACTGTCCTATTTTCATGTAATGCAATCTGAATCATTTTTTGTTCTAATAAAGTTAGTAACTTTTGATTCCCTTTCCTAACCTGAAACACTTTTTTCTTCAATATAAATATATATATATAAAACAATGTGGCTTAACATGGATTTTTTCACATGTAACATCGTTAAACTAAACCATGAAAAATACTTGTTTGCAGGTTTATATTTAGCATATATGGTCCGTCTTAAAGCAAGTACAGAAAAAATACATGTTTCTGCAAGTCATGTATGTGATTATCTTGTTTCCTCTTTCTTTCCATATCCTCAGTAATCTATATAATATCCTGTGCTTAGTCATTTATTTATTTATTTATTTATTTATTTATTTATGTTTAGTTATCAGTCATTCAACTATCTGCTCTTAAACAAACTTATATAGCATAGAAAATATACAGATTTTTAGGCACAAAAGCATTTCTTATGTCTGAGGAAAAACAGTTTATCTAAAGATTCTCTTGCTTTTTTTAACTCTGCTAGTTGGTATGGCAGTAGGCTTTATGTCTCTGTCCAAACTTTGACTTATTTATCTCTTTAAATCATAACAGCAATAATGCTGGTATCTAATATGTCTCCAAGTATCCAAAATACTATTATTTAAAGTAATATTATATCCCTGAAAAGAACCCAAAAATTATTGCGTTAAACAATATAAAAACTTAGCTATCATCTAGTGATTACACAGATCAGTGATATCAGCACTATATAGTCTTCTGTATATCTTATCTTATTTTCCAGGAAAAGTTTTGACTGATTTTTTTCAGACTAAATCCAGAAATAGTCACCTCAACTAAACTTTCAGTCTTCAGCCTTTAACAAATTGCTGTTGATCCTGTTGGATCCTGTTGGAGCAGGTCCAGTGGAGGGTCACAAAAATGATCTGGGTGGAACACCTCTCATGAAGAAAGGCTAAGAGAGTTAGGGTTGTTCAGCCTAGAGAAGAGAAAACTCTGGGGAGACCTTATTGCAGCCTTTCAGTACTTAGAGGGGGCCTATAAGAAAGATGGGGACAGACATTTTAGTAGGTTCTGTTGCGATAGGACAAGGAGTAATGGTTAAGGGGGACAACGGGTAGGTCCAAAATAGATATAAGGAAGAATTTTTTTTTTACAGTAGGAGTGGTGAAACACTAACAGATTTCCCAGAGTGGTAATAGAAGCCCCATCCCTGGAAATACTCAGTCAGGTTGGATGTAGCTCTGAGCAACCTATCTAGTTGCAGATGTCCCTGCTTATGAAGGAGGATTGGACTAGATGACCTTTAAAGGTCCCTTCCAACCAAAATGATTCTATGCTTTTATGATTCTATGCTTTTATGATTCCATGAAGTGAAATATAACAGGTGTCCAAGGGCTGGAAATGGCACCTTCTCAGAACTCAGAGTTACCTGAACGAGACAGAGAGAAACCTTCCTGACATAAATGACAAAAATATGAATATATGAAATTGGGGTTTCTTTCATTTCTTTGCCTAGCTTTTTTATAAATACTAGTAATTATGTTGTGTATCTGGGATATTACAAATATTGGTAATTTCTGCTTGTCTTTAGCTGGTTTGATTTAAGCGTGGGCTAAGACATCCTAACAATAAGATGCTACTTACCTAAAGGAAAAAGTGGATCTACAGTATGACAAATGGGGCACCTTTACATGCACTTTAGTTCTCCAGAATATCCTTGAGAGGATTCATACAACATCAGAGTGGGTCCTCTGCTTAGTTGCATGACCCAGTAGTAAAGAAGTGACACTGGAGGAAGGCAGGAGAAGCTTGCAGTAAAATCTGCAACACTGAAGTCTCTCCGGCCTCCAGGAAGTTGCTGGTGTGATACATGAACGTTAAGGATCACAGGGAGCATGTCACAAGCTCGTTCACTGTGTTTTTTACTTGTCTTTCCTACTGTGAAAGCTGTATGTTTCAACTACCACTGGGCCATTTGCAAAACATTTGTCACAGCATGCTCTGCACTTGATAGCCAGAGGAATCGTATAGGCTGTATATAACATCATGCCTCTATAATCACTTGGTATTTTGGATACTTTTCATTTCTCTGCTCAGCACTTATATTTGCCAGTTTGCTCCCCCATGCTGTAATGACTTCTTTTTCCTGATTTTTTACCATTAGTGCAATTATCCATTTTCTTGTTTGGTTACAGCTCTCACCGGCTACATCTATGGTTTGGCTGTAGATTAAATCCAGATTCTGCTGGAATAAGAACACTGCCGCTACATGATGCAGAATGCTGATAAACTTACACTTGAGCCAGCCAAAAAATGTTGATGAGCTAACTTTTGCCAGCTAACTTTATGCTAAGTCAGGATTGTCTGACCATGCCAAATCTCCCACAGCCAGTGAACCTCCTACAGATAGGCTGTGAGAAGGCTCACAGCCCCTTCTTGCTTTCCTTGCTTACCCACAGAGTCGTTGTCCTTGGAAGCATCCTTGCATCCTTTATATGCAGGCACAGGGCGCTATATTTCCCTTTGTCTTTGGTTTCCATCTGTAGCCACAGACCTAGCTGTGGACCTGCATGTACTGTGTCTCTATGTTGGCCCACTGCCTCAGACTTTGCCACTGCGATGTAACTGAATATTAGCTACAACACCATGGTTATCAGCATGGAGACAGGGACAGGGTTTGAGCCAGATCAAGGCCATGTGTGCCTCATTTGCATTATCTCAGATCCCACTGTGTTTATCTCAAGCCAGAATGAAGGTAGGTAGATCTAAAACAGCTGCCTAGGCTCAAGGGGGAGAGACTTCCACAGGTCTATTGACAAAACATGCAAAGGTTCTATATGCTGTATTACGGCTGTGTGTTAAGTTTATTTTGCCGTTGGGGGACTATAGCATAGCATTGAGTCCTGCCCTGCTATTTAACTGTTAGCACTTCCCTTTGTGTAGTTTTGGCCTGAGCCAGCTGAACTTCTCCCACAGGCTTGGAAAATAACAGGCCAGGGACTGGCCCACAGGAACTGCAGGTGAGGCCATCTTTTTTTTTTGCCTGTAGAGGAGGGAAGATTTTAGCCACCCAAATTTTCTGTGTTCAATGCTAGGGGAGAGGCCCTGGCTTTGTTTCATTTACTGATATAGGATTAAAAGGACCAGCTGTGCTTGACTAAGCTGAAGGTTCTGAAGAAGGATTAATATGGACTGAGGGTAGTAATGGCTGCATAGATACTGGGAAGGCATCCTGAAAGTACTATCAAGAGCTTGGCAACTGCGCGACTGCAATACAGTTGGGATTTTGGACCTCTTGGTTGCTTCCCTCTTCGAAGACAAGAGGGAGCATCTGAGGATAAACTCCGGATCATTTTTGTAAGGCCTTTGAGACCTCTTTCTGTTTTCTTATCATTTTCTAAGCATATAGTCAACTCCTAGACATTTCGCCAATAAAGCAGTCTAATGTTGCTGGCAATTCTGCCCCTGCTTTTCTGACAGTGACTGGGAACTGGCCTTCTGCTACCTAAACCCTTCCCTTCTCAAAATAACTTTCCCAGTCCAGGACCCGGTATCTGTCACAGCTGGAGGCTTTTACTTCTTGCTAGACTTGTTTCACCCTGGGAAGCAGTAAATCACAGCTCCATACCTGCTTCTTTCCACACACATAAAAAAATCCTCACTGGCTTATTTTGCTGGAGTTGTACAGTAGACCATATTCAATTTAAAATATAGATGCACACAAACATAAGCAGCAAGAATGATGATTTTTCCTGCTCAGAAAGAGTACCTGGAGAAGGGGAGATTGGACTGACATCCTTCTTGCCCAGTTATCATCACTTACTATTCTCATTTCAGCTAATGTGTCAGCAATTATGTAGTTATACTTCAGTTTGAAACAGGTAGAAAGTGTACCCAGATGTTTCCTGCGATGATAGGCTCCTCCACAGAGGTAATTTTTTTTTGCCCAATACGTTCAGTATTCTGAAACATTTTGTGCCTTACAGGAAGTAAGTATACTATTGAAAAAATATTTCTATACCCTTGTAATTACATGAGTGACTGCTATTATGAAGCATAAAGAATCACCTGCCAGAGGTAACAGTGAGACCATCTGCACCTAATGGCCCCCATTGATTCATCATGGGTCTGTCGAAGTCTTTGTCCTCCATGCAGTGGGCCCAGTCATGAAAGAGCCTGGAGAAAGCATACTGGATCCAGCAATTGCAAGCTGTTCCCTCCTGCATTCTCACTGGGACACCAGCCAGGCACAGGGTCATGCAAGCAGAACCTACCGTTACCAGAGCTGACGTAGACAGAGGATATGTCAGCTGGGGTCCATGATCCATGATAAGCAACAAAGGTTGCTTATTTAGCTGGAGTATCTACAACTACCATTTCTATTTTCTCTTTAACCAGTTTGAGTATCTATAGTCAAAGTCAGCTGGCTGAGCACATGAGCCTGATCTTTGGCCAAGTAAATGGGTAATCTATGAAATTAAAAGTATGGAACCGGGGTAAAGAGGACTCAAACAGATATGGTGTGGCCCAGAGGAGGTGTACTATTCTGTTATTGTCGTGGGCCAGAGCCAAACGACAGTTACAGCTGCACTCAGTTGCTTGTATACTAGCTATAAACAGGACAGAAGCTAGAAGATAGCAGAGGTAGGTTATGAGAGACCTAGCACAGTGTGTGGGAAGGCTTTTACTGGCACCTGGTTCTTACTCAAACACCTCACATACTCAATATTTGTCACCTACTTCATGAGCCCAGTTTCCCCAGTCCATGTCTCATACACTTTCCTAAGCAAACAGCCCACTTAATTTCCGTTAGCTTCCAGAGTTCAAAACCCAGATGAACAAAAACCGGCTGCAAGCAATGCCTGCTGGGATCAAGTCTGTTTCTGTGATCCTGGGAGCTAAACATTCTCTAAATTTTGCAGTTTCTGTTATGTGCTGTCTCCAGCATCTGTTTTCCAAAATCCTTTGGTTTAAAGTCTTTGTGCTATTCCTCTTAACAAACTCTTAAGTTGTATTGTTATTTCTGTAGTTAGAATCCCAGAGCCTTCAGGGTTGGGCTGGAAAAGCCCACTCATCTGGGATTTAAGAGGGTAAGAATTGTACTGGCAGAACCTGCAGAACAAAAAGGACTACAGAGAAAAGCAACAGAGAAAAATATAATTATGGGAAAAATGAAGTTGTGTCATTGTGCCTCATTATTGTAGCTAACAGCTGTGGTACTGTTTCGATGTCATGAAACTAAGCTGCTATGTGAGACCATGTAGATACATGCAAAGCAAATCTTGCAAGTATAAGGCTGAAGAAGTGTGAAAAACGCAAATTTAACACTATATCTTTCATACTGCCTGTTTGGATGGGTTTCTGAAGTGATTTTTCGTTAGAGCCAAGCCACAGAGGGCCTAACTAGTTTATCCTGGAAGTCCACTCAGAAGTGAACTGGTATGTACACAGAATGGATGATTATCACACCTCCAATGGGATGTACAGTAAGAGGATCTAAATCTGCAAGACTAGGACTGAGGTGTGCGTTCAGCAGCCACAATTTTTAACAATTACCAAATACCTAAGATTGATGTCTTAGAAGTTCTACTTTCAGTCCTCATTCTTCTCCCACTCTTATCTGCAAACACTATACAGAGCAATATGATACTAGGGTGTTTCATCTCCACCCTTCAGATGACCAGCACATTTAATACTATGCTAAGCAATAACCGAAGAATCACTGAAGAGTTACTGAGAGTGACAACAGAGAAGTGGCTTGTTAACACTTTCCTGAACCAAAGCAGTAGGTACAGACATGGTTAGCAAGTAACAGGGCTGGTAAGGAGACATCACTAATTTTCATGGGCTTCGTGCGGATGCATATTACTCCAGATGCATCACATCAGTAAGGCCAGAACTAGAAAAGATACAAAACACCCTGTCTTTTTTCAGGATCACTGAAGTGAGTAAAGTGTCCACAGTAGTTTAGAACAGCGTGTAGCACAAACCTTCTGACAATGAGGAACAGCACCGGTCAGATAGGAGAGGTAAAAGCAATGGATAAGGGCAGGAATATGTAAAAGCACTAGAGAGTTGGGAAAATACATTTGAGCAGAGCCTGCTGTGATCTCCTTTATGCAACTCGTATGAATGTAATCCAGGCCAAGACCTTTTTCACAGTCACAGTCATATCACAGATCAAGTACTGGTGGGCTATTATCCCAGTTTTGAAGTGATGACTAGAAGAAAAGCACAGGCTAGGAGTTTTGGACTTCCTGGTGACCAGGTTCCACTGACTGACATGAGATGAGACACTACTTACAGGGTAAATTCAAGACAAATCTGCTTGAGCAACATCTCTTTCATCTTGGAGTCTTCTATCCATTGTGGATTGTTATGTATTTGCAGAACAATCCTTTGCTGCCAGCTACCATTCTTCTTAAACGTGCTGAAAGAGGAACAGCACAATCAAATCTTAGATGTTTCCAACCCAAACTGTGTGTGCTGTTTCCTGCTGAATGATGTTCACTAGGACTGCAGTCAAAAGTAGTTAGAGATTTGTAATAACTTTATCTTTTTCCTTAATAAGTCAATGCCAAAAATGTGACCAGGGCTTTTAAACACAAAAGTGAGCTTTGATTGGAACAAGTACTAAAATTAATGCAAATTAGCTGTTGTGAATGACAATTATCTTTCTTTAAAAAGAAAGTTCAGTGTAGTTAGAAATAAAACCTACACTACATCTTCATACATTCTTTTTTTCTACACTGACTCTAAGCCTATTTCAATGTCCTCCTAGGCCACAACAAATTCAGAGAATCATCGAATCGTTGCAGTTGGAAGCGACCTCTGGAAGTCATTTGGTCAAAAATTTCACACAATACCGAAGATGAGGCTGCACCAACACTAACGTAGCAAGATAATCCACTCTTTTGACCAGCTGGTTATCCTGTGTTTAAATGCATCTCAGAATGCAGTTTGCTATCTCAGCTGCCGGGGCTGCTCTCCAGCCATTCCTCTCCCAGTTTATACTTGTGCCCAGCATTACACTGTCCTAGGTGCCATTAATGATTGCCCAATGCTTCAGTCTACCTGGAGAGCTCTGTAAGGCCTCTTGAAGTTCCCCTCAACACAGTCCACCTCTTCTACTCCTCAAATTTTCTTTCCCATCACTGAAATTTGTTTCCTGTTCTTCTCAGAAGTCTTTTTGCATCTCTTTCCTTTTCTTACCTGCCATCCCGCTTTTCCCATCTTGATTGCCAGTAATAAAGCATAAGCTTGAGGAAGTGATCTGTCCCTCTTTCTATTGGCTTCTACCTGACCAAGAGTGCAATACTGAGGTAAGCACGTAGCCTTTCTGTCTGCTGCCCAACCTCTTCTTTTATAAAGGATGATAAAAGAAATGTTTAATAAACAGTGAATATAGTTATGTCTGTGATCCTAACTGCCAGTCTAGGTAGCTTAATAAATGCATATATGTCTGTGTATTTTATTATGATGAGACAAGAAGCCCTTCTGTTGTTTCTGTTTTATCAGTTGCCCAGGCAGATGACTAATACATTATCTTAGTCTTGAAAAGAGAAGTATAAATGCATCCTGGTTTTGCAAGACCTTCTAGTGAAATAATTACAAAAAAATACAGCTGATTTTGCAAACAGAAGCTGAGTTGCCCTAAAGAACTGCCTCCAAACTTATTGTGTTTTACTGAGGTTGTCAATCCACAACCCATAAAACGGGCAAGTGGATGCACTACACGCTGTGATCCTCAGGCAGCTAACCCTGATCTCTTACTGGTACAGAATCACTGTTATGTGATCTTCCTGAATGAAATGGATATTCCTGTGCCTTCAACTGAATCACATCTGTGTTCCAATACATACTGTTGTATATGCAAACCACGTGCTTTCAGAAAATACATAATAGTGTCTTTGAGTGTAATTCTCAGTTATCATGTGACCCCACACATATCATGACAATTTTTTTTTTAAACAACAAAATAGAAAAGTTATTGACTTCTGATTTTTAAAACCTGTCTGCAAGCTTTTTAAACTCAGTTTAAATTATTGGTTTTTGTGCTGCCTTTACAGTCTTGCTTCCTTTGCTTTTCCCCTTATATTTAAGACAGTTAGGGCAGTGCTCTTCCACTGCAAGTTCCCCTTCATCTGCTCCTAGTTTGTCACTACTTGGGCTTTTGAAACATCTACCTAGGTCAACCCTACCCTGTCACAGAGGTTTGGCAGCTAACAAACTGTTAACACGGTTGGCAGTGATTAAAAGCAGAAAGGCTTTTTCACCCCTCTGCTGGAAGATATTTTTCCTGCTCACAACAGGCAACCCCAAACAGACTCTGCAAACATGAAATTGCAGCCAAACCACAGATCTGACAAACTGCAATCAAACAAACCATTACTCAACAGATAAGCAGACAAATTAATTTACTCTCAGGGAGCAAGGACTTATTCCTTCCACACTAGCAGTCACACAAGAATCTTAGTCTTTCATACACTTTACATTCTGAATTTGCTGAGAAAGAGGAAATATGGATTACAAAAGCCCTAAAGTTATGTGTATTTTTTCTGCTTCCACTCTGCTAAGTCTTAATTGCTCCTTGAAAGAGAAATTGCTTCAGTAGATACCTTCTCCACTTATGAATTTCCTGAGCAACACGGTTGAAAACTGGGAAGGTATTTTGTGAAATACTCTTATAATTCCTATCTGGATATCTGCTTCCTACTTCTATCGGGTACTAAAGCAGATGGGCCCAGTGTAACTGTTTGTGTTAATAAATCCCAACAAGGCATGAACAGTCCCTCCCATCCCATGTACTTGCTAGCTATGGGATAAAGACTCTCCCATGAAGCAAGAGAAGCGGCTTCAAATCAGTTTAGGAAGTACATGAACCTATAGCCAAATCTCCTGATGGCAGGTGAATGTAATAACAGAGGGCTATATGGAAACAGTCAGCTACAATCTCACTTCCCCTTTGACCTTGACACCCCATTCATGCCTTAAGCAAAGGGTCACAATATCAGGAATGGCTATGAATCATGTGTAAAGTGAAATCTCTTGCTGTGGCAAATGTAGAATACCTAAATATTGGCAAGGGATTATGTGCGTCGTTCCCTCTTGGCTTCCTTGGTTTATTATCTGGTCAATGTGCTGGCACTCATCTCTTTCCATACGGTGTATGGACAGCCTATATCTAATTCAAATGTCATGACCTCCCAAGTGATGGCAGAAGCCTAAAAGCTCTAACTGCAGTGCCAGGGAACATAAACATTGCATGACACACTGCAGTATGTTACAGATTATCGGAAACATGATAGCTGTGTTAGTGGGGTGCTCCACACAGGCCAATTTGCCCAGCTCTTCAGCAGTTGGGTTGCTCGTGGTAGCCAAGTTGCAATGTGCAGCACAGATGTATCCTGATCACAAGGTTGGAGTATTCTGTCAATTTAGCCCAAAAGCCTGTAATTTCCATTGAACTGAAATACATGTTGGCAACATCTCTTGTAGTTTAGTCACATTTTAACTCTTTAAATGTGGATGTGGACGTATTATAGAAACAAGGAATTATATTTCAAATTTATATTGTGACAACAATTCATCATAATTTGCTCCTACAGAAATCTACAACTGAAAGGTGAAACTTCCCATCCCAATATTAAAAAAGAATAGTGAGTGCTTAAAAATGAACTGAATGCTGCAAGATGTGACATGGAGAATATCAGTGGTTCAGTGTGCTTAATTACACATATTTTGAGAGCTTTTAAATGTCTTTCTTGTAGATGACAATTCAAATTTTAGTAAAGAGATGTCTGTTTAGATATAGCAAGATACATAAAACACCAAAGATATCACAAGATATCTTGCATTTTTATAGTGAGATATCTGGAAATAAGATTTCTTTTTATCATTATATTGATTAAAATGCTAAAAAGTATTCTCCATGATTTTAAATATTTGATTAAAGCTGAACAGTACTGCAGGAATTCTTAGGCTCAGTAAAGGAATTACTAAGAGCTTTATGCTCTTTGGCCTCAAAAATATTTTTTTAGGATTTTTGTTATCTAGAAACCATTTTTTGTTACTTCTTTCTATGCAGTTTCTAGCTTTAAATAAGTTTCAGTTGTCAAGTAAAATGATTAATAAATAAATAGCAGTTCAGTGCTTCGGGGATTAAGTATTATGTAGCCACTAATGGCTATTTATTATTTAGGGATCCTGAAATATTTCCCCTGTTCAGTCTGTTGTCAAAAATGTTTGCCTGTTCTTAAAACTGTAATTTTTTTTCTATTCACCATTCTTGCTACTGCTTCTTGTATTTCTTTTTGTATTTCTGAAAATAGGCTTTTATTATGACTGCTTTGTTTATGTTGAAAATATTATGCAGGTGTAGTCTCCAGATAAAGAGCCTACAGTCTGGAAAGGCAAGTAAGCAATAGTAGAAAAGAACATCTAAACAGAAGCAGTTTTACACTGACTGCGTATAGTCACATGTTCAGATGTTGTGTGTATGTGTGTGTATGTGTGTGTGTGAAGTTAATTAAACTGAGACCAAGCACAAATCTTGACTCTCCTTGGGTCTTAATCATGTTTAGTAAATGAGCATATGCTGACAGGTATGACAATTTGGTGCTGACAAGTGCAATGTAATGCACACTGAAGAAAAAATACTTTTAACTAAGTACAGGTTACTGAATTAGCTATGTTGATTCAGGAGATGAAGACAGGTATTCAGGAGGTACCTCTGTCAGTGTGGAGGAGAAGTTACACGTACGGCTAAGATGATAAAATGTTAATAAGACAGTAATGGAGAATACTGAAAAAAAAAATTTATTCTTTCAGAAGTTGACTGGTTTACCTTGCCGATGAGGTCTGCTGAACAAGTCACATCATCATCAAGAAGATATTACACAAGTGTACAATTCTGAGAAAGAGTGGGGCCGTAGAAAATTTGTGTGAAAGGAGACAAGAGTTTGGAGTTGTTTACTTTAGAGAAGAGACAGATAAGATGAGACATGATAAAAATATGAAATGGAATTAATGTAGTATTGTCTCTGTCTCACAACACAAAAAGAAATGTATCTCTGGAAAATGTCGTCTTTTTGAAAAAAATTAAAACTCAGGAAGCTATCAGCTGAAAAAGAAGCATTGGGGGTAGCAGCAAAGGTTTTGTTTTGGGGTTTTGGCAAAAACATCAGATTATCTGTGGAAAACAGACACTAGCAGCATGAAAATGTTTCTTAGAAAATTCTATTTTCTACTAAAAACAATTTGGTAGAAAACATGTGAATATATCTAATTTATATCTAAGTCCTGAGAGAATGTGATGCAGGTATTTGACACATCTGCTTACCAAGGTTAGCAATTTCATACAAGTTTTCAAGTATTTCACCAGGGCTCAGGAAAAATTTTGCTGCCAGAATTTTCTCTATAAAGATATTTCATTTTTCAGACTGACTTTTCTCTGAATTGCAGCTTATTCGGTTCTGTCGGCCTGCAAGGGACACTGCAAAGTCACATCTTCATGAACTCAATGTTCTTTTTAACAACTATTGAGTGAAAATTTTCAATAAGCTCTGATCTTACGAATGACTAAGTGCTTTACCCAGTTATATTGCTGTTTGTTCTGGATTTTGTCAGAGAGAGAGCTTCAGGAGGTCTCCTGTTTTGTCTTAAAGGAGCAAAGATGTTTGCAGTTGCTGAATTTCAACATAGAAAATGAAGATATGCAGCCATATCCATGATCGTTGCTAGTTTAGAAGAAGTGAAAAATGCCTACAGCAAAGCATGCTCTTGTACTTATGTACACAAATTAAGTGATAATGAATTTGTTTTTAATTTAATTTGTAATGCTAAGTTTGCAATCAGCCAAAACAACAATCTGTTCCTCTGCAAGATAAAACATGTCAGTTTTCACATGCTCCTTTTCTTTTTTAAATGTGAAAATGCATATTTAGATAGCGAGACATGTACTTTGCACTATAGCCACTGCATAATCTTTTTCACCAAGAAACAAATGCTCCATCACTTTTTGCAGAATCTTGGCAAGGAGGGGGCTGATGGCTACTAGTGTTTCCTTGCTTTCTTGGGAATTGTGAAAAAGATCTGATAGAACAATTTTGAATCCAGATGTTTCTTTTCCCTAATGTGTTGACATGCTAGGCTGTATTCTCATCTCCCATCTGCTGAGTGTGAATCTGGAGTATTTCTACAGAAGTCAAAGAAGGAATTAAGGGTAATTTTTATATAGAAATGTGCCAAGAGCCCAGTTGAAGGTGGGATGAGAGGAAGTAGAAAAAGGAGTGAAAATCTGGCCAGTGTTACGAATGCCTCCCTTACTCTTCATTATTGCAGTCTAATGTTGTAGTTTTAGTGTCTTAATAATACCTCTGTTGGAACTGGAATGAAAGAATGTAAATGACTGCCTTGTCTTTCTTTTATCATCCTGAACAGTTTTGAGAGGAAAAAAAAAAAAAAGGATATAGGTAGCAATACTCACGTGTTTAGGCATATTCAGAGGGACTGGGCCAAGTTAGCGAACTCGTACAAGCTAAAGTTTTTCCAGCATTCAAGAAAAAATTCTGTTGTCAGCATTTTCTCCTGAAAGATCTCTCCTTTTTTTTTTTTTTGTGGACTTTTCTTTTAGTCATATCTATTTATATCCAGGTCCACTTAAATTTAATGAGCTAGTTCAGATGAAAATCAACAAATCTAAAATTTATTTCACTCTCGTGTCTCCTTGTAGTCCACACCCAGATGAGGTCTGCTTTATGACACTTTTTCAGATGCAATCTGATGAGAAACATTTTTTAAATTTGCTTTTTAAACCATATATATCCTAGGATTCAGCAAATGACCTTATTGTAGAAGCTAATTTTAATTCATTGTCTTATGAAGTTCTAGTGAAAATGACAGTTCAACATCTGAGCAAAATAGCTTATATATATTTAAGCCAACTGGCAATATGAATAAAAAAGAATATACAGTGAGCATATGGCTCACTATATCGATATTTTTCTCCTCCTCCCTGAGACTATAAATGTTTTTATTCAATTTTATTCTCTGAAATAACCCGCAAAGCACAATCTCACGAAGCATAGTAATGGAATCTATAGTTTTTTAATTGCTCAGGGATGATGTTTCTCATATCTGTGAAAGACCTACCTTGTTCAACACAACTCCAATGCACAGATACTGAGGGAAGATATGATACAATTGAGACTGTGATTATATTAGTGTGTAATGAGATATGCGGCAGCATTTATGTAAATACAGTTTGGAAATAGTATCGCTTTTATCTGTGTTGCACGCTATCTCATCCACTTCCATTCTCAAAGAACAATCTCAGTTTCAAGTTTGACTTGCTTATGGGCCACATCACTCAGGGATACCAATGGGTCTGCTGTATCTGATGCTACATGACAGGAATTTAACAGGCATAGCAAGCAGATACTATCTTGACAAGCTCAGGAAAAAACTTCATAATCAGAACTATTAAACAGACATATGCTCTTGAAAATGTGCTTACCTGATAGTTTATTAGGATTGAAGTCTTTATTGCCCACTGGTCATCAACTATGAAAATCTCAGCGATTTTGAAACAATGACTCACACATGCTGTTGCTCTCCTGCATGGGGCTTCCCTCGTATGATGAGCACATATAATAACAGACAAGCACAGAAGCTTCAGTGATAAGCACAATTCTTATTTTTCCTTTTTTAAGAGCTCATTTCTTAAATGGCCAATGCCATTTACATGCAGGGTATACAAGGACAGCAACCCTACATCTGTTTTTCTGTCCATTTCCTGCTGATGAGAGAAAATACGTATATCAAATACATAAATCAAGTTTGGATTGGCTTGGTCTCCCTTCTTTCTATGAAAACCACAACGAGCTAGTAAAGTCTTCAGATTTATGTATGATACATAGGAGGAAAGATATTCCACAGAATATTTTGAAGAAAGTTTAGAACTTTAATATATTCATACCTAGTGTTTTTTAAATCTGTCATTCTCCTAACAGAATCAAAATACTGATGCTAGAAAGCAATAGGGAAAAAAAAATAAAAAATCCCTGAATTAGAAGTAGGAAGAGACTGTAAGAATTTTAAAGGAAAGTGTTTATAGTTGTATGTATTTTGTTTTTCCCTAACGTTCACTTACGGGCATTGTTGGAACCAGAATGTCGCCTAGATGGAGTTTTCATGAGAGCTAGCATGGCCAGTCTTGTCTTCTTAGGTAGTTTTAAGGTCTAGTGAAATGAAAATGCAATTCTACCTTCAGCAGATAATAGATTATCTATTGTGCTATTTTTCAAATGAAGAGATTATTTACAGGCTTACGGAGCACAGTGATGACATACTTGGTCTTCAAAGTACAAGAAATATTTTGAAATTAAAAAAAAAAAAGTGAGTAAGTAGAAATCAGATAAAACAGCAATGCTTAAAAAGATGCAAAGGAAGTCTAAAGTAAAAATCACACTTTTTAATTTTAAAATACGATATTTTGCAATAATGAAACAAAGCATTTATAGTAGTTGTATAACATTATTTATATTATGTAAGTTATATATTATGATTTATAGCACTATTTTATGTGAATTAGTACATTGTTTTCATGTACAGTTCCACAAAAACTGTTACTGACTTTTCTATCTTGAATTTTTTCAGTCAGCTCTGTAGCTCTATGTTTTTAATTAGGAAAGTCATATGTTTTACATTACTTGGCTTGTAAGAATAATTGTTGCTTCCATATTCACATTAAGCTCTAAAAGATTATCTAATTTATTTACAGGGTTATTTCATTCTATGTCCCTATAAAGAAGTAGGGTTGTTTATCTGTTTCTTTTCTAACAGGACTCTTTTTTCCCATAGAAGGAAAACAAGAAGACGTTTCAAGCTAGATATTTAAGATAGTTCTAATTATCTCTGCTTGTCACAGGGAAAAACATTGCTGTTAAAATTTAATAATGTCCTAAACTATAAATGATCCCTACCAAATATGAAGCAATGTTTTCCTCTTTTAAACAAACAAATTATAACTGTGGAGATAGTTTTAGAATTATTGTGCCTATCCTGCAGCCATAATCTTTGCTAGTGTAATATGGCACAGACTCACTGAATTAAAAGGACCTAAGCACATTCACTCCAACTGACGATTTCTTCCTATCTGCATGCAAAAGAAAGTCACTTTTAAATTGCCAAAAAAACCAAACAGTATAAACCTGAAAGTTTGAGTTGCACTTTTAACATCAGGAAGTTAACAGCCCATATCTGAAGGAAAATTTGATCCCGCCAGTGGCTACAATCTGTGAGAACACTCAATGGACTACTGCAACTTTCCATTAAGTTGGCAGTAGTGAAAAATGGTTCAATCTAGGAAGTCCAGTCCATCTGTTGTTCTTGAACAATACAAGTATCACACTGTTGCTGCACAATGATGAACTCTGTTGATATGGATGGCAGAGGAGCATGGCTGGCTGAGTAGGGGTACAAGCAAGATGCATCTAGGAGGAGTGCAAAAGAGACCTTGATGATCATATTTCTATGACCTGTGAGATAAATGGAGTGCCCAAGTGTGTTCTCAATGGCAGTGACTGGCACGTGACTGGTAGATGCTGTGTTGTGCCAATGCCCTTTAATGTGAACATCAATGAGAGCTCTAAGAAAATCTTCATGATGAAGACTTGCCTGATAAACTACTTTGACCGAAATGATTATGAATGTTCATATGCTAGTGAAGACAATCAGCTAAGACCCTGAGACTACATCACGTGGAAGTTTATCTACTTTCAGCAAACTCCCCTACCCCTCAAAAAAGCATGGTTGCAAACAAATTTCCCCCTGGAATGGTCCCTGATCGGTGTCAGGGGTCAAAGTCAAGTTTTTTTTGTGAGAGTGTTACCAAGGCCAGGGCCAGGCCAGAAGAATGACAGCTGCTAATTGCCAAGAACTAAGCAGTATGAACAATCATATGCCTGTGCTTAGGTACATGCAGTGACCATCTTTATTTTACTAATGGAGAGGATTTTTGAGCAGCCAGCATAGAAAGAATATCTCCTTGAAGAGGAAATTTAAAGTTTTTATAGTGCTTCTGTGTTATCAAAGTCTTGGCCGCTAGAATAGAAAGTGCTACCATCAAAGAGGGGATGCTGCACTGCATTCTTGCAACCTCAGCTGTTTGAAGATTTGCAAAGTTCTAGCTCCTTAGAATAAATTAGCATGTGGATTGCAGTAATGGGAATTTTATAGCCTTCTGCAAGCTGATTTTGTAGATTTGTATCATTTCCAAGACTACTGGAGTCTTAACAAAGACACCTCTTAGAGTATAAAGATCTCAACTGTCCTAGAGAGTTCTTCACTTTATCTAGTGAAATTTCAGAGGAAGGTCTGAAATAATATAGACATGTAGTAAACAACAAGGAAATTGTATTCAAAATACTGAAACAGATGTTAGTAAAATTACTCTCAAAATGGAATTACAGTGCAAGAAACAAAAAAAGACCCCTTGGCCTCTTTGACCTTTAAATGAAAGATAGTGAAGCCCAAATGTGCCCCTGAATGATGAAAACAAGTACCTGCATCCAAAAAAAACCCAACTTTAGTACTCTGGCCAGGCTGATACCAATCTCTGAGACTCATGGGTTTTGCTAATGATCTCATATGGTCCAGATACGGTTAACCTAAAATGAGCTGAATTCATCTAGGTGCTGAATGAGTTGACTGATGTGATTGTAAGTCTGTTCTGAATCATCAGTGATAATCGTGACGCATGGAAAAATTACTAATAAGTGTTAAAAGGCTAATGTCGCTCACATCTTAAGAAAGACCAGAGAGAGGACTTGGGACAAATGCCTCTGTCAGCTTTACCTCTGTTTGTGGAAAGGTGCTGGAACAAGCCCTTAGTAATTCAGTGTCAACATGGATGACAAAGTTGTTAGAACCAGTCAGTGCACGTTCATCAGGAACAAATTACATTTGATCAGCTTGACTACATTCTGTGATGAATTGACCATATACAAAAATGGAGGGGAAAGAGTGGATATATCATATGTTGGTTTTAATACAGCCTTTGACACCATCTCCCATTGTATTCTCATTTGGAAGCTGAGGAATTATGGGCTGGGTGGATAAATTTCTGTGGCTGTTGAAAACTGACTGGAACTATTGGGCTCAGAAGATAGCAATCTTGACATCCAGTTTGGAGCTGATCAGGAGTGCTATATTCCAGAAGCCGATTGCTTAGGCTGTTATTGTTCAGTGTCTTTGTCATTGGGATGAGGAGCCAAAGTACACCCTCAGCAATGTTGCAGATTTTGTTAAATCAGGAAGCCAGAATGATATGCCAAACAATAAAGCTTCAATCCAGCGTGTATGGAGAACTCGAGGATTAGATCAACAGAAACTTCATGAAGTTCAAGACAGACAAATACAAGGTTCTGATACTAACCCTGGCCTGTAGACCTATGTTCTATCCCAGTCTTAGCTTGTCCCTGTCTCCAGAAGGGTGCCTGATACTTGGAACTGTGGCTGTCCCATGCCCCACAGCTGCCCTGCTCCTTGATGGGGGTGGGACAGTCCCATGTTGCCAGACTCTTCCCTGCCACCACTGCAGAGCCCCATCCCTGGCCCACGCTGCACCCTTGACAGTTTCACACCCAAGGTGGGGTAAGCCCACACATCATTCCAGGGGTGTGAACTGTGGGGTGACAGCTGGAGACCAACAGTGCCTGAGCTGCTGCTGTGCATTCTACCTACACATGACACCAGAGCTGTTTTCTCTACTTCTGCTATACTTGTCACAGTGCTTTTAATAATGATCCTCCTGAATTTATATATCAAATCTGAGTGCAATGAGTGTGAAACTCAGTGTATTTATTAATAAAAGAGTTCAGGAAAATTGTCCAGGAGGCTACCATGGAAAGTTAATTTGTTATTATTACTTTGTCTGTTTGTATTTACCCACAGCAACACCTGTTTGTCTTTTTCTTTTGTCAGTTACAGTTTATCATAATTGTCATAGACAAGACTTCTCTTTGGTGTTTTAGAACCCCTCACACACTTTTTTCTGATAATGTTCCAAAGCCTAATAGTGTTTTTAAAGTGAGATATAGGCTTGGCTGTCTGCATTTGAATCCCTTACTTTATAGATTATTGATGTCTCTATCAGATTATACGCAAGGGATAAAATTTCAGAACTCCCTTAGTGTTCTGCTATATTTTATCTATCTGTGTATAGAGAGATATAAGGAACTACTGGAATCACCATAGCCGTCAGCAAAATGAAATCATCTTCTATCCAACACACCTGTGTGCCACAGACAAGTCACTCAGACACAGAGAAACGGTGATGGGCAGAACTTGCCATGTGCTGCTGCCAAAAAAAGAGCAAAATGTTTTGATGCACAGTGGAGAGCAATTGAGGAGGATAAGTCACAGCCCAGCACCCGAGGCAACAAGAACAGTCCTGGCACCAGCTGCTTGTCTGCACGCTGCCGGCAGAGCAACGCAAGCACAGATTAGGTTTGGTACATGAAGTGCAGCAGACTGAGCGTGGACATGGTGCTGACTGCAGGTCAGCATCACAGCAGTCAGGGTGGGCCACCTTGCAATCCCCAGTGCCAGGAATGCTGAGGTCAGACTGCATTATCAAATGGGCAGGAAGAGATTAATATTCTGCTTTTATTACTTTAACATGAAAGTATTTGCCTACCTACAAGAGGTGAAAGATTCTTGCTTTCTACTATGTACTGGTATTACAGGCTATTAGAGATTTCTTTCATGATTTATGAGTAGCAGATGTTATTAAATGGAAACACTACAAGAAAAGCTAGAGAATTCTTTAAATGCCCCTTTTCTCATTTCACTTTCATTTCAGTGACTAGTTCTTAAAAGCTAACCACAGCATATGCAGAGGCTTTGCTGTTCTGGGACAAGATGAGAAGAAAGTGACATTGAAAGGAACAATTAAAGTATTCTGAAAGTCATTTACTTTCACAAAACTATGGGAAGCGTTTCAATTTTGGCAACTAATACAAAGAATTCTGTTATTTTTTATGTATTTCATCCCAAGATTAATCCTTTTATTTTTCACATGCTTCTAAGAGGTCTTTACATAGCAATAACTGGAGTAGGGGGGAGACTGCATTCGATTGTGACACAAATAATTCTCAGTATTTGAAGAAGGGTTTGTCAGAGTCAGGACTTTTTAAACTTTTATCATTGCGCTTATTAAAGACTGTAGACTGGCTAGATTATTAATTGCCAGGTGCTACTCATCTCTAGTCTTGGTTCTACAGTTATCAAATCTGAGAGCAGGAGATACTTGCAGCTTACAAACCTAAAATAGCTCAAAAGTGTTGGTAAAGATATGCTTGCTCTGAAGGTACATAAAGTGCTCTTTGTCAATTTTACTTCACAGTGTTAACTGACATACTGCATGCGGTGCTTGACAGTCCTGTTAAAACTTAGTTTAAAAGTAATTAAAGACTGAGAATTTGGCTTGTTACGTGGGACACTTCAGCTTTCATAACATAAAAAGAGGAGGCTTCCAGAGGTGTCAGACTAGACTTTTTCTTAACAGAGGCAAAGTCGATAAATACATAGCTCCTATTTTAATTTAATATTCGTTTACTCTCTTTACTGGTGACAGGTCTGGAATGCCAAGGACTGGAAGAACAAATAAGTTTGGACCAGAGCTGTGGAAATAAAGATGTTCACAGGGTAATCTCTGACCTGTCAATTCAATAGGAGTGAGAAGAACTGTAAAAAGGCCTGAATTACTTCATACTGCATGGACCAAGAAATTGTATGTCTTCTGTACTGCTCTTGAGGCAATTGTTGGAACCTGTTTGTTTAAAATAAGCTTGAGTTTTGCCGTTGTCTTTAGTGCAAATAAGTTTAGGCCATTTGGATATATTTTGATCTTTCACAATAATCGCTAAATACGGGTTTTGTACTAAAGTTTTGAAATCTGAATTTCATCGAGGGAGAAATTCACTGATCATATTGGGGCCATGGTTTCACCTAGCTCACTCTGATCTCTTGTTGATCTCTTCTACCTGGTACACAGTGATAGGACACATGGCAGTGGTTCAAAGCTGCACCAGGAGAGGTTTAAGATGAACATTAAGAAGCATTTCTTTACCAAGAGGGTGGTCAAACACTGCAGCAGCCTTCCTAGGGAAGTGGTCAGCACCCCATGCCCACCAATGATTAAGAGCTATTTGGACAATGCCCTTAACAACATACTTTAATTCTTCATCAGCCCTGAAATGCTCAGGAAGTTGGACTAGATGTTCATTGTATGTCTCTTCCAAATGATTGAGTCTATTTTATAATAAAGGAAATGGACAAAAAATTCCCTTGGATTACATCAATCTTGATTGTTCACTGTACCACATTATGTTTTGTTACCAATCCTCTATTACTCTTAGATACACCATTGAATGCAGCATAACCTAGGAATGAACGAGCTGGGGTGTACATATATATGATTTATTATTAAAAGCAACGGTTTGCTGTCATGAGCAACAAGCTTACTCGAAACCACATGTTTCTGGTAAGTTATGTTATCCTATAATCAGTTGAGCTACTTTACACTGAAGATGAAAGTCAACCCAAATTCCTGAAATTTTTGTTTGTTTGTTTGAGCTGCATGATTTCAGATAACAGGTATCAGATACTGAATTATGTAACCTGACATGATATAATGTAGCATTCTGAAATACAGGAAAGCTGAATGTTATTTCAGCTGTCAGACATATTTTTGGATGGTAAATTTTACAGTCAGCATTTGTTCAAGAGCAAATAGAGAACAGAAGACAACTACTTATAGACTGTGCAATGTTATTAATTTCAGAAAGAGCAGCAGTAGATATTTCTACTGTACTGTGATCTGTAACACACATACTGAAAGTACCTGTTCTATCTGCAGTTGCCAAAAATACAGAGGTATCAAAATAAAATACCTTCATGCTCAAAATAAAATAAAGACAACAATATAAGGCAATATTAAAAGTTCCCTATGTGAATAGTGAAGTAATGACAGAAGGAGGTGGAAAGAAACAGACATCGTCATCTGCAAGAACTGAAAGAGGGTGGGAATCAAAGACGGCATGATTATTTTGTGTGGTCACAGAGGTTACACTTGGGCTGAGTTCGGGGAGTATCTAGTGACTATCTGGATATATTACCTCAAGCAAGGTCTCTTAAGCTGGTATATACTCCTGAGAAAAGAGGGGGATGCCCCTTAATACCTAGACTAGATTGTGAACTGCAGGGTACAGTTTTAGACTGGCAAGGGAGAGTAACATGTGACCTAATACTCAGCTTTCCATCTCTAGTTACTCTCACTCTGCAACTGCACGTTTCAGGGGACTTGAAACAAGATAGCAATCTCTCGCATGGAAGGCACTGGAGATTTATGCATGGCTTGTTTGCCATTGCTCTGACAGTAAGGTGTTATTTCAGTAAAGGTGTATTGACACTGTAACCAGACATGAGTTCAGGTTAAAACACCACCAAAACCCTGTTAAAGGGTTGGCAGAGGGAAAAGGCGCATACATATACACATCCCAGGATCTGTTCTTAAATATTAACTAAAGTTTGGAGCAAGGGATGGGGCTGGGGAATTCTGAGACTGATTATGAGTTATGGCCTGCTTCCTGTTTCCATTGAAGTCAAAGGCAAAACTCCCATTGATCCCATGGGAACACATGCTATACTTTCCCACTCCATAGCTCTAATATTTTAATGGATTTAAGCATTTTTGCTTTTAAAAAAATCACACTCATGCTGACAGTTTAGACACTAAATTTCTTGAAGCTTGATGTAATTTGAAAAAAGCCATATGTGCAAACCTCTACAAACGAGATTTATAAAGGAAACAAAATTTGAACCTTAATGATGACAACACTTACAATACCACTAATACCAATAAAGGGAAGAAAAGTTGTTTTTGCAGCTCTGTGGGGACAAAACCATTCAGCTACTCCTGTCTGAAAAATGACTCCCACTAGGACTTCAAAAGATACTGGTCACAACCTCACATATGTGAGGATTCATTTGTGCTTCTCAGTAGTTCTCTCTAAGCTATTTTCATGCAAAGCTGTGAGTTCAGAGGTCATACCGTACATCACACACAGCATACTGGGGAACTTTCAGAAGCATAGGTATAGTTAAAGAGTTAGGTTATGTCATATTACATAACTCTGTAACTGTATGTAGGGAGAACCATGTGAACCTCTCTATAAAGCAACCTTACAAAGACTTCAGGCATTTGTATTTTCAAGCAACTCTCACCCCAAGCTTAGTTTCTCTTTCAGATTTCACTTAATGAAATTCCTGGGGCAAAATAAAACTCTCTCTGGACAAGAAGACTTGAATAAATGTCTTTTATTTTTTTTGCACAGAAGACCACCACTGAACTGACTAAAGGCCAAAGTCAGTCTTGACCTGTCATCTTTGGGATGAGAGTCTCATCCTGTTCCTATATTTAATAGGCCAAGTTAAAGTTTTTATCACTGGTTTTCATATGCTATTCTTTACTCTTCCATGGCCATTGAAAATTTCCATTTTGAAATGCTTAATTTTTTCACACATTTTGCTTTTGTTGACAATGAAATACCAACCAAAATCAGGAGTAAGATGTCTCTCTGCACTTTTATCCAAGCAAAAAAAAGAGGGACCTATGCTGGAAGAGTCATCTCTATGTTAATCTTGTGGATTTTTTTTTGGCTAAAGGCTCTGTACAAAACCTATCAGCAGAGGCTGCTGAGAATAAACCAAGACAGTCCTACCGGAGTCCAGTCTTCCAGAGACTCCGAAGGTAAAAGTAGTATCTCTGCAGAGGCTGAATGCAGCAGGTGGGAACAACTTCATTGCACCACCAGGCATAGCCTCTATCTCTTTCCTTTCTCCCTCACACTTCCAGTGTGTCTCCTTTTAATAAAGTATTACTGAATACAAGTACATATACAACTCTTGTATAACTTTATAAAATGCACTTGTGGCAGATATATTTTCTGTGTGATTTTGAAAGGCAAATAATAAATGACTGAACTACTAATAGCTCCATTTTCAAGTGATATTGCAAACTAAGCATGTTCAAAAAATACTGAGAAAAGCAAGTGTACTAATTTCCAACAAAAAAGGACATAAATCCTTATCAACTAACAAATAGGAGTAAAATAGTGTAACATTTCCTGAGAGAAAAAAAATACAGAAGAGAATGGATGACAAATAATCAGCTATGAAAGAAAAAACCCTTTGCCTGATAAACTAATTTTAAGATATTAAAAGATCACAGAATTATATTAATATAGAGTGTTAAAATTAAATTTTAATGAAATATTTGATATTCTGTGTCACAAAATCTAGCTTGGCATACATACCCAACCCCTCTGAATTATTAAAGATATAAATGTAGATTCAGAACTGGCTAAAGGAGCAAATAAAGAATTATACTAAAGAAGAAATATCACATTAGAAGAGACAGTGAGTGAAATTGGCAATTGGCCTTACAGAATGTCTCCATCTGGAAGCTGTAGCATAGTGAACATGGAGGAAGTACTGAGACAACTCTGAACTGGACAAGGTGTTAGTATTAGCTGGAAAGTGAAGAGGTAGGGAAAGCAAATTCTTTGAATGACTGAATCTCAGGGAAAAAAAATAATTCATGTGATTCAGAGTAAGGAAGAAATCTAGGAAAATTAGTGCAGTATATAAGAATTTTTGGCAGTAAAACATACAAAATCCTACAAAATCTTATGCAGTACTTCTAAAGATTGAATGAATGAATGAATGAATGAATGAATGAATGAATGAATGAACGAACATTCTTCAGCATGTACCTGTGTAGAGATACTACAGATAATACAGGCCTTCTGTAGACAGCTGGGCTGCAGTAAATCTTCTGGAACTTTATGACAACTAGAGGTTGCTGAAAAGAAAAATAAATATGACCCACATATAAGTTAAAATAATAAGCCCCAATATATTTATCTTGGAGAAGACACAAGTAGGGATGAGGAACAGTCCATATATACTTGACAGGTAAGGGCATGAACAATGAAAAAAGAACTAAGAATGAAGGATTTAGTTTGAATATCTCAAAGCCTCACAGGGAGCCATATTGCTCTGCAAAGGAGTCAAAGATATATTAAACTGAAGGCTTGAGGCATGACTGGGTAGAACACTAAGTCCAAGACTTAAGAAAATGCATTCTCTAAATCAAGCCTCTGCATGAATATTTAGCTGATAAACCAAATCTATACATTTCTGCGTCTGTTAAAAGCTGCTTTGATTTCGGTCCAGTCCTAGAAACCTCACTGTGTTTTCTCACCTATGGCTGCTTCTTCTATTCCCTCTCCCTGCCTTTCTATCCAGGGGAAGAGAGAACTTGTATTTCTAGGACAGAAAATACTGTTATTGTCCTCTGATCTCAACTATTGAAAAGCTGCTACTGCAGCTTTCAGGATTCTCCAGTTCCCTGGGTTGTTTTCAATGCCGAGCGTTTAATAATCTTCATGGCACAAGTTTTTTGTAGCTTATAAATCAAATTTATCATTTATTCATCTGCATGTTTTTCATATGATAAGGTCAACTGAATGGTTTTGTGAATTTTAAGCAAGTCTATCACTTCAGCAAAGGTTGTCCTAAGTGCCTCATTATATTGGTGTTAGAAGGGCTTAAATGCTGAGCAGAGATTGGTGTTTGTTCTCTCCATTAACTGATTTTAGCACTCCATTTGCCATATCATTTTATATCTCTTAGTATCAGTGGTGATGTTTACTCTGCCTTAAACAACAAAGATTAGTCACTATCTTGTCATAAAAAGTTCACACTTACAAAAATTTCCATGGTGACATTGTAGTATATTGTATAAAAGCACTGAATATTTATTTTAAAAATATTTAAATTACTAATTTTGCTGAACCATATATTTATTTTTAAATGAGTGCATCTCAGGTACTTCTTACTTAAAAATAGTTGATTTCTGACTTGTTATAGGCAAGTATAATCAATCACCCAAACCATGCATAGTCAGAAATGACTGTGGTTTGCAATGAGATCTTGGAAATCTTCACATTTTCTAAAATAATATTTGTTTTTAATATCCTGAACAACATATATTTCAAGTGGCAGAAATAAAGTGCCTGGGATATATATAGTAGAAAGAGTTCAATTTCAGGCAAAGGTGGCTGGAACAGTTGAATGAAAATAGTGAAGTGGAAATAAGTGCTGAGAGCTGCAGTAATGTGATGCTTCAGACTTTTCCTTCTGTAGGCATATCGTGTAAACTCTACAAAGCCCCTGATTTGAGCTAAAGAACCTTGTTTTCAGGCCTCTGCTCTCAGATCCT
This sequence comes from Baryphthengus martii, assembly GCA_013396935.1. Classification (NCBI taxonomy): domain Eukaryota; kingdom Metazoa; phylum Chordata; class Aves; order Coraciiformes; family Momotidae; genus Baryphthengus; species Baryphthengus martii. The sequence goes on from VWZK01017259.1 coordinate 31,323, forward strand.
TCATTTAACCCCAGGTAAGGGTGACGTCAGGCCTGGTCTTCTTGGCATACTGGTTTTCCCCCATGCATATACACACACAGGCATACTCACATGAAATGGCACAACACAAAGGGTGAAGATGAGATTTAAAAGCAATTTAAATAACTGATGAACCAGTGTAGAAAGACCTGAAACAAATTTAGCTTCGTTTGTCTCGCCAATGACAAACACATCCAAGTATCTAAAAAAGAAAAATTAATAAAGAGTTATTTACAGCCTACAAAAGAGTAATGTTGTATTCTTTTTTTTAGTTAATTATCTCATTTTGGGGAGGATGGAAGGAAAGATCCTGTACCCATGTTTCATCCCCTGCTTATTTTATTCTCCTTCCTGCTGAGCCCAGACAGGCACAGCCTGGCTGCTGGACAGATTGTCGTTGCCACTGCTTTTCTAATGCATCTTTTGGAGATCCTTTGGAGACAAGCTCTAGGGCACTCTGAATATGGCTTGTATCCTCCAAGTGGATCCTGTTATTTCAGCTATGCTTTCCTGAAACAAGAGCTCAGCTGTTTCTTGATGTTCACATTAAATGAAGGACAGCTATTTTGCCATCACGTTCAGGCCCCGGTACAGCAGTATTATACAGCCACCATGCAGATGGCTTCCCAAAATTCTGATAAAATGAATGCAGCTACAGCCAGAAACTTGCTTTTCATAGCTAATGCTAATAAAAATGCCACATGTTGAAAATGTCTCCAGTTCCAAGGCTCCAATTCTCACCTGTACAGACAAATCACTCTGAAATGTCTTATCTATGTGAAATGCCTTACAATAGGAACACTGTTTAATTCACAGCTGAATAAATCCAGAAGTATTTAACAAGTGCTAATGTATGTGAGCCATGGAATATCCTGACACAAAGGATTTACCATCACAATTAAATACTGTGCAGCCTACTGCCAGTAAAATGTACCCTTGCATAGGTAAAACTTTTCAGCAGCGAACAGTGCTACTAGAGGCATAATTCTAAAGAGAAGTGTGGGTATGCCTCAGTCTGTGGGCAATGGAAAACAATCAAAGATCTCCTCTTATAAAAATTCATGTGCATTGCAAACTGCACAAAACTTTTAAAGCACTGAAGACATTGTCACCACCAGCAGGGTATATGTCAGCCCAATAAAAATCATGTATTTGCCTAGTGATGTGAATAATGTTGTGAATTTGGCAGGTACCTCTGTGCTGCTGACAAGGATCGCAGACAATATATCCCACAGCTGTTCCCACTAAGCAGTGACATTAGGAAGGGGATTTGAGCTGAGCCCACCTACCACCGAACCCTGGGAGGCTAAGCGGTTTGTTTACCATTTCAAGAACCCAAGTATCTGATAGACTTGCAGTCTCTGAGCTACGTCTCAGTAATTCAGTGTAAGTTTGGCTATCCTTCAATGACTTTGCTATGAAGAATTTATTCCAAAAACATCCACTTTTAGTGTTAGATAGAAATTGAGTTGGCATCTTGGTTCATCCTCTTCAGGCAGCTTTGCAGAGTTGCATTCTAATCTGAGTCATGAGCCTCATGAGCAGTCTTTCAGAGATGCATCTTTTGATCAAATGTCTGAATAGACAGTGTTTCCCATAGCTAAAGGATGCTTGGGTCAAGTACAGTAATAAAAGGAGTGCAAATGTGCTCATCTAGCAGTGCCAAAAGAACCACTAGTAGAAAAAAGCACCTTAACCTTCCAGAAATAAATGTTAATTGTTATGTCATTGGTTTGCTGAAAACAATATACTGGAACAGTAGAATTCTAGCGAAATCAGAAACAAATCCCGTATCAATTTTTCCTGGAAGTAGAAGAAGAAACAGCCTTCATCTATGATATAATAGAATTAGTGCCTATTTTAACATATACCCATAATAAAAAGCAGATTTCCATGTATTCTTTCCCAGTGTCTGTGGCTTTCATGTAGCTCCACTGTTTCGTGTTTCCACAAAAGTGATAAAAATGCATGCCCTTTTTTGTCTTTATAGGAAATAAGCCTCGAATTTGTCAGTCTCACCTTATGCCTATGTGGCCCTGGCTTAAAAAGATCAGGCTTCAGTTTGGGGATAAGACACCATATCTTTCTTTTCGAACCTTACATTTTATTGCCAATAAGTCTGCTAGGATGCCATATGACAGCCTAAGGTTAATAATCCACTTCCTTACACTTTGTGCCTTTATAGGAGGTTGGATACAAGTCTTCCTGGGTGTCTTTTGAAAGCAGAAGTGAACAAGCATATGCAAAAGAGCAATTCCTAAGGAAAAATGTGTTGTACATGGATTAATGCGGTGTGAAATCACATTATGTGCAGAAACCTTTGCTCCCTGCTGACTCTGCGTGATGTCAGTTTACAGAGTTTTTATAAGGAGAAAAATAGATATTTACAAGCGCCTGAGCACACTGGTTTTGGGAAACTGAAAACAGTACTTTTTTGACGAATTGCCTTTCACATGAACAAAATCCAGTCAGCATTTCAGTTACAGATACTTTTACGTTCTTGCAGCAGTCATGAACTCAGAGGACTCAAGTCTTAAATGTTGAGTGTGTATTCCCAAAGAGCATGAACTGAAGCATGAGATTCATGTTGAAAGATAACTAGATTTTTTTTTTTTTCTCGTAGAGAGAGGACTGCTTAAAGCACCTTTTTGACTCATGAGCAAGCTTTGAGTTTTGCATACATAGCAGGACATTCATCTCATGTCACATGGGTAAAAAAATTTAAACAAGTTTGTCTTATAGTGCCTTCTACTTATTGTTTATACCTTAGTATATTTTAAATTGCTATTTTACATTTTGTTACTATGATTCATTGTCATACTCTACACAACGACCAAGTAACTGGAGAGAGAGAGCTCAGACACCAGTCTTTAGCAGCAATAACACGACTTCAAACACAACCCTCGAAGTACGCATTTCCTTAAAACATTTTACATATGAAGACCTTCAGCCTGCAATAAGGGAGGAAGTACTTTTATTATCCCGCAGAAGTCTGAGGTTTCACAAATGCTGTTTGTTCTCCATTGGGAAGAACCTAAGAAAATTGTGATAGCACTGGCGAGAAAACCAAAAAGCGACTGATCCCAGTGTTCTTGTCCTTTGCCTATGCACGTGTGGCAGCTTCAGACACAGGCTCTTAACTATGATGACTCAGTGCATAGTCATCCTGCTCTGTCGTCCCACAGGGGAAAACTCCAACCTCATCTTGAGCGCTCTCTGTCAGAGCTGATGTACCTCTTCCCAGGAAGTCTGCTAGTATCTGCACATCAGCATCTTGGAGGAAAAAGGGTTTCATACAAAATTCAGCTGTACTCCCACTCCCTCTTTGGAAAGTAATCAATATCAAGCTCTATAATCACAGCAGCACCCAGAGCACCAGTCTAGGGACTGAGGGCAAGGGTCAGCAAGACAGTTCAGATATAGCCCAGACCACCATGAGACTCGGTACATGCATGAAAAAGAGGGAGTGCATGAGTTTGTATATATCTTTGGGCCCTTCAGAGCAAAAATAAAGCTCTGTTGCCTATTCTGGCTTATATCCATGGCTGCCAGCATTTCAAAAATGTTTTCCAAGGGTTTTTCAAGTGTTCCCATACTGATAGAAGAAGAGAAATTTTTCAGTCTGAATGACTTATTTAATTGAAAAGGATGACTAAAAACCAGACACATAAAGTGCATGTGCGCGTATATGTGCTAAGCTTGTGTGAGTATATGCACGAGAGAAACCAAATAGATATCTGGCCTGTTTGGGTCTAAATTAGCAGGTGGAGCAGCCAGCTTCTCACATCTGGGCAGCAGGTAGAGTCAGACACATTTCATCTGTACTCAAAGCAACTGTTTAGAGAAAGAAAACCTAAATATTTATTTTTTAATTTACTTTTCCCTTGTACGAACTACTGTGTGGACACCAATTTATGTAAATGGAACATCTGACTTTTTCTGGGTGGCTGAAGTTTCGACTAGGAGATTCAAAGAAGAGTTTGAGTTCTGTGGGTTTTTTTCAGTATATCTTCATGCATGCTTGCTGCATTAGGCAGAAAATAAAAGAAGTTATTAAAGTGTACCAGGCTCACATGTAAAATGTGACCATAATGTTAAGCTCATCTTATTCTTGACATGTTCATCTATTTAAGATATTTTCTCATTCCTTTAAGGCAGTTTAAATGATATCAGCATACTTATTCAAATTTCACTTAGGAATAATATAAGCCAAATAAGATTAAGCAAAGGAATTGTTCTTCCTAACTTCCCTCTTGTTGCTGAAATTCTATCCTGTATTCCTTAATCTTCATCATCTTTTCTTTTCCAGCTTATATTAACATACTTACGCTTTGAAAATAGCATAATATAATGATGACATTCGTAGAAAAATTTTCATGCTTTATGAACTTCTGCTTAGAGGTTGGATTCAAGTAAGAGAAGCAGCTAAAGTTTTTAGCTAATTACCAATCTTTCTTACAAAAAGATCTGAATTACTTTTAACATCAAAACTTGGAGAAACTCTTGACAGCAGACTTTTTGAAATGTGGATGACTCAATCAATTCTCATTCTAGCTGAAAACCAGAATTTCCAGTCTCTTGTGCAGCAAGCCTTCCAAAGGCATTTCAAGCTTCAAGCATGGCGGAAGATGGGTGTGATCTAAAAGTTAAGATAATGTTTGACCTATGCAGTTAAGAGTCTAGTCTGAGCAAAGCCATTTTGCATAGCTCTGAATGTAGATGCTGACTGCTTCTTTGAGCAGGGCCAACTGTAATGTGACTTGTAGTCTCCTGTGGCTGTTGAAAGGGTGCTAGATCTTGAGCTCTCAGTAGGCTTAGGAACTCAGAGAAGAAATTTGTATTGCAGATTCACTGCTCTTTTTGGTGAGGTTTTCCTTTCTGCAGAACTGTGTATTCTGTTCTTTTTCTATGAAAATAATTCATGTCATTTCCCAATGCAATCAGGGACATGCAGCATTGCTTGTAGAAGTAATGTCACTGCAGTAGAGGGAATTGTCTCTTCTGGTCTGAGATTTTGACCACAGTGAAGAAAGCTGCAATTTAAATATTTTGTACCGATCACATCCAAGTTTATTGGAACATTGTTGCAGAAAATTCCCTGATATATGAAAGATCAGATATCGTTGGTCAAATGCACCACGACTGCCTGACTTGCATATTACAGTCAGGAGAGCAAATGGAGAATGTGATAGATCTTCTCTGACCAAGAAGCCTGATCTGGTACTGATGGTACTGATGGCCTCTGTTTGGTGTTACCCTGGGCTAATTCACCTTACAGAGCCCAATTCAGGCTTAATCTGAACCAAAATATTTTATTTCAGTTGACCTAATGAAGTCTTCTCAGTTCCAAACAAAAGTAATGTATTTTTTGCCTATTTTTATGCAAAGCAAAGATAACTATTTAATTAACTCTTAGTAAATAAAACTGAGTATGTTTCAAGAATCATAGAATCAGAGAAGCATTTAGGTTGCAAGAGACCATCAAGTCCATCTCTTAACCCAGCACTGACAGGTCATCATGAAACTGTGTCCCTAAGTGCCACATCTGCACATCTTTTAAAGACATCCAGGGATGATGATTTCACCACTTCCCTGGGCAGCCAGTTCCAGTTCTTGACAGCCTTTTCAGGGAAGAAATTTTTCCTGATGTCCAATCTAAATCTCCCTTGATGCAATCTGAGGCCATTTCCCATTGGCCTATCACTTGTTACATAGATGAACAAACCAATCCCCACCTCACTACAACCAGCTGTCAACCAACACCCCTAGGTCCTTTTCTGCCAGGCAGCTTTCCAGCCACTCTTCCCCCAGTCTGTAGCATTTCATTGGGGTTGTTGTGACCCAAGAGCAGGATCTGACACTTGGCCTTGCTGAACCTCATAGCACTGGCCTTGGCCCATCGATTCAGCCTGTCCACATCCCTCTGTAGAGCCTCCCTACCTTCAAGCAGATCAACACACCTGCCCAACTTGGTGTCGTCTGTAAATTTTGCTGAGGATGCCCTCTATCCCCTCAACCAGATCATTGATAAAGATTTTGAACAGAAAAGGCTCTAATACTGAGCCCTGGGGAACACCACTTGTGATCAGTCGCCAAATGGGTTTATCTCCTTTCAACACAATTCTTTGAGCCTGGCCATCCAGCCAATTTTTATCCAGTAGAGCATACACCTGTCCAAGTCACAAGCAGCCAATTTCTCCAGGACAAGGCTGTGGTAAATAGTGTCAAAAATTCCACTATAGCTCAGTCAGACAACATCCACAGTCTTTCCTTTATCCAATAAACACGCTACCTTGTCATAGAAGGAGACCAGGTTAGTCAAGCAAGACCAGCCTTTCATCAGTTCTAGTCCATACTAGACTTACATGTGCGTACATGGAGTAAGTAACTTGCTTAAGATGGAATTTTTTTGTTTCCACTTAATCAACAGCCACATACTTTTTAGTACTTGCCATCTGCTTTTAATTAACAAAAGCAAACAGTGATTGATAGATAGATACCATGTCTGGTGAGAGTCACAGGCTGTCACCTTACAGATGTGGTGAAAATTAAGAATAGAGAAAACAGATTCCCCAATTGGGAGAAAGTTCTTTATAACCTAGTTTATGTGACTTTAGACCTCCACTGGACTTGTAGATTTCTTTTCATTTTTAAGGCTGAAAACAGTATTCTACTTCTCCCCTTACATAAATAAGATAACTGCATTGAAAAAAAAAAAAATTAAATCCCTAAACTAAGATTAACACTATTTAAAAAGGAATGTTTGAAGACAGAGAGCTACAGAAAAAGTATGGATGAAACACTTCACCTAAAGATTTTCTAACCAACTCATCCTTCCTAAGACCTTCCCATCAACAATTAAGCTAAAATAAAGAGTCACAGCCTCATCTCTACACTGTGATTCGTATTTCTTTTTCATTGGAACCAGACATGATATTTTACTGTAAAACGTTTCTGCTCTGCTCAGTACTCATTGTCATGGCATGCCAGCAGGGGGAAAAGGGCTATTTTGAGATGGGAAAAGAAAAGAAATCGTAAGCAAGCTATATAAAATGTACCTGTCAGTAATTTGACTACCTCCATGCTGTTCATCTGTAAGAAATAAATTCTGATCTATTCCATTGATATAACATTAGTTTAATTGCAACCTAAATAAATTCAAAGGAAACATGTAAGTGTAACTGAAGAGATCTATTAAAAAGTGTTTTGTGCTGACAACTAAAAATAATTTAACCTTTTAAATATTTCTGTTAAGAAATCTACTTTATTAATCTGTAACTACTCAATAAACTATTTTAGTCAGCTTTAGGTCTTAAAATCTCAAAAGCATTTCAAAATTTTTTGGAAAATTTTACCCTCTCAGGAGAATTCTGAAAATCATCGGAATGACATTACCTTACAGGTTTTCAAAATTTCTCTGTATCCCACCCCAGCTCTGAAGAACTTTAGTGTATGTCTAACTTCCAAGACTGAGAAAGGAGGGTTGAAAATCCATCTATTTTTCCAGCTAGCACACTCCTGCTACTGGTTTTATTTCCTTATACCTTTAGACCACCATGATTATGACAAAATGATTCCTGCTGTATGTTAGGCAAGTGAAAAATAGCCCTGAAGTCAGTGGGACTACATATGTCAGTAAAATTCACCAGGTATGCAGTTCATAAAAAATTAGTGTCCCAGGGAGTAATGTAAGAAGCTGAATCAAAAATTTCTGAACATATGCAATAGCTGTAGGTGGTGAAATACAATTCTCCTGAGTTATGTGAACATGTCTTGGGAAGTCTGGGGAGTAGTAACAATAATTCAAGGCATCTGTTACCACTGTTCAATTTTGAATAATGCCACTTTTTTGTAGCCCTCATCAAAATTTTGATCTATCTTCTGTTGGCAGGCCAATCGCTTTTCCTTGCCAACAGTGCAAATATCCTCACCACCATGTTGAGAATGGCAGTTCTCTTTGTGGCAAACATGCCCTCCATTTTGTACAGGGAGCTGGTTGCTAAAAACCCGAGAAAGTAACATCAAATCCATAATGAGAGTTTGATGAGGCCTAGAAAATGCTAACTCATTGATGATACACATTATTCACACTAACCCTTGTCTAGCATGAATTTTGAGTATCCTCTGCTTTTTGCATCTCAAGAGTTCTTGCAGCTTGAAGGCCTGTGAGGGTTTAGGACTAAATCAGCTGCTGAAATTACAAGGGAGGTAGATTTACCCACATACAACTGGATTTTTCCACTTCTGTCAAAAGCATCAGGATTCCTGTGTTTTGGAGAAGCCAGGTGAAGCACTGTGACAGTGCCCATCAAAAATCACAAAGATATTTTTTCTCCAATATCCATCACCACAAGAAAGCACAGAAATAAACATACACTCTGTCTAATCCAGTTCTTTTCATACTTACTCATTACACAGCAGTAGCAGTAAGAGCAGCAAAAACCAGTTATATACATGTTCCAACTATGAATGAAATAATGAAACCAAATCATCATAATAAAAAGACAAAGCAAACAGGTAGGTTAAAATAAGCTATTCTTTAGTACAAAGTTTATTCAAAAACTTACTATATTCACTACAGTGCACAAAAGTCTCTTCTGTGGATATCTGATATTGATGTATCTCAACAACATATTCCCTAAATTCGCCAGCTACAAAGGAAGAGCAATGCAGTTCCATTTAAATCCCAAGACACTTTAATACAATTCTTATGATGCCTGTGAAGCATCATTACAACTTGCCAGTTCAGAGCAAATCCCTCTCTTTGAACACCTTGTTGTGGTGAGAGCTGCCTGCCAAGAAAGCTCTCAACAGATGGATTGAAGCTCTGAATAATGTCTTTCTTGACTTAGAGATGTCTTTGACACCACTTTCACAGTAAGACTTGTAAATCCTTCTGTAATTTTGGGGACGGATAAGAGATGTGTCTGCAAATGCACCTGATCAAAATATAAGCCATTCCAGAGGTATTTCCTAATCTCCCCTCCACATTTCTCAAAAGATAAAGGAAGCGTATTTCACTGATGCCTGCTTTTTGCCTTAAAGGGTCAGCCACATTACCCTGCAGCATGCAACATAGAAAAGAAGTATCTGCGTAAATAAGAGGATATATCAGGCATTGCACAGATATGTGTGAAAGCAAATTAACAGCTAGGCTTTTGCAATGACTGATTTTGTTTATCTATCATATAACAGCAAATCTTAGCCCCTTCCTGCCCAGCGGGCTCACAGGGTTTTTTTACGTGGGCACTTTAACAGTAGGATAGAGTCTTCATAGAACCATTGTAGAAATTTTATCATCAGAATTTTTTTTGGAAACCTTTGGGCACTTCAACCAAATCTCTGTGCGGAAGATAAGATTGCAGGAGTACAACAATAATTGCTCATGTAACAGAAGTTTTTTCCTGAACTCTTAAGTGACCCGAGACTGGTTCTGGACAAATCTTAAATGGCTTATCTAAACAATGAGATCCCCCTCGGGCCTGCAAAATTGAGCTGGCAATCTTGAGAATCGTCTATCTCACAATATTTCTAGTACTTCCTGCTCCAAGACTGATATGCTGCAACAAGGGCCTTCTTTGTAACACAAGCTATTTATTTCTACATCGTTCTAGCTGCGAATGCAAGGGCAAGGAACATTTAAAAAGTCAGCAATGTAACTGTTGCATAATACTCATTTATACTTTAACATAAAACCTATTAAATCAAATGCCTGAACTATATAAAAAACCTATCTTCTGCGAATAATGAGAAAAACATTCCAATTTGTCTGTTGTAGTGTCAAATTTCTACTTCAATAACACTTTTTTTCTTTCCACTTTATTTCCTATTCTACGTACTAGTCTGGCTTACTGAAAAAAAACTGCATGAAACCCAAGGAGGCAAATATGGTCAACAATGCTCTACTAAGTTAATTTGCCTTACCTCAGAGTTTACCTCACCAATTTTAAAAGACATTGTCTTGACCAGAAGTGTCTTTGTAGTGATACAGGCACTTATGGTCAAAATCAGAAAAACTTTGAGATTTGAGACCACTTAATACTTTGTAGAAACAATGCACAAAGTACAAAAGAAATGAGAGAAAGAGATCAGGCTCCTACCATGCTACTTTTAAAGAAGTGGCATTTTTGAGAACTTGACATCTATACAGGTATGCCATAGTCCTAAAAGAGAGACATTCTCTTTCTAATGTTGGATCATAGATCCTCTAAAGGATGATGAATTACTTAAAAACACACTGTAAAAACAAATTAAGATAGATATGATTATCTGGATCTTCCTTAAGTATTAAAGTACTATTTCATACCACAAAATTTAACATCAACACACTCTACATATGGTTGTTGCCTTTCAAGGAGCCCTAGCATTTCAAAGTCAGAGTGCTGTGAAGCCAATCATGCATTTTTATACCAAGGGGTAAGAACAAGCAAGATATGCAGAAAAAAACAGAAACTCTTCCACTTCTTATGACTTACTTCTTATCAAAAAATCAGTGTTTTCTGTGTTGATGTGGCTGATTTAAAGCACTAAACTTTGAAAATTTTAAACCTGTTTTCTCTCGTATATCTTGTCTTTATGTGATAGTGATCAAAAAGATTTTCATTACTTTTTGAAACTTTTATCTCCTTATGTTTTTCTTCAATCAGGCAATAATATTATAAATATAATTCTATTTGATTATTATGTCTGTACTTCTAGATTATTCAGGTGAGAGAAAGTTATTCTAAAAAAAAAGATTCAGATATTCCCCGAAGGATAGTTATCCTACCCAAAACTGTTTGACAATGTGTTGAACAGACTGTGATGACAATGCTCAGACCCTATGCTGTGATGCAAATGCTATAAAACACATCTACCTGGGAAAACAAAACAAAACAAAACACAAAAAACAAACTAGAACAGAAACAGGAAAAAAAAAATTTCACAATGTTCTCTTGCCCCATGACATAGAAATGTATAGATCTGATTAACATATACACGTAAGGCACAGATTTCATGTCAGGTTCAATATGATCTCTGGGGTTTAATTAATGTTTTGAAACTTGAGTTTAAATACTCTCCTAGATTATGTCCATTGTGTTCTGCATTTCCAAGGGCTGGACCTCTGAGGAGGAAAATCTCACAGGACATTTAAAAAATTTTAGCAATTATCAGATGAGAAAAGCAGAAGACATTTAAGATGAGGCAGATTATATTTCTTTTTTATTTAATTACTAATTAATTTTCAGTGAAATGACTTATATTACAGGTATTGCCAGTAATATTTTCTTTCCTTGCTATGACAAACATTAGGGAGGAAAAGTAAGTGTGTTTAAATTATCTGTTTAATTGTTCACTTCCGTCTGTCCACATCTGAACTATAGCAAGAGTTTTCAAATTTTAAGCATGTGCATGTGTTTCATGAATTTACAGGAATATTTTTTAAAAGTTGGAAGAAACTCCATTTACTAGGTCATTGGTTCCTGTTTGTAACCATGGACAATCACAATATGTAATCTCCCATAATATTTGTTCTAGCTTCATCTTGAAAACAGTTATATTTCTTGCCTCCATTGTTTCTAGAAGGGAGCATTGTTAAAAGATCTTGTTGCTCTAATGTTTAAGAACATTTTTCTCATTTCCATCCCAAAATTATCCATATAAGAATTTTCACTTGTTCCACTATTTCCCTTTAGTTTAAATAGTGCATTGCATTTGCGGATATAAATTATATTTACTCTCAACCTGTCACTTCAGATCACAGATGCCAGTTTTGTGACATGTGCAATTTTCACTAGGAAACTTCTACCCACTATGTTCAGGTCAATAAACTAAACATTTAATATGATTAATCCTAAGCTAGTCCTTCAAGACTTCAACTGAAGTGTTCTTTGAGAATGATATTTTGAAATATGCTCTTTGGCAATTCAGAGCACAGTGTACTGATTTTATACCATTTATCATTTTCTTTGGCTTAATTAATGATTTAAAATTGCTTATTAAAGTCCATTTTCTGTAGTTTTACATGAGAAATGACTGTTTAATTTGGAAAAGTTGACTATTACTGTGAAATACATTCTCTTCAAATCACTTTTCTAGAAACAAATAGGAAGAATATACCAAGAAATAAAGACTATTTAGAGGTTATATTCAGCTATGACCAGAAGCAGAAGTGCTAGAAATCTTAAAAGTAACCATCCTTCTGCAAGACTTCCAGTCCAACTGTGTAGGCTCCAGAGGATCAGATAAACATCTGAACTTTAAGACACTTGTCCATAGCTTACCCAAATTCCAAGTCTTTTGGGGTCACCCATCATTATGAATTTCCTTATTTTCATATTTGTCAGACCCTTTTAACCCTACATTTTCAGAGGTTCATAGAATTTAACTGCTCTACTCCCCCAAAATCCAGAGGTGGGGTGATTAAATTCCACTTAACTCTGAAAAGTTAGAGTTCACTGTTACTTAATGTATAACCCTGTCTAAAAAATGTCATTACCATACACAATTCATACAACTGTGGAAACTCTAGTATCCCCTTAAGGTAAAGGGTAAAAGCTCTAATCTTGCTGCGTGTATGTATGTGTCATTTTTTACCTTGTTTATGAGAGTGTATTAAAAACAAAACAAAAGACTTTAGTGTATTAAAACTCATGACCATTAGAAAGTAAAACTTTATCAACTGTCAAAATTTGCCAGATTCTTTTATCTTCCTTAACATAATGTGTTCTTTAAGAACACAAAATTTTAAAATGTCTATACTTACATGTATTTTTATGTGTTGTATGGTTTTACTGTCCTTAGAGACTAATAACCATGGTTCTACCAGTTATGTCATACTTATGAGTATTTTTCATGTTTTAAACAAATTTTTGTTAACTTTACAAATTTAAAGCCATCTATGTCTATACATACTCATAGGATAGGTAAATAAGACACCCATTAAAAATATTTTTTGCATCTTACTGGCTAAAAATAGTAATATAAATTCTTAATAGTATAACTTGCTTCATTTTCAGTATCCATTTTCTATCATCTTGCTTAACACTAAAGAACAAGTGAAAAATGTGTCTTTGCAACACAGACTATTGTTTAATATTTAAACACTATCTATCTTTCATATTATATGATCACTCTTTGGATGTCTTCCATGGATTTTTCAAAAGAAAGAGCAAGATAAATTCAGAGCTGCTCCACCAATATTTTGAATTCCTGTTTATGGCACTGTCACTTGCTGTGTGAATACATCTATTTCCATTTTCTATTTTTTTGCCTTAAACTAGAAGTACTTGTCCAAGCAAGGATGGCATACAACAGTTTATATTGTCTCAATAATCAAAACCGACATACATTTCTCAGAAATAATATAAGCTTCTTTTAGATATCTCTGTTAGCAGACTCAATTTATTCATCTTTAGGGAGAGTTAGCAAGAGTGATGCCTTTGTCAAAAGGAAGATATAATGGTTCTGACAGACGATAAGTAGGAGATCAGTACAGAAGACCATTGCGGTCACAATCCTGCAGAGACTTGTGCTTGTTCTGAGCTTTGTGTGCTAGGAATAGTGCCTTCAAAATCAATGTGATTAATAAATGTGATGCTTCACAGTTTACATGCTTGACCATGGATATAAGTTATTGTAGGCTTGTCTCAATGAAAGGAAACTCTTCTGAAAGTTTCAGGTTTCTATAAATATAAGAGAAACTGAAAACAGACTAAACATTGCAGAAATAAAAGAAGTCTGAAGAACTTTTCCAGTAATTTGGGGGAGTTCTACTTTTAAATGAAGAACTTGATGGGAAAAAGGGATTAGTTAAAATACTTCTCTCAAATTATTTTTTTCATTAAAAAAAAAATAAATTCACTGATAATTCTATGAAGTCTGGCTTTTGGATACATGGAGAATTTCAGATATGGAATGAAAGTTAAAATTGTTTTGTCTAGAACTGCTGAGGTCAACACACCAAGATTCCTAAATGACTCTTAAAAATGTCTTTGGTCTTTTTGCAAATGACTTTCCTACTCATGTGATTCAATATGTAAAATGGGAAGAAATTAGGCAGTAACGTCCAATCTCCAACCCTAAAACAACCCAGAGAAGTAAAAAGCCTGAAAATGGTACAAAAGACACTTTTATACTCAATGTCTCCATGGTTGTTACTATAAAACTAGTTCAGAATAAAGCATATACTTTCAAGGCAGTTATATGTTTGAAAGTCTCAACAGATTTAATAGTCTTTATAGATCTATTCCCACAACAATCTCAGTACGACAGTGACAATATCGTACTTTTCCTAATGAGAAAGATGTGTTACTTTCACAGCAAAATTTAGTTGCCTTTTCAACTTACAGTAAATGACAAAGTGTTATTTTGACATTGAAGTACATCATTTATCTTGATTTGATGGCAAAAAAAACCCCACATTGATCTGACATTGCAATGTGGTATTTGTCCTAATATGACTATTCTTTGGTTTGTAGTACATATGCTTACTAAATTGTTATTCTTATTGGTAAATTAAAATCATAAAATAGCCCTTAGCCTTTTATTTTATTTGAATTCCCCAAACTCCATTAAAAGGCAATATTGACATCCTTAGCACATTACAACAAAACTTTGTGTCATGGCAACAAAAAGCGGTACATTTGTTTTGTGTTTAAAATTTGCTATGGTCATTTCTACAGTAGTATCTAGTTAAGTTTTTGGCTCTCTCCTGTTCAATAATACCCTTTCTAGGTTTCAGTCATCTTGCTGAAGTTAACCACAATATCTGTACTGAGGTTAGCAAGGCGTAGATATTAGATTGATTCTAAATGGATGTTTAAATTAGATAATGTGCAAAATCTCTTTATGTGTGAGACAGCAGAATGATAAATGAGCATGCTTTAGAGTGGGAAGCCCTCCAGTTTACATACCTCCTCAAACCTCCCTGAAGAGCGAGAGCACATCATAGACATTACCCTAATAGTAATAGACATCAATTTTTCACAAAAAAAGTTAATGAAATAAACACACAGAAGGAAAGATACAACATTAAATAGTTTTGACATAGTTAAGATATTAACTAATATGTTCAGAATTTAATTTGAAAGGAAAGAAAATAATTTTCTAAGACACTGATATAGAGGGCAATTGAAATGATGTGAACAATTAATCAATTTTTTATTGTTAAAACTTTTACCAAAGTACAACGAATGTGACTGTGAATGTGATTAAGATTTTGATCCTCCAAAGCCTTATCTGTTTCTATTAAAGCGATGGAATCTTTTCCACTGAAATAAATAGGAGCCACTTGATCTATGTTGCGGGGTGGTGTCAGAAAGAAAATGACTTTTGTTGTACTTGTTGTACTGTGTCATATACTGCAGTTGTGGTTGAACTGAGATCACTAGCAAGTCCAAAAAAGGAACAGAAGAATCTCTAAAGATAGTGTTTAGCTGTAGAGTAGAAAACTCAAGGCTGACTACCAATGTCTTTCTTCATACTGAGTCATACATAACCACTCCAAAAGGAGCCCCACTGATTTTGGTGAGATTGTTTCTACTGAGGAATTGCTGGCATTGAAACACATCAGAATCTGCTCATAGTATGTGAATGGTCTATATCACAGAGCTTCCATAATCTCTATATAAACACACTATAAATAGTTTATACATGCTAAGGTGAAACGACCATAGTGCAGTAAGCAGGTCCAACTTGCAGTACTTGCTCTGTTGGTGAAAAGTGGTGAGATTGTCCTGCAGCAAATGCTGGGAGTTGAAAGAAAGGTCAATAATAGTTATAAAATACAGTTCTACCATATGGTTTGTTGCTGTTTTCATGTGCTGTGAAGCATAGACAGGCAATAGAATGAGTTCCAGAGCAAATCTGAACCTTCTAAAACTAAGCTGAGTCCAAATCATGTCAGTTGTTAAAAGCTGGGCCAACTACTATAAATTTCATTTTATTCTCTGTTCAGGTATCTAGCTTATATTTTTCAGACAGGAATTGTAACAAACTTTGTGAAGAGAAGGTTCTTATCATGTTATTGGTTCAAATAAAATTTTACAAGATATCTACTCCTATACATGAAAAGCCTGTATTGGCAATACTTGAGATACTCAGAACACTAAATTCTACTTCTCTAAATCGAGTTTAATCTTTGCATCATGACCTGTACAATCCTACACAACTCCATTCCAAGTGACACTTCTCATATGTGTAGCAGAATCACAGAATGGTTGATGTTGGAAGGGACCTCTGGAGTTTATCTGGTTCAACACTCCTGCTCGATCAGGGACGCCTAGACACAATTGCCCAGATGGCTTTTGAGTATCTCCATGGAGGGAGACTCCACAGTCTGCCTGGACAACCTGTGTGTGCTCAGTCGCCCTCATAGTAAAAAAAAGTGTTCCCAGATGTTCAGAGAGAACCTCCTATTCTTCAGTTTGTGCCCATTGCCTCTTGTCCTTTCACTGGGCACCACCGAAGAAAGCCTGGCTCTGTCCTCTTTGCAACCTCCCTTCAGGTATTTGCACACATTGATGCTATCTCCCCAGAACCTTCTCTTCTCTTCTCTTAGCAGAGCAGGCCCAGCTCTCTCTCTGCTTTTCCTCACAGGAGAGAGGCTCTAGGTCCTTAATCATCCTTGTGGCACTTTGCTGGGCTCTCTCCAGTCGCTCCACATCTCTCTTGCACTGGGGACTGCAGAACTGGACACACTGCTCCACGTATGGCCTTAGCAGTGCTGAAGGGAAGGATCACCTCCCTTAGCTTGTTGTCAACACTTCTCTTTATGCTGTCCAGGATACCTTTAGATTTCTTAGTCATAATGGCACATTACTGGCTTGTGTTCAGATCCTTTTCTGCCAAGCTGCTTCACAATCAGTAGGTCCTCAAAGATGCAGTTGCTAAGAATTATTTTTGTTTCCCGCTTAAGAAACCAGAAATGCAAACATGTTTATCAGTGGTCACACAGATATTGTAGTCTTTTGGCGAATTATTGGAAAATCTGAAAGGAACAAGTGGATGAGACTCCAGTTTTACACCACGATAACCTGGAGCTCTATGGGCAAAATTGGAAGAAGATGGCTAATTAACCGCTTGCTCAGTGTATGTGTATATTTGAAGGATATCTCATGAAGTTGTTTTAACAATCCACCTTAAAATACTCAGAGCAGCCTAATAATGGTGGGCAAAAGTCATTAATGTTTGTGTATTTGGATAGGAAAGAAACTTATCTTTCCATAAAGCTGCAATGATTGTACAGGGCAGCTAGGAGGGACAGACAGATTTAGCCAGGGATGATTCAGCCTTGTGTAAGTGAGAGTATCAAGGGTAAGCCATCCAGGCAGACCACAAGGAGATAGCTGGGAATTAAAGAATACAGAAAATCTTATTATTCTCAAGAGCTCCTTTGTGTGATTCAGCTTAGTCCACTTTGGGAAGGAGCTTGTTTAGGCTTGTCCACATGGAGACTTCAAATTATTTTGCGACAGCTTCCCTTGGCAACAACTCAGATCAACAGTCCGTATTGATACAACAGACAATGCAAGCACTGTCAAAAGTGAGAGAGAAAGGGATACTTACGAGGACCTGTTTGAAATAGCAACAGTTGGTTTCTTTCTAAAGAGTTTTCTTTTACTTGCTACAGTGGCCATAAGCTTACCACAAAAGAAATTCCCTTTTGTTTCTCAGAAAGGTCAAAACACATGAGCAGATGAATGAAGATAATGTAAGAACAGATTGACTACAGTGTCCACACCCAGCTGAAGTGAAAAAGACTTATGTTGTTTTTCAGACTATCTATCTCCTCTCTCTGATTCTAGTTGGGCTTAGAAGCTGAAGAGCCAGAGAAACAAAGACAGGCTGTTCCTGGCTTAATCAAAAGTCCCAGGAGATTAACTGTAGTTGCAAGTTCACCAGCGTAATTTCTCAAAATGGAGCAGGCCAAACAAGCTTCCAGCAAGCATTCAAAAATTTGCAAGTTTATCCAAATCATTTTCTGTAATAGTTTAAAGTCCTCCCTACCTCAAATCCATAATGGAATTTTTAATTTATACAAGAAATGGAAGAGAAGAATTGACTAAGGAACATATTATTACTTTTCCCAGTACTGATCTATCCAGGGATCACTGCTAGCTAACAATAAATTTCCTAATATTAATATTTTCCTATTTCTACAAAAATCTCCATAGTTTAGCATACAACTTCCCTGTTAAACCCCTGAATTTAATACTGAGATTGACTCAGAGAAGTGTTAACTTGAAAATTGCCAGGTGAAGAGAAAGTGAGAACAAATTAGCAAATAAAGACAAAATAATAAAAAATATGTTAGTTTTCATTGACACAAATGAAAACAGATCTTGTTTGTGGTGCTTTACATGACGTGATTAGTACTCTGCCTTCTATGGTGCAGAACTACAAGGACATGTAGAGACAGAAAAAGATTTTTCATGCTATAGAGGTATACTTTCATTAGTACTAAATGTTATGTTATACATGGTGGAACAGTATCAGTACTAGGAGCTGAGATTTAGCCTCATATTTTTAGCATTTTTCCCTCTCTTCCTGGTCACTGATAACTGTGAAAATATTTTCCTAATGCAAATGTTCTGTCACTAGGCCCTTGCTGCATGAATCAGCCTGGTTATCCTTTGGGAGCTCATTACACAGCCTTTCTCCTTTACCCAAATATGCTGCAGCTTTCACATACAGTCCCTTGCATTTTGCAGTTGAATTTTACAAGCAGAGTACAAATGTATTGTTGAGTTGTGTTTTCATTCCCTCCTTTACTAGGGTCTTAGTCTTCTGCTACTTTTGAAAAATTGAAGCCACCAAAACTCACCTCAATACTGGATGTGGAATCAGTGGAGAATCTCTGCTGAGAAAAGACACCATTTAGTTTTGCATAGATAAGTCTGCGCTGCTTCCATGTTCACCACCTGAGCACAGCGATTTATGAGACCTTGTTTTCTTCCACATTCCCCTCTGAGTCACAGGAGGAACTTTCAGCTGCAAAGCTCAGTTTCCTCTGACAGTATAGTGTTATTCCTCTGACAGTAATCCATCCACCCTACAGCAGAGACACATTAGGCTTTCTCAAATACAAAAATATACTAAAGTCAGCTATTAGCTACACAATAATAAAGAGCATGATTATTTCAAAGTATGAAGAATCAGTTTTATCACAATATAACAAACTTATCTGTGAGTCAAAATAAAAATTACCTTTCACTTGTAACTTTTAAAGAACTCCAAATGCAAATCTCTATAAATTCAGAATTTTATCATAAATAAAACTTAATCCCACAAAGTTATATGTACATAATTATTCTCAAGAAACAGAAATTGTAAAAAACTATAACAAAACCCCTACTGTGAGATGAAAAACACTTAAAATTATATCTATTTTAAAGTTTTTTTCTTAGAAAAAGATATTATAACACTGAAATTAAGGTAAGAAATTTCATACACAGAGATTTTTTCAAAAGTAGTAGACCACCTTGCATTTCCCAGTGTGTTGTCTTCCTATATAGAAAGTAAACATCCATTTCCAGCAGAACATAAAATCTCCTTTAAATTTCCATTCAGAAAAATATAAACAATGAAAACATTCAAAATAGAATCAAGTGGAAAATTTTTAAAAGACAACAAGACTAACATAGACTATGTCATTAACTTCACACAACTGGGCAGACATGATGTTTGCAACATAATAGTCTATAAAAATTATGGATGAAGATAAATATTTAGAAAATATTAACAGTAAGTGAACTCAACAAGCATGAGGTCATCAACAACAGAAGCAAAATGACTAATGACTTCGTTTTATATGGAGTTGTACACTTTGTTTGGAATATTATATACTCAATCAAACAGTTTGTTTTACAATTTCTGAATGTCTTCTGTGTTGGAGATAGTTACTTATCTTCTTAAGAAAACAGAAACATTTGTGGATTTGTCCTTTCTACACAGCTATGATAATTAAGCTTTTAAAGAGACTGAAATACATTCATCAAATCATGTGATTTTCATTGTTCTAAGTAAACCAGAATCCAGAAAACCAGAATCATATTCAAAAATACAAATGAAGAAATGATGAAAAAGATGAACCTAGAAAGAGTATACCTATTTGAAATACCAGTTGAAAGTAAAATTAATTTTCATGAATGTAATGCAAATCAGTAGACAAGTGGTTAAATATTTGCACTTAAACTTTTAAACAAGACAAATGAAAAAAAACCCAACACTTTCTTGCATTTCAAAGAGCGATATACACAAAAATGTGCACTGATTTGACTCTTTAACATTTCAGTTTGATGTTTTTCATCACGTTCTTGCATATGAGAGAGTATCAATAGTCCTTTTCTTATTACTGTTAAAAAGAGAAGACATTAAAAATTATGTGCTTCCACCTCATTACTTGGACAAAATCACAGGTACCTATACCATTCTCAGTACCTATTTGCATGGGCTGATCTTGCAGACCTCCAATAAAAGATTCCAGTGTTTCATCCTAAATCTCCTTTACTAGAATTGAATACCTGTATCTGCTTGTCCAGTTGCAGTGACCAAGGAGAACAAATTGATCAGTTATTTTTACAAACCTTTTTCTTCTGGAAGGCTCTTACGTCCCTCAATCTTCTGTTTCCTGAATTAAACAAACAGTTTGTGGTTTCACAACCTCTTTTCAAGCTTGTTTCTCCCCTCTCAGTTAGCTCCTGTTGATCTATATCTTCTTAGAAGCATGCGGTTGTGCACAGCCATACAGGTGAAACCTTACATTTCCTGAAAAAAAACCCATAAATTGCTGGTTACTTCCTGGATAAAAGATACAGTCTTCATCCTGGAGTGAGATTGTTCAGTTCTTTTTGCAGCCTCGTAAACTTGTTATGTTTAGTTTGTCATCCACTTTAATAGGTCAATTTCTGTCACAAGAAATAACCTCTCATCTGTCATGCTTTTTCTTCTCAAGCACTTCACACATTTTTACTGTATTTTACTTTGTTGATCTCAGACTGTCTCTTCAAGTCTTAACAACCATTTTGAATGGCCATAAGGAATTAACATTATGTTTAGGTCTTGTCATTAGTTTGACTTTAATGTTATCATTCCATAAAAAAGATTAATTGGCCCATGAAAAGCCATTAGTGTCTCCTACAATAAATAACACCTTTTATTTCTCCCCAGGAGAGTTTAAAAAACCTATGATCTCTCTCTTCTTCAAAGTAATAATTGATTACATCATTGAGGTAATAAAGTTACCAAATCCCAGCCACCTTACCTACACTGTTAGCTCAAATGACTTCAGAAAAGTTAATGGTCTGAGCAATTTGAATGGAATTTGGTCCCAATGGCATACTGGTCATTTTTATCACCATTAGGTAGAAATATATTTTTGTGGGAAGACTGAATCTCATTTGTCAAGTCACTTATAACCAAAATATAGAAGAACCTCTAAAAACTCTGTTCTGCATCCTACCATCATCTGTCCCGTTCTAGGAAAAGATTCACAGTCTAAGAAAATAAAAATTTAAACACTGAACCAAGAAAAAAAGATAAAGTATTTTCATACACTAGATTCAGGACCTTTTCTTTTGGTAACAGGATGAATATTGAAACAATTCTTTGCATGTAAACATCAAGTAATGTCTCTTACGTTTCTTCAAAAGACTATTTCATGGCTATAGGTAGCTCTTTTTTCCTTTTTTTTTTCTTCTTTTTTTTCTTTTTTTTTTAATTCTGTAGCAAACACCTTCCAAAAACACCCACAACTGTAGATGAGTTTTCTTTTATTCTCAACACTGCATTCGTGGAATAGATATACTAGGGTATCCACTTAGTTGGCTCCTTTAATTTGCAGGAAATTTTGCAGGACTTGAAGAGAGGACTACATTGTCAAGTAATTACTGCTGAATGTGTTATTTGTCTGGTCTCTTGATCAAATTCCCTTAATTACATTACACAATCCCATTGTGTCTTAAATGCTACACATCTGGAATGCAGCATAAAGGATTTATTGGATTGATATTTCTTATTTCTTTAAAATAAAATGCCGTCAGAAGTCTCATTTTTTTATGTGAACTTGCCTGAAAAAAACTCAGAGTAGGCAAGGATGAGGGGATCTGTTGTTACAAAAATTTTATGTATAGCAATTAAAATAACCTATTTGCTTCACTGACTGACAGGAGTATAGCATCACTTTGATTATTTACAGACCCACCATTGCAGAACAATTTACTTAAGTAAAAAGATTTGGCAGCCTTATATCCCCTGGAAACCTACATGAGTAGATTTGGATCACAGTTTTATTAAACAGTGAGAAATAGTTTAGAGATATTTTTCTTCTTGCCCTCTCAGTGGGATCTGCAGATATGGCTAAGGGACCTTGGGACATTCCTTATCTGATTATGGTATTAGTAATAGATAAAGTTCAAGTTCGCTTTTAACGTACAATAACATGAGACAAAGTCAATATTGTTGTTCAGATATTCTTTGGTTCTCCAAATAGAACCGAAGTAATTCACTATGCTTATTTATATTTTGGCAATCAGGATCAATTATTGTGTTAGGTGATGTATGAAGACATCTCGGTGTGTATGTAATCTCATTCAGGGCAAGATAAATTTGATGTGTAAAATACAACAAAAGGTGGTAAAATTGCAAGTATTACACCAAATAATCAAATTAAACTACTGTGTGCTGTGTCCGTTTTGTCCACTTTCTTTTGACTGTTAACTTCATGTTCACTGCTAAGATGCATTTGTATTCAGAAGCATTTGACCCAGCATCAGTGTCAAAGTAAGCTCTTGTTTTTATTTGTTTGCCACCTGTGGCAATAATTATTTACTGATTTCTAATCAGTCGTATACAACATAGGCATTTCAACATTATTATATCACATATATTTCCAACAGTGACCATGTCAGATGCTTTGCATTATTACAAAAACCCAACATATGAGTAAACAGAAATGACACTATTAGTGGTATCAATGGCCATAATCACTGAGGCATGATGTTTGCTACTTATTCTGAAACTATTGTTTCAAATTCATTAAATCCTTCTAATACAAATGTCCTGTTTCTTTTCTCTGATCTTTCCCTTTTCTTGTGCTATGAACACCATACGTCAAAAATCTTTGCAATGTGATATATAGAAAAGTATTCTCTTTCATGCATTTTAGATTTCTTACACTCAGGTTTCTTTAAATGTCTCACATTTCTAAGAGCTAGGAGAACAGAAGCTGCAAGCATGTAATTTCTGGTTCATTATTTAGATTCTTTTATCTCTTGCCATGACAGGCTGTCATCTATGATAAGCGAAATAGCCTTTGAATTTCTCTTGATAAAAACTGGTTTTTATAATCATAAGTTATAAAATCATTACATGATTCTGGTTCGCTCTGTGTTCTGCATTATTCTTTTTTTTGCTTTGAAGAGAGGGTGACCGATTTCACATAAAGTATTTTAGACAAACATATCAATGAATTGTATAACGGTAATAACATTTTTAAATAAAATTTCTCTGTTTTTGCAAATCCTAATGATTTAGGTTATCCTTCAACAGATTTCTGTCTAAGTCTCTTGAACATAGATCTCCACTAACATACGCACTGTGACAGCTACATCCCTAAACTGAGCCAATGCTGTTAATTTTAGATGCTTCTGAAGTACTTTTTTCTTTTCCTATAGTATTGTTTTATACTTATCATCACTGACTTCATTTACTCCACCTTACTATGTATCTCTGAATTTTTTCACAGTCCTCTGAGTGACTTACTAAAATCCTTCTCATCTATGGTTATATTTTTGTCTACCAAATATCTTCTACTTTCTTTTATCCCAGCATCTACTCACCTTCCCTATGAAATCAATGACAGCAATGGAGGAATCAGTGAACATTTAAAAGACTTTGATACTTCCTCCTTGGGGAAGAAAACACTTCTTGATATAAGGTTTGTTTTGGGGAGTAGGAGGAGAGAGAAAATGGCGGTAAGAAGCCTGGAAACAAAATTATTTTGTGAGGTTAACTGCAATGGGGAAGATGTCTAGAAAAGGAAAGTTGTTAACCATTTCCGAAGGACGTACAGATTTGACATCCACTTCATGCCTCATTTTACCATTGGCTTCTTTAATAAATAATTCTTGTCCCCAGCTTTAACTTTAACTTTGTATTTTCTGGATAGCTGAAGAATTTTCCAAGCCAAACCTTTTTATACTTGTTAATTGCCTTCAAGATCTTCAGGATCAGAAATAAGCCCTTAAGTTGAAAGAGAAAGTCACTTACCATGATGGACTTTTTTATTTTTCAGTGGCCAGAACCAGAAGGAAGATAGAAAAGTACATTTCGTACCAACTGGACTCTGCTCATGACAGTCACATTCAGTTTCTAAACACACATTTACAGTAGTCTTTGTGTGAGTTAGGAAAAACTGCAGACTGCTGCAGTAAAATTCTCATCAGAGAGAAGGGAATTAATTTTGCCAGACAGCTGGAGAGGAAAAGGCATTTCTGGAAATTGATGTTACCTTTCTCATCCAGTGTCAGCAAAGAGACAAACAGAGCCCTGAGACTTTGCACCACTTTGATGAATGACAGTTGTATTTCTTCAATGGGAGGTGGAAGTAATTTATTTGAACAAATATTCAAAAGGTTTCCCTTTTCTGGTCAGGATTACTTGATTCTTCAGTGGGTTCAGTTTGACCAGTGGTGAATGTCTTTTGACTTTCTGACAGTCCCAAAGAGATGAAGTCTAGAAGTCCATCAGTTGACATTACGTCATTATTTCCTTCTCTTTACTGATTGCTGGTAAAAAAGTCAGCAATGTCAGTCCTAATGTACTTCTCAGCTGTGTTCCATAACGTAAACTGACCAAGCAGTGTCCAGTCTTCTTCATGAAGCTTTTTACACATGGCACTATCAGAAGCAAAGGCTTATATGTAGCAAATGGGGGACACAGAGATTTGAGGCGTTGACACTAGCTGTTAAAATAGGAAGAGATGTGTAGAATTGAGATCTGCTCTTTAATATAGTGCTCTATATGTGGGTCTAGCAGCTTTTATTTAGGAAAGAGGAAACACCTTTTATGTGAAACACAGAAAGACAAAAAAAGGAGAAATTCACAGCATTTTTATAATGCCAGTCTTCAAAGAAGATATTTATGATAAGAAATTTAATCAGCATAGTGAAACTTCCACCTGTTTGATACAACTTTTATATTGGCAGCCTCTCTCTTTAAGGAAAATATGTCAAAATATGTTCAAGTATATCACATAATTGTATTCCAGTCTTTGAAAGAGATCAGCTGTGTTAGACATGTCTCGATTAAAACAGAACGGAGATAGTTTTGTGTAACATTAATGGTAAATGTGTGCCATGATTCCAGATTAAGCCAGAATAAATTTAATGAAAAATAACCTACCTGTCCATATGGTCTTCATCAGAGTAATACCCTACACTGCCCAACATTAGCATAAAACTGGTTTCAGGCAAACTAAGTAGAAGAGATATGTTTGTAAAATGCTCTGACAGTAGAAAAATGAAGGGGTTTACAAAGCAATTGAGACAAAAAGGCGTGAAGACCAAATGGAGAATGACCTGTCTGGCAATCTATGTCCTGGTATAGAAAGAATTTCAATTCAATCATGTCTGCTGACCACCATATGTCACAAGGGGACTTGAGATCTCTTAGGCTATACTTAGTTAAATACTTCTGTGAAACTTATTTCCAGATTTGAGGCCAAGTATCACAGACCACCCACAACCACATCTCCTAGCACTTGGCCCTGCGTCTCCTCTCAATCCTGTGCTGTTACTGAGTAGCATATGATGTTATGTTTTATGTGTTGGTTTTTTATTCAAAGTGTCTGAAAGCAACATTGAAGCCTACTAAAGTGGTGCTTTCTTTTATAGCACAATATTGCAAGTGTATGTTACCTGCCAAGGGGTTATGCTGGGCAGGTATATGGGTGCATTTGAGATGACAAGGCTTGTTGGACTAAAGAGAATACGGGTAAAAGGTCAACGTCTGCTGCAGTCTTGACTCGTGCTGCCTATTGGGGATGGGTCTGGGTGCATGCTGCCCACAAAACCTTGCCTAGGCTTTGTCTTAGAGAAAATCAGTCACCATTAGTGACTCAATGGTACCTAGAAACATGATAACAATGAAGGAATATGAATGGCTTGCAGTCCATTTCTCTATCTCACGGTTAGGTATTTAGTAACATAAATATAGGGCTTGGGACAAATACAGAGGCACTATCAGAGAATGTGGGAATGAGATTAGGAAAGCCAAAGCCCAAATGAAATTGAAAGTAGCAAGGGATGTCAAAGGCAGCCAAAAGGGCTTCTAAAAATATGTAGGTGACAAAAGGAAGACTAGAGAAAAAGTGGGCCTGCTACTGAAGAAGACGGGGAGACCTGGTGACCCAGTGTCCAGTGTAAGGGAGTCCCCGTCTTTCTTGAGGTCAGCATCACAGTACTAGTATAACATTATAAATAATATATATGGTGTTTTTTCTGGTCCTATCCATATGGCATTTTAAAGAGTACCTCTGTTTATAGGGACCTAACCTGTCTCATTCACTAATTTTTAATGAAATCAGATTACTTTCCTCTTGTCATAGTGGAGTTCTGCTGCACTATATATGACTGCCTGGAGAATTTGTCTGGCTGTTGGGAAGAAAGTATGCTATACATTTCCCTGAAGTGTCACAACATTTAAGATTTTAGTACAGATATTCTTTTGTGATTGCATTGCTCTCTCAACCTCTCATTAAAAGTAATTTAGGAGTAAAACTTCTTTTTATATGCAATCATTCTCTCCAATTAAGTTACTCTATCCTCCCCCTCCAGATTTTTGGAGGATGACATTTATTTTCTCCTAAAAATGTCTTGTTTTGACTATCATCCTAGTCGCATCTTAGAGAATTATGTTGCTTTGAAGAATCTGAGCACCAAGGAATTAAGAATATGAGGCTTTTGGACAAATTATTTTTTATTTTTGTTACCACATTGATGATTGGTAGTCTGTTATTAGCTAATGTAGTGATAAAGCAAGCAGTGTGTTTTGCCTACAATGACTAACTTTTTGGTTATGTATTAATACTGTCTTATTTTAAAACAAAGTTTTGTAAGAGCTGGACACCACAATGGCTATATTTAGACACGGTTAATGCTAGATCCTAACAGTAAGTGAACTGAAACTGAAGTTTTTGTTAATATTTATGTGACAATTGCAGTGTCAGTTGACACCAAGAAACCAAAGCGATCTCCAGATTATGATAGTGTACTTCTGACCTAAAGACCTGAACTCTGAAAGTCAGAGCTGTAACTGATCTGCATCTGCAAGGAAACAGTTGAACGCACTGGAGCTTGAGAGCCATGTATTGAAGCTTGTCATTAAATTTCAGCTGAAAAAGTAGGTATTTTACATTGCTTATCAGAAATCTTTGTCCATTGAGCACCACAAAGCTATTATGTTTTCTGCAAGATAAAAATTTAGACTAAAAGTCTTGCAGAATCTTCTTGTGGAGGAGTAATGACAGTATAGCTTCACTCTGGGGAAAAGAATTCGGAAACTAGGCTTAAAAAGGAATGCTGTTGGTTTTTTTTAAATCAGTCTTGCTGCAATGTGGGCTTGCCAATGGTGTTGTCTTCAGTCTTAGCAAAGGTCCACAATAATGAGCTGTAAACAGAGAAGTACATTAAATCATAGCACGAGCATATAGGAGTTATGAGTGATCTTTACACTGAAGTTGTGTGTTACAGAATCACAGAATCACAGAATGTTAGGGACTGGAAGAGACCTCGAAAGATCATCAAGTCCAACCCCCCTGCCAGAGCAAGATCTCCTAGAGTAGGTCACACAGGAACATGTCCAGGCAGGTTTTGAATGTCTCCAGAGAAGGAGACTCCACAACGTCTCTGGGCAGCCTACTCCAATGCTCTGTCAGCCTCACTGTGAAAAAGTGTTTGCTTGTGTTTACATGGAACTTCCTATGCTCCAGTTTCCACCCATTGCCCCTTGTCCTGTCATTGGATGTAATAAGAAGAGCCTGGCTCCGTCCTCCTGACACTCACCCTTTCCATATTTATAAACATAAATGAGGTCACCCCTCAGTCTCCTCTTCTCCAGGTTAAAGAGATCCAGCTCCCTCAGCCTCTCCTCATAAGGGAGATGCTCCACGCTCTGTACTGGACTCTCTCCAGTAGTTCCCTGTCCTTCTTGAACTGGGGTGCCCAGAATTGGATCCAGTACTCCAGGTGGGGTCTCACCAGCGCAGAGTAGAGGGGGAGGAGAACCTCCCTCGACCTGCTGGCCACGCTCTTTCTAATGCATCCCAGGATGCCATTGGCCTTCCTGGCTGTGAGGGCGCCTTGTTGGCTCATGGTCATCCTCTTGTCCCCCAGGACTCCCAGGTCTTTTTCCCCAGAGCTGCTCCCCAACAGATCAGCCCCCAACCTGTGCTGATACATGGGGTTGTTCTGCCCTACATGCAGAACCCTACACTTGCCCTTATTGAATTTCATTATATTTCTCCTCCCCCAGTTACAAGGAGATGAGGCAGCTACCTCTCTAGAAAAGATGGTTAAGAAATGCCACATTTTCCCATGAAAAATTACTGAATTGTTAGAAGATTGACATATACTGTAAGAATGCATCTATTTCAAAATCTTCCCATTGGAGATGTGAGAAACTATTTTCTGAGAATTTATAGGCCTTCTCTGCAATTTTGCCAGCTCCTGACCCAGCTGGGCTGCCTGACTTTCAGGAATCATGAGCCACGTCCTTGGTAATCTGAGTGCCACAGAAATCCCAGCTCCCTCATACAGCTGGGCCTTCATAGTTCATAGCCCTTACTATAGTTCGCACTGATACAGGAAGGAGCTTCTCTGAGTTTTGGTAGTTTCTAAATCATGGCTCCCATGCATTTTATTTTTTAAACATTTGAATGTATCTTGAGCATTATAGATAGAACCTTTGAACAATATTTTAAATGTTTCATTTTAATTTCTTCTTCAAAGTGTCTCCTCTGTTGTAATAAAGCAATTTTATACCTTGAATCAGCATGCAAAACTGCTTCATTATAACATTAAAGGGGAAGAAATACTTGGAATAAGAAAATAAGGTTCCTCGCTCAATACAAGTTAGAGTAGCAGCTCTTTTATTAACTGCAGCGAAATGCAACCAAGCTGCCATCGATATTAAAAACAGGTGTCTACCTAAATTGTGCTGAGGACTCATCTTATTTTCTAATTCAAAGTTTCAGTCTTCTATAAAAACTGAACAAAAGGTGCTCTGAAGAGAAAAGTAAGATAAGTTCTATTTCGGAAGCTGTTGCTCTTTACAGTAAGGTTCAAAAATTTGAAAAAATGGGTATGAATAAGGAAACAAATTTAAAATAAAATCTAATATAAATTCACAATCTGTAAATATAATAACAACAAAAGCAACATAAAATGATTATAACTTATTAATATATTTCAAAATTACAAGATATTGCATTCTTACAGTGACTCTAAATTTAATTGATTCTTTTTTAAACTAAATATTGTAGTTACTTTTAAATTGAATCCATAAGGGATTCTTTTTTTTCCATGAAGACCTTTGTAATTTTTAGTTTTCATTTCAAATTCAAATAGAAGCTAATGTCAAACCCTTTCGCAGTGGATTTTCCTGTCTTTGTCCAATTCTGTTTGCAAGCACCAAAAGAATTTTTAGGCTACACTGTGAGAATGTAGCATTTTCTTTGGCAGTCTGTGAAGCATAACCAAGGATATATATTGTCTTTGCAGATATCAATTTAGATGCCTACTATTTCGGTCTACAGTGTATTATTTCAAACATATGTCTGTTACAGAGATACCAGTTCAATATATATCATTCCTTTGGGATTTACTGCTATTATTTGCAAAGAACCTTTAGAAGAAGCACATGAGATGCAGATTGAATGAGAGGGAAATGAACCAACTCCAGAGAACTGGATATAATAATCAAAACATAGGGAACTAAAATGTAAGAATGTTTTACAAACTAAAGGCCTTTGCAGGAACATCGTGCATGTTAATTAAATCTTTTGGAAACTTCTCACGTGGTTAATTGTGAAGTTGTTTTTTCAGTATGAGACTTAATAATCTGTCATGGAATTAATGTACAGCTGTACAGGTGCAGCTGTACCCAGAAAGTGCAACTGCCAAGGTCTGACATCCCACCTGTCCTCAGGAATATTTCCTACCCTGATTAGAAAAGCACAAGACCTGTTCTTCAGCACAGGGGAAACTTCATTTGGCTTCTTTAAAATCTAGATAGCTGGAAATACAGTCATGGCTTTGAAGTGCATAATGGGTGTTTTAATCCAATAGTTTTATGATAGGACTGATTTCTTGGATTACTGAAATTACTTGTTAAAAAGTAGAAATTAAATGGGAAAAAAATCAGATTAGTGTTGATTTTATTTTAAGAAAAAACAATACTTATATTTCATTTTAAATTGTACATGTTTATAAGTAAAGCCTTGTATTATTGGGAAATTGAATTTATAGAATTTGAGGTTTGTTAACATTTATTTATATATATATATTCCAATAATTTAATAGAAAAATAATAGCAGTGCAAAAATTTCAATGGAAACAATTATGAAAGTGGCTTAAAAAAAAATAAATGTTTCATTTGAAACACTTAACCACATTTTGGTTTTTACACATATATGGAGGAATAATGTATCTATTGTCCACCTTCAGACCTTACGAGCTAAAGTTAAAATACAGTACAGGTGTGGCATTTGAAAAATAATTTGGGGTGAAAGTGGCCTGCTGTGTTTAAAAAAACCCAAAACAACAAAACTGTAACCGAAATTCTAGAATGCATAATTTGCCTATGTTTGGGAAACATACTCTTGAACCCCTATACGAGAAAAGTACCTGCTCAGCTGTAGCATAAACACTGAACTCTGCTGATTCTAACACAGTGACCGCTACAGTAAGGTTCATGACTTTCAAGGTAAGGCTGGTTAACTGCACCAGCTCCCAACACATATTTTCCTCTTTCTGCCAGTAAAGTTGGAGTTTGTCCTTTCATTTCAGTACTCATACAGACACACATTTATCAGTTATTTACCCAGTCACAGTCTTGAGAAGAATCGTTTAAACCTGATGTCCTGAGCTACTCTTTGAATGAAGACTTCCATGCTACATCTACCTCTCTGGTGCTGTAAACCCTGTTGTAAATTGTGCTGATTCTGAATGCAGGAGTCTAGAAACAATATCCTGTTTTCCAGAGTCCCTTAGAAAGTTTAGGAAAGAGTGATGACTCCTTTATGGGGTAGTGACACTCATTTTCCCTTGGAGTACTTATTTTCACCTCAGAAAACATTTTTCATGTTCCAAAGTACATCTTGCCATAATTTCCTGGAAGCCAGCCACATCTAACAGGTTAAAACCTTTAAAGATTGTCCAGTTTGCAGGATTTTTTAAAGAGCAGGAATGGCTCAAGTGTGATGTGGGTCCAAATGGAGAGTTTAAACACTAGAAATATCTAAAAATAGTGTTTCATTGCAGTGGAGAAATGTTCCTGTGTCTCCTTTACCTCCAGATTTGCCATGGGATAGAAGCTGCCTATATAGATACCAGACAGTGGTGATTCGTGCAAGCAACAATTGAAAAGATACTACAACAGATTTTTGTGGAAAGAAAATACAGATTGTGAAATACTTTCGATGAGCCAGCAGTGTGCCCAGGTGGCCAAGAGAGCCAACAGCATCTGGGCCTGTATCAGAAATAGGGTGGCCAACAGGAGTAAGGAAGTGATTGTGACCTTGTACTTGGCACTGGTGAAACCACACCTCGAGTACTGTGCCCAGTTTTGGGCACCGCAGTATAAGAAGGACATTGAGGTGCTGGAGCGGGTACAGAGAAGGGCGACGAAGCTGGTGAAGGGTTTGGAAAACATGTCTTATGAGGAGAGGCTGAGAGAGCTGGGATTGTTCAGTCTGAATAAGAGGAGGCTGAGAGGAGACCTTATTGCTCTCTGAAACTACTACCTGAAGGGTGGCTGTTGTGAGGTGGGTGTTGGTCTCTTCACCCAAGTAACTAGTGATTGGATGAGAAGAAATGGGCTTAAGTTGTGCCAGGGAAGGTTTAGGTTGGATATTAGGAAAAAATTTTTTACTGAGAGAGTGGTTAGACATTGGAACAGGCTGCCCAGGGAGGTGGTGGAATCACCATCCCTGGAGGCATTCAAAAAAGCGTGTGGATGTGGTGCTTCAGGACAAGGTTTAGGGGTCAAGATAATGTTTAGTAGATGGTGGGACTTGATGATCTTGAAGGTCATTTCCAACCATAATGATTCTGTGATTCTGTGATGAGATGGCATCCTGTACTATGTCATTTTCTATGCCTACACCTTATTTTTCTTCTACTCAAGCATCACTTGTTATTACCCATTGCTATCAGTTCTTCCTTTTCCCTCCTGAACTTGCTGCCCCACAGGTCTTGCCCATTTCTTTCAGTTTCTTTCCAGTAGCAGAGTTCAACATTGTTTCTATATTGCAGCATTATTGGGACAGTCTGCCATACTTTCCAAATCACAAAAATGTGGTCATACAAATCTCTCAAGTACAGGTTAAAGAGGTTCCACCACCACTCCAGTCAGTGAACAACAGAGAGAAGCAAGCTCCTAAATTTGGTGCAGCAGTTGTGTAGGCACCCCATCAAAATGCTTGGCCACCTCAGTATTAAATTTATCTAAGCATCAACCTAATTAGAAAAGCATACACTCCTGAGACCTCTCAAGACAGAGTTTTCATTAGCTGTTGCTTATGACTTGATTTGATGGAAAGCAATGAGCCAGATTTTCACTAAACCATCTGTTAGTTAATAACGATGAGATATCATGACATATGGCCATTTGGTGAATATATTTCCAATATTTGGAGCTATGTAATGAGAAAGAATCTCTTGACATAAAAAAATCTTCTTTCAAGGAGGTCCTGGGAAAAAATCCAGACACAGGCAGATTCACAGATGGAGTGTCACAGTGTATCATATATTTATTTCAGTAAGACAGTTAAACTTTAAGAAATAAAACACAACAGCCATTTGAAGTAACATTTTCTAAATTCCAGCAATCTCTTCGCTCTCTATCTGAAAACAGGTTAATCATGTCCATGCATTTCATCCAACCATTACCTATCTCTATTACAGAAGAGAAGCAGTAGACAGAAACAATAAACACTGCTAATTGTAGGTTTAGCTTGTGTTATATATCTTCCTCACTTCATGCCAGATTCCAAGTCCCATTCATTCATACCTTTAAGAGCATATGTACAAACACAAGCTGAAAATAAATAACATACATCTCACACAAAGAAATCCATATTTTTATTCTTGTTCAAATATCACTAATACAGTAGCACTAAAATACGTTTATGTTCTAATAGGTAAGAAGCACCTCAGCATTTAGCACTTAAATCTTCATCTCCAGCTTTAAACATTTCAAATGAAAAATATTCTTAATGCATCTCTTATGTTTGTCAGATAACTCTAAATATCTGTAAGGAGTACCATTAAATCCTTCAGAAGCTGTGCAGTCATGCATAATTCATCTCTGTTTATAAAACAAAACAAAATGAATCAACCTCCTATTTCAGAGGAGACTCCCCCATATATTTTCATATGGTCTTTAATAGCAACTAAATCTTATTTCTTTTCCTACTGAGTATTGCTGAGGCAGCTGCAGAGAGTCAGTGAAAGGCTGTTTGTAGAAACAGATTATTTTTCTTTCTCTGGATAAGTTAACATTTTAATTCGTTTAGTCCTCAAAGTTATTTTTGGCAGAACTGATAGAAATGGCCATTGTGACAAAACCTGATTCCACAGTCCTCTGTTGTTGTAAACGATAGCCCCAATTTTCATTTTCTGTAAAAAGCAGATTTAAAAAAAAAGTTCCTCTAAAAAAATCACATCCCCACTCAGCTATCCCCATTGCTATCCATATGATGAATTTTCTACACACCTCAAAGCCATTCTTTGCATGAATAATTAGGACTCTTTAATCACCATAAAATAATGAAAATGGGCCACTGATTTCTCATCATCCACTGATTAATCATATGCATAATGATACATAATTGTCTCTCCAGCTCACAGCTGCACCTCTGGTCTAGTAAGAAGCATACCTGTAAGCTCCTTGAAAACATGGAAAAAGTCCTTGGAGGAGACATACCATAATCACAGTAAATCAAAATAGAGTATGCACAGTTTGCTATTAGAACATCAATCATCAGAAGTAAATTGCTATATTTTGGGTGACAGCCAGAGTCTGTAATTTTTTTGAGTAATAATTATGAAGTTCACAGAAACATTCCATATATCTGGCAAAACCTGCTTGGGCCAGCCCTCCTGAGATGGTCGTGGAAAGGCACACAGCCATGTCCACCTCCATGAGCTTGCAGCACTAATCAGATTACAAAGCGCATCTCTGGGAGTACGTATGTGACTCTGTGTATGGGGACTCGTGGTGATGAAGTGGAAATGTTTAAATCAAGACTTCTAAAATAGGAAGATCAGTGTGTTGTTTCAAGACAGGCATAGTTAGTAGTGATGGATATCTTAACGCTGCCAAGATCCAGCTGAGATAGGTTCTCAGAAAGTACGGAGGGAAGATAGATTATGTTTTCTTCTACTGAAATTGAGTCCCCACCTACATTGCTACAAATATCACACCTCTGACATTCCAAAATGTAACAAGACTGTTGATTTTAAGGTGGAATATATTTTGAAACGGTTGAGAGAACTGAAGAGCACCATAGTCGCTGTTCTTAACTGATTACTTCTCTAGTGCTGAGAACCAAGATGTAAATAAAATATATAATTCACATAAAATCTTGAAGGTGTTAATTTAGTTTTGCTAAATCTCAGTGAAGAACATTGGCTATCAGGAGGTGTTTATTGGAATAGAAATAAGGGGTAGCTTAGAATATAAACAGAAAAAAAAAGTGAAAAGAAGAATATCCTTCTTTCTAATGGAGTAATATAAACATATTCCTGTATTTAATGCTGGGTGCAGTTGTTATACAAGAAGAAAGAAGTTTGCTCAGCGCAAGTGGAGCCTGTAGTTTAGAGGAGTGCTAGTGACATAAGGAACCACCAAATCATGCCTTTGAAAACAGCAGCATAATCTCTGAGGTATATTTTGACCTCTCCTGTTACTAATATAAAGATGTTTCAACATTTAAAGTTAATAAACAATTGAGTTTGTTTGTTTGTGTTTCTTTCTTTCTTTCTTTCTTTCTTT